>OX463312.1:7335508-7935508 GCA_949820665.1 Scrobipalpa costella | reverse complement strand
TTCATTGCTATAAAACGGAAAATAAACCTGTTAATATTATTATTAATCATTTATTCAAACAGCGGGTAGAGAGCTGGTTTGTTACGAACCAACACTAATGCAAAACCGATTTGGGGCACCCCTACATGGATAGATTAGGTTTGAAGGGTATAGCGGAAGCGAGATGGGCGAACCCAGCGAGCCTAGTTCGCTTCAGACATACCCTTCCAGCCTTATGTTGCTGGTGATGCATGCCTGCTTGGTTGCTTGCTTGCATGATTGCTTGCATGCTAGATTGCATGCTTACTTGCTTGCTTGCATGCTTATTTGCTTGCATGTTAGTATAAAATATTTTCACTCAGTTCTCTCAAATTAAGGTGTTTAGTTGGGAAAATGTTAAATGGTCAACTTAACTATCGGACATATAATAAAATGGTAAACGTTATGACGGGGTTTCGGTATTTCGGTGAATAATTTTACGAAAATATGAACAGCAACGTGAATCAAAACGCAGAAAGCTAATACAAAACTAAACAAAATTAAGGAAAATCAAAACAATACTAATTATAAAAATGACATAACGTTTAAGGAACAAACAAATAAATTTGTGAACAAACAAATACATTTTCTTAAACAAATATTTTTGGATTTATGATAGGTAACTGATTCAGCCTGTACTGTCGAAACCAAAGTTGGAAATATTAAAAAAAATATATATAAGTAGGTAATTCTTTTCATTCTAACACAACTTCTGAATAAAGAGCTCAAATTATTAGACCTCAATGGCATGCAGTTTGAAAATTTTGCGTAGTCTACAGCAATGCAAGTCTGTGCACGGTGCTATCTCGCGCGTGCAGAGCACAAACACAATTTGGTATTAGGAAACGCTGTGTGGTTACATATTTTTAGCTCCAACATTATGATGGTGGACCATTTGCAGCGATCATAAAAGCTTGAATACCAACATAACGTTGCTTATGGGGTTAGCAGAGCGTCACCGGACTGTGGTTATAGGCAGCAGCGTTTATTGTTAATGTAATATCTGTAACCTTTCCTTTCTTTTAAGAAAATGCAGTTAACAATCAATTTGGAAAGGTTAATGTGCATTAGTCGACTTTTATGACCAGGAAAGAAAAAGAGTTTCTTTCATTCTGGCCTGGAAGCGAGATAAAAACATAGAATGTGCCAGCTGCATTTCCTCCAGGACATGCTACAGAAACCAGCTAAGGGATCAAAGGTTTTCATTATATTGTAATTTGGGCGATGGACTGATAACCTGTAACTACAGCAGTATACCTACAAATCTATCTTAAATAACCCTCTAAACTTTGACAGACGTGACGGAACGACCTTTGTCTACTTAGTTTACGCTCTGCCTACCCCAATAGACATGTAGGCGTAGTTATATGTTTATGTAGAAAAAGAGTTGCTACTGACATTCTATTTTTCATCATTCCCTGTCCAGTACAGGATAAAGTTTATTAGAGCTACCAGAATATTTTTAAAAGTATAAAATTCGTATGCAGATATCGTCCGACGATGATTTAAAAAACGTGACGCCTGGGTACAACTGGGACCTCTCTATATTATAGCTGCTACCACAATTCAGAAGTATTTTTTATCACAATAAATTCGTCTCTCGTTCTCTGAACGCTTGACCGTTGTGGTTCTTTGACATGTAGGTTTTATATTAGTCCAATCCAATACGAAGTTATTGGAAACTTAGACCCGTATTTGTAATCAGGTCACAAGAGTGAGAGCGAGTTTGAGTTCGTATCAGAAATGTCATTTTAGTACATTATGAACTGTCAAATCCATACTTAATACTGCTCTCAATATTGAGATCGCTTTGTAAATACGGGCCCTAGACTCGAACAGACCAGTTTGTACTGAAATGACCTGTCAAATCCATACTTAATATGGCCAATCTTGCCATATTAAGTTTGGTAAGATATATATATGTAACCAGCTTCTCAATCTTGAGAACAATATTAAGATTAGATTTGACAGGTTACTTTGTACTGAAATGACATTTCTGATACAAACTCATACTGGCTGTATCAAGTGCTGATCATAATTACGGGCCTCAGTCGGCTTCAGTACTTTTCTGTAGTTTACACTAAGTACTGGATACCGATGTCGGCATTTACTTATATTATAATGGTCACAATCACAACGGAGACTGATCGGCAAAGAACAGAGAATATATCTGCTGCTCTTCAGAATGAGAAGACATGGGGTGACGATTTTTAACCTATCATCCCCACAGGCCGACTACCTTACCGCATTTCCTGAATATTGAAACCGCTTAAAAGACCCCGACTTGGCTTAACAAGTAATATTAGTGAGGATAAATATTGACTCTCAGCTTTCCCCCTAAAATATTCCGACCTCGTATCATAAAACGGTTCGTTGCTGACAAAATTTAAACCGCCCTGTGGCCGTGTCGTTGACCTCGAAGTCAAACTTTGTAAAATTCAACTTTTGTTGCTTGTTTTAAACGAAATTCTGGCTTATAGCGTTTTGCTACGCCCGCCTCTGCAGCATTTGAGATGCGGGAATTTTGGAATTGGGCGCTTTAACTGTGTTATAACTTGGTACATAACCGGTAGAGTTGTGAATAAGGCTTGCTGAACTCGTTTACTTACTTTTGGTGATCAAAGAGAGTCAACCAAGGTTTTTGATCACTACTTACAGGGACTGTACAGTAGGGCACTATTAGGGAACAGTCCTTGAGTGAGTACCTCTGCACTCCCGTTGTTTCGGTCCGTATACCTAACGGCGGGTAAGGCCAGGGGTGGTTCTGGTTGGTGGGTAGTTAAACAAGTTGAAGCACTTGATCAACTGCTCGATGTACCTACAACCTACGTAATGGTCTCATTTTAGTAAATAGATTACGAGTTTGAATATCATGTACTACATGTCTCAAGTGCATATATTACTTTGCTAACTCCAAGTGTGGTCTTCTTCCATAACCATGATTGAGAAAAAAGTTCTAAACCAATAAGCCTTTTATTGCTAATCTTGGTACATACATACATACATACATACATACATAACGTCATGACTCTTTCCCGGAGGGGTAGGCAGAGATCACATCCTTCCATTTGCTACGATCCTTGCAAACTTCTTTCGCTTCATCTACATTCATCAATCTTTTCATGCACGCTCGTCGGTTAAGGGTACTCCTGACCTGACCTTTCCCTAGAACGTCCTCGATTTGATCACGGTACGTTCGCCGAGGTCTTCCCCTTCCAACACTCCCACTCACACTCGACATGTATATCTGTTTGGTTAATCTCTTTTCATCCATCCTCTCAACATGACCAACCCACCTCAGCTTGCCTTTATCCCTAATGGGGTAGGCAGAGCGTAAACGACCCAAACAAAGGTCGCTTCGCCACGTCTGACAAGTTTTGAGGGTTATTCCAGATAGATCTGCAAATTGCTTTAGTGACAGGTTGTCAGCCCATCGCCTAAATTACAATTACTTTTTCTATACCTGTCACTATATCCTCTTTCACACCACAACGTTCGTTAATCTTGGTAATAGGTTTGATTTTCATGGGTGTCGCGCTTAATCACCGTATGTTAACAATCAAGATTCCATTTTCTTTACATGTTTTTTTATTAGTTGCTCAATCATACGCGGATATATATTTTAGATGTTCTTCAGTTCCACTGATCCTAGAAAATAAACCTAATATTGTAAATAATAAAACCATTATTTGCACATGTTTATCAGGATCAAACAACTTTTATTGTGACATTGAGGGCAGCAGATAAAGGCGTTCTTTTATTAATTATTTTTCGAAAACTAGAATGTCTATTTAGTGATAAGTGCCTAACTACCTATGGTGATCTACCAAGGTTTTGACCAACCTGATGGTGTACGTAGTGGATAGGGCCGCTGTCTCTTAAGTGAGAGGTCGAGGTTTGAATCCCACTAATAAGTATTCCTTAATATATTTATTATTATTCTATTTATATAATTCCTTAATATTTATCCCACTAATGTGTGTTGATTGGTTTTTTGAATTTCTTATGTACCTACGTTTATTCGGTGCCTTTTCCATGCTTCAGAAAGCACGTTAAGCAGTTGATCGCGGTTAATATCCTTTAACACCGTCGCTCTGTGTAAAAACCAGTACCCTAGTTCAATCACCTAGATTAGGTAGACAACCTCATGAGATACGGGATAAGGCTAGGGAGATAGTGCCTACCTAGTATTAAAATCCAAAAATCATTTCATTATTTGAACAAAATAACGACCACCTCAAACTCGAAATCACTTCAAATACTCGAAATCCAACTTCACCGATTTCCATAGATAGAACTTTGTTTAAAACTCCTCAGACAATTCCGAATCGGCACCCGCTTTGTGTTCTCTCATTTCTATGCTAACACGCAGTTTAATTTCTGAGCCTGACGAGCTTCGAGCAGACAATGGGAAGCCTTTGTTTAGCTGAAAAATACGGTCGATGTGTACGAAAAATACACACAAAAAGTCATATGACGTTCTGATGACATACCAAGATCAAATTCGGTATGTATATTTGGCGCTGGCGGTAGGATCAGCTTTACATTTCATGAGGTTTATAGCTGACTACAAAATAAGAATGTGATAAACCTAGACCGACAGTGATAATAGCATTCTCCAAACTAGTAATAAAAATAGTGAAATATCCTTTCACATTAATAAAGTAACCACAGAAAGTGGCTGTAATGTTAGCAAACCGTAATAAATACTTTACGTGCGAAGTGCTCGGTTTTAATAAACTCGGAAAATGTAGTAAAATATAGTGCCGCGACATTTTAACGACTTTATTTTATGTATTTTTATGCAAAATGCGTCGCGTTGAAGAAAAATGTGGTGGCTTTCACCGTGACAACCCTATTTCTCCTCGTAGTTTAGCACATTTATATTTACCGTACATGCTGAGCCAACCATTTTTTGATGTAATTAACAGCAGAAAAAATTGTCAAGAGCTCCTCAAAATTAACTTCTTTTGATGACCTAAACAGTTGAATGTGTGTTTAAGGTATACAATTGACAGCCAACAGAATGTAGGGTAACCAATAATTAATTTTCATTCTATGGGCTAAGGAACTTCAAAACATCCTTCGTCGTCCCGCAAACTGATAGGGATTGCTCAGTCAACGAAACTAATCAACTTCCACCAAGAAATTATTTCAGGAAGTGAAAATAAAAGTTGATTTTTCCATAAAAAATGACCACCTTAACCTAACAATTTGTATGGAAAAGCCGAATTTATTTTTCTCTTCCTGAAAGAATTCCTTGGTGGAAATGTTCAGTGTAGTTGACTGAGCAACCCCTATCAGTTTGTGGGACGATGACCCTTGCACCCAGTATAAAAAACACTTTTGCCGATGGATGAATAACTTATTTCTGATGGACGACATATCTATGTAAAGTAATCTTACTTTCAAAGTAGCTTGCAGCCACAGAAAAACTCATTAAGACGCCAATCAAACAGCGAGCTAGTTCTTTATACAAAGCAGAAACCTCATAAAATTCACTTCACTAACATAAGGCTAAAGATTTTAATAACGGGCACTCACTTTCGAAAATAAGTCGCGTACTTCACGACATGTTTCGGGACATTCGGAGTCTCTTCATCAGGTTGAGTTAGTCGGCCGCGGGGAAGTGTATCCGCCGGTGTTTCGCCTCGCACTGCGACTCAACCTGATGAAGAGACTCCGAATGTCCCGAAACATAGCGTGAAGTACACTACTTATTTTCCAAAGTGAGTGCCCGTTATTAAAATTTTGATTTATGTCACTTAAGTTTAAATAGTTTGATAACATAAGGCTCTCTTTTTTTATCAATCTTTACCAAAAAAAGTAAAATCTACTATCGCCTACGAAGTACTTACACGAGAAAATTTACTATGGTTCATTACCAGGGGAAAACTTATTAATCTGCGAATGGAACCGTGATCCAGGAAATAATAGTAGTAAAAATAATAGCCTGTAAATATAAATATTAAAACATTCTCAAAAAAGCGGGGCAAGTTCCGTTAATTATACTGTTAGTTTTTCATTCCATTCATATTTCTTAACTTTGACTCAGTAAAGCTTGGATTAACGCAAGAGAGCGAGGTGTTTTTAATTTATTAACAGTGTAATGTAGCGACAGGTACAAATAACAAAAAAGAAAGGTATTAAAGGCCCTGTATTTCCCAAAAAAGAAAATGCCACATTTAGTTTGTTATTTTAATTTATATTAGCTTTGATTATTTATTAAATTAGAAACTATGATAGAATAATAGAGATAAGGGATAAACATCGAAAAGTGCTGCCAAAGTGACATATACCCGTTTTAAATTAGAAATTTCTCTAGAAACTTTTAATAATTTCTATGCTTTGAAAGTGATATGTCAATGATAAATTAAAAAACAGTTTAGTAATGGTTTGTACGATTGGACATTAATATTATCTTATCTACCCGTAGGCTTTAGCCTAGCACCAGTTCAATAAATTGTCACGCCAGTCACGTTGTGTAGATAAACAATATGTGAGCTAATAATCAGACTGATTAGGAATGCTATCTTTACTACAGAAATTGCTCAGTATCAAGCAATGTCAAAGGTTCATGCCTTTGCGGAATATTAAATTACATTTGATTGTGACTTGAGTAGATATAATATTAAACGTGGGAATCTGGATATGCTTTGTATTATTTCTAGAAATTATTTCAGATTTTTGAAATTATTTTTAGTCAAAAATATAAGTAATTTTGATTTATTAATTTATCCTAAAATAAACTATAACACTCATATCGCTTCACTATTATACCAAACTGTAAAAAATCATATTTGATGTTGTTCTGGCAGTATTATACCGGGTGTAAGGGACAGCGTCCCGCAAACTGATAGGGGCTTAGTCAACGTAAGTGAACAACTGTCAGCAGAAAATTCTTTCAGGAGATGGAAAACAAAATTGACCTTCCCATATAAAATTACCACCCGATCAAACAATTTGTATCGAAAGGCATTTTTTTTTTCATTTCCTGAAAAAAAACCTGTTAATAGTTTTTCAGATTCGTTGATTGAGCAATCCCTATTAGTTTACGGGACGTTGTCCTTTACACGCCGTATTGACTTTATATACGAAAAATGACTTATAAGAGCCTCCGCGTTTACTTTGTACCTAATATAACTATACATAATATTATTTATAATCGGTTATTTTGAAATGTATATAAGGATAATGAGGACATTACGTATCATTTGAACAATACTTCGTTGAAAATTATTAAACCGTAATGTATCTGGAGCAGCCCAAACTTGAAATGTTTTAAAAATATTTTCTTTTTCATTTTAAATTTGTGACTGATATGTAATGAGGTGATATATTTTAAGAATCAGCTAAAAACGTTTTTTCGGATACCACGCACGATAGGCTTCAGAACATTTTTTTAATAACCCATACAAAAAAACTTCTTTACTTTTCTTTTTTTTTGTTAGCAATCGTCAGATTCGGATTCAGCATGGCAAAAACTACTAGAATTGAAAAAAAATATCCAATTATTTCCTGGGAATAACAGTATCTTGATTGAAGTAGCTACTCTTAAATAAAAGAAAATAACGATGTTATCAGTAACTCCAACAAAGTCAAAGCCAATTACATTATATTGAATACTTTTTAAAACACCGTAACAAAATGAAATTACTCGCCTCTACAATTTGATACAGACGTGTTGAACAATAGCTGAATAGCAGCTGTGAACTTTGCTTTTATCAAACTTATTTGAATTATTCAGTCGATAAATTGTTCGCATGTAAACAAAACTAAACACTGAAATCACAAAGCAAATACATTGCCGACTATATCAGAGAAACATGCAATTCATTACACAGTAACACGCGATGAAAATCGATCGAGTGCATCTGTCATTTTTACTGACAATGTGGCACTAAATTTCAACGCATTTCGCATGCGGGGATATAGCTCAGTGGTAGAGCAATCGACTGCAGATCGATAGGCCCCCGGTTCAAATCCGGGTGTCCCCTAAAACATTCTTTTGTTTACTACATATTTTTTTTGTTTTTAGAACAACTAGTATTCAGAGTCCATAGGTGTTAAGTTCACAGCTTCGAAACACTCTCAGCCCATTTATTTCATAAGCTCTACAAATCCCATTACACATTAGAGCGTTTTCTCTAAATTCTGTCGACCACACGAGTATTTCACTCTGGAAATGGCTGCTCGCTCGGGGCGGAACATTTCGCTGCGTCAGCTACATTTGGTGAGTAACAGCACAGAATATATAATAGCAGCGTAACAGTTACAGAGTTGCTATTTTAGATGAAGCTGTAAGTATTGCTATTAACCAGACTGCTACGCAGGAACAGTTGCTCACATGCCCTAAGTGCGCAGGTAAGTTCACAGAGTTCTTCCATGATGGACTTGGAGCGAGAGAAAAACATAGAATGTGCCAGCTGCATTTCCTCCCAAGAATGCTGTAAAAACCAGCTAAGGGATCCGAGGGTTTCAGTATATTGCAATTTAGGCGATGGGCTGACAACCTGTCACTACAACAAATCTATCTTGAATCACCCTCAAACTTTATCAGACGTGGCGGAACGACCTTTGTTCGTTTACGCTTTGCGTACCTCATCACAGATAGACTTGATTATATGTATGTATGTACTTTCAAGGTGAAAATTGGCTACGTCAGCCATTTTCTGGCGCACGAGCGCCGTACCGACTAGGAGTCGAAATGGTCGCCATGGCCGAAATCAGTCGGAAGGATCGTCTTTATCATCAATATTCATACGAATGTAGACATTGCATGATCAAAAAGGCAGTCAAACAGCTATACGCCCAGTTTATGAACTAAATATGCAAACCTGCAGTAACACAATATAAGCGTCCTATGGCGTAAAAGTGTGGCGTATACGGGGTGAAGGGGCAGCGTCCCGCTAACTGATAGGGGGTGCTCAGTCAATGAAACTGAACAAACTATCTGCAGGTATTTTTTTAATTACCTGGTGGCCGGCCTAGGTTTAGAAATAATCTCGCAAACCATTCTTATATTGAGTAAGTATCCCAGTTTGTATGGAAAACACGCAGTGTCGAACATACTGAAAACGCTGCTCCGCGCGTAGGAGCGGGATCTTCTAGCTCGCGCGCGGAAGCGTGTTTTCCATACAAAAACAAAGATAAGACAATGCGAAACGCGCTTCCGCGCGCGGGTTAGCAGATCCCGCTCCTACGCGCGGAGAAAAGTTTTCAGTATGTTCGACACTGCGTGTTTTCCATACAAACCGGGCGTACGAAGTCGCGGGCACAGCTAGTTCCGTAAAAGACCGTTTTTTTTTTATTATGTCCTGCTGCTAGTGGTTCAGTTCAATTGACTGAGCAACCCCTATCAGTTTGCGGGTCTCTTAAACCCGGTAAAGGCATCACCTTTGTGTCGAGTGTGTTTCTTTGAGACGTTCTGCTTCATACAAAGGTTAGATTTCGTACTGATTTACACAATGACAATTTTCCCACTTATTATTCGACCTACATGTGACGAAACAATCTAATTATTTTGTCCCTTGAAGTCTCATGGAAATATCGCTGAAGTGGCTTATTTATGTTCCTGAAGCATGAAAGTTTTTGTAATATCATTTTGAAAATGTACGCTCAAAAAGACATTACAACAGCGACAGGTATTCTTATTCTTTTTATAACAGTGTCTCCGAGCTCCTCGATTGTTTTCGTTCCTTCGCCCGCATCCAATTTAATAGACAATCAAAGTTAAATACTTTCGCAACTTGTGAAAAGTTTCCTGGAAAAAAGAACTAGAAAATAACGTTTACCTTGTCTCTTGAACCTACCTACTTGTTATTGTGTGTCCCGCTGACGAGCAATTAAAAAAAATATTACGTCTACTTTAACTTTTATTAACTTAGGTACCTTAATATTAGACATTATACTAAGAATTAAAAGCTCTGTTTAATGCTCTACCTTTGACGAAAGTCCTCCGTGGACTAGCGGTCTGAGCCATGGGCTCTCGACCCGGAGGTCTCAGGTTCGATTCTCAGCGGGGTACAATGACTTTGTTTTTTTGTTTCTAGTTCGGTTAGGACATTGCAGGCTGATCATCAGATTGTCCGAAAAGTAAGATGATCCATGCTGTCGGATAGGCATGGATCATCTCTGGTCGGGTCAGTTAATCTGTCCCAAAAGAATAAGAGATTGAAGGAATAGAGAGTGCATTTGTGTGTTGCGTAAACACTTGGGCACTAAAAACAAGTCTTGCGCAGTTGGCCTATCTCTGAGAGATTGGTAGCCATCACCATTATTACGGAAGGCTGAAAGGTATCTAAATATGAATTATGAAAACGATGCCAGTGTGATGGGTACTTTCCCACCAGGTACGTTTCGGGGTGGTCTTTTTGATTGAGTAGGTGTTAGTTTTTAAGTTTGACTTTGTGATTAATTTATTGTGACATTTTGTAATTGTTTTTGACGCCTAATTTTATAATGAATATTAATAATATAATAATAAATAAATAAATCATTTATTTTTCTCCACAACAGACGTTTTACATACTGTAAAGTAGGAACATCTTAAAAGTAATTTATCCTTAAAACTTGAGTTATGGGAGACTGATGCCTGAAATAAGTCCAAAGACCTGCAGTACAGGTCATCAGGTTCCCACCCCTCAGACCTCAGAGTAGTTGCGCTTCGTGATTTCTTATTAGTTTTAGTGTGAAATTGACAATTATAGTATTTAATTCTATAAGAAATAAAAAAATATATTATGAAAATAGAAAACAAAAAAAGAAACGGTCAACGAACGAAACTAGGTACCTAGTTCTTGACGCACTTCTGCCTTCGGCTCTCCTTCCGGGACGGAGCTGAAGAAGGTGTTACTCTAAGAAGCGCGCTCGTTCGAACTAGGTAAAATACATCCTAGTTATAAAGATAAAACGGAAAAACATTTCAAAATCTCAATCTTTTCCGGTTGCACATTTTAACGGGTTTTTCCACCAACCGCCGATCGATCACAGGTGCTCACTGTGAATTTATTGGATTTTTTTGCGTTCCCTCCTCGTTCATTCCACTATCAAACGCAGTTGAATGATTGCCCACTGATGTCGATTTGGTTAGCACACGACTTAACTGAAATAAGTCGAATTGTGTAATATTCTACCAATAGAAAGACTAGCTGCAGAAACGATTGGACGATTTTCAACATACACAACAATCACTTGTTTTAGTTCAGTGCATTGCTGTCAGAATTAGTTTCAAAATTGCAAAGGAGATTATATAATTAATAAATTATGACACATCGATACTCTTTAGAATGTCACGATTAAAAACTATTCATAGCTTCTTTAAAAAAAATCTTATGTAGTTGGATTAAAATATGTTATTTTTTGAGATCATTTCTATTCTGTCATAATAGGAAATATGAGGTTTATAATTATTTTAGTCAAGTAGTATGCTAACCGAATGGACGGTACTCTCTGACGTTCGTGATGGATTCATACAGATAAAATAACGACCGAGTGATTTTTTGAAATGGGCATGTTGCATTTTTGAGGAGAGCTGCGTGTAACGAAGCAAATGAAAGATTCTATTTTGGGTTTTTAAACTCAATTATAAATTTTTATTTCACATTGATACAGGGTGTAAGGGACAGCGTCCCGCAAACTGATAGGGGTGGCTTAGTCAACGAAACTGAACAACTATCAGCATGCTTTTTCATACAAATTGTCTGATTAAGGTGGTTATTTTGTATGGGATGGTAATTTTTTTTTCGTCAGCAGCAAAACCATCGCAAATTAAATAATATTTGTAAGGCTGTATGGCGTGATTTCCTTAGTCTTTGAGAAGAAACGCGACGTATGCTGTCTCGTTCGCGCTTTGTCAGTGCGGGTCGGATATTTGAACTGGTGTACATATGTTTTCTTAGTGAACCTACGAAAAAATATATAAAAGAATAACTATTTGTTGGAATTTTCATTAAAAATATAGTTGTACAAACCCGCAAGCCGTTGTTTATTTATATGTTTAAATAATATTATTAAAACACCTTTTTTGATGAATTGATATAATAATTGACTATTATACTGAGGTGTTCGAGGGTGGAGTGGAAAGACAACACATGAATTTTAAAAAGCCTTTCTTCAATAGCTAAGCAGCTGTTAGCTGGTAACAAATTGCTTGACTCGTTTTCATATTCTCGTATGTATTCAGGAATTCCCCAACTAGTATGAAGCTACTGCCTCGCCGGGCAACTTGCAGGCTTGCATAATATAAAATTTATCATTTTGCAGGCAAAGAAAATGTAGGTTAAAGGAATATACTATTGTATTCTAAAGTATAGCCTGTTTCTGTTCAATACAAGTTTTGGAGTAGCATTCTGAATTTTGAAAATGTTTTGGATTATTCCAAGTCAGGAAGAATAAACAACAAAAAAATCTGTAAATAACTGCTATTAGTTATCAAAACATGTTTCGACTTTTGTCTGCAAAAAATAAAACCTTTCCGTAGAGATTTAGATCTATTCCGGCCGGCATAATAGGCTCGATTCTAGATTTTCAGGCTCAAACTAAAATTATAATCTGATTGTCACTTTCAGACTAAAAATATTGGAAAAGGACAAGAGATCTATTTTCTCCGGTTTTTTTTTATTTATAGTCTGTGGTTTTATGCGTTATCTGTAATTTTTATCCGCTGTCATATGATATACATGCATGGCGGATTAAATTGTCAGAAATACTAGGGAGAAGTGCAAAAGCGCGTCAAAATCTAGCGGACAAAGCGTAAAACCATAGAGTAGTTTTAGCCGGTGGTATCTAGAATCAAGCCCATTTGATACTTTATCTATTTATTATTATAATTAGAGTAAAGAACTTATTGCAATGCAAGTGACAAATCACTTTTTCCACTTCTTCTTCTTCTTCTGTCGAGTGGGTATCGAGTCTGTCGACCCGATGAATCTGGTGTCAGAGTTTTTAAACCGCCTAGTAGCACAACTATCAGGCCTCTGACATGGTTTGAGTAACGACCACTATCAAAGTCAGCGACCGGGACCGACGGCTTAACGTGCCCTCCGAAGCACGAAATCGTTTTTCTTTTTCGGACAATCAGGTGATTCAGCCTGCAATGGTCTAACCAAACTGGGGAAAAATTCACAAAGTGATAAATTCTCAAATATCAACTTTGTGATTCCCCCCTGGGAATCGAAACCAGGGCCTTCGGATCAGGAGTCCATGGCACTAGCCACTAGACCACGGAGGCACTTTTTCCACTTTGATCGTTACATATACCGCGTATGACTAGATATTTAACATGGGTGTTCGTTAATTTGTAAATGCATAGTACGTAACACTCACAAAATTTGCCATAGAATAAAGTGTTCCACCAATTACCGGTCACATCAAGGCCAGTGGCAGCCACAGCAGAACCACACTGAAATTTTGCACTACACTTCTACTGGCGACAACGCAACCACATTGCAATTTTGTAGTTACGAGAACCTAGTACCACAACGCAACTGCTAGAAAGTGCAGTGACACTGTTAGCAGGGTACCACTGCTTGACCGCTTTTCGGCATGTGGTAAACTACTTACGTATACGTGTTTACGGATATTTCCGCCGCGGTACCGTGGTTTGCACATTTAACTCTCGATCCGGTGGTCACAGGTTCTTAAGAGACTAGGACTTTGATAAGTAGCCTGATGAATTTAAGCCGAAAACAGACAATTAGCGTTAAAACATCATATTGTTTTTAAAATTGCTAAGGTTGTTTCCCAAGATATCTTAAATTACATTTTACAGCTTGCTTTACAGCTTTCTTCCATGCTGGACTGGGAGAGATAGTTATTGCGCATGCAGTACGCAAATCGGCGGCTTGTATGGAATGTACGCCCTGTGCCATAGGTAAGCCTGTAATACTGTTGCTTAAAATGTACTTAGTTAACTATGGGTATTCGTTTCTTCCATGCTGGACAGGGAGAGATAGAAAAACATAGAATGTTCCAGTTGCCCTTCCTCCCGGGCATGCTGTTGAAGTCAGCAAAAGGGACTCGAGGGTTACAGTGTATTGTAATTTAGGCGATGGGCTGACAACCTGTCACTATAGCAATACATATTACAATCTAAAATTGCCCTCAATTTTTGTCAGACGTGGCGAAAGCGCCTTTTACGAGGCGTTAAACGCTCTGCCTACCCCGTAAGAGATAAAGGCGTGATTTATGTATGTATGTATGTATGTACAGATTGTGTCCGAAATCCAAAAATTAAAAATGTTAAAACCACACCATATAGGGCATCTTATGAAAGAACTTTTTGCGTAGATTACGAATATAATAGCACACTACCATATTACTACCAACTGGTCAAACAATTGCCCCCGTGGGGCAGTATAAAAATACTACTATAAAAATATCTAGTCTAGTGGTCAGAGTCATGAGCTTATGATCCGGAAGTCCTGGGTTTAATTCCCAGGGGAACACAAATTAGCTATTTGTCAATTTATCACTTTGTGAGGTTTTCCCCAGTTTGGTTAGGATATTGCAGGCTGAATCAACCGAATGTCCGAAAAGAAAAAGGATTCCGTGCTTCAGAGAGCACGTTATACAGTCGGTCCCGGTCGCTGTCTGTGATAGTGGTTGTTACTCAAACCATGTCAGAGGCCTAAATAGATGTGCTACTAGGCGATTTTTAAAGGAAAGTTTATGTAGAATGTTTTCATAGAAATAACCGAAATGATTTTCATGCTTTTTTCAACTTATGAGCCTTAAACCAATAAAAGCACTCCCCCTTACACCGATAGATCGTCTTGCACATTTGAAGATTTTCAATACCTTGATCTGGACATCTCAAGGAATACATACATACATATAATCACGCCTTTATCTCAAGGAATAGCTGTAGCTATTTTCAAACCTACAGGTATTTTTTATGCTGATTTAAGCAATTTTCTGGTATTTTAGTGAGGTTAAAACAATGCTATGCGTCTTCAATTTTTTGACATATATTTATCTTATCTTATCTTATATTTAGTTAAAATAAATATTACTGTGGCTATGTAGTACTATTATATATTCTGTGCTATGGCAGCAACCTTAGTGTGCCCTACAATCCTAAAGTGATGGCTGAACGTGCCCCCTGAAAGATGGAAACCTAACTTATACATATACATAAATCACGCCTTTATCCCTTACGGGGTAGGCAGAGCGTTTAACGCCTCGTAAAAGGCGCTTTCGCCACGTCTAACAAAAATTGAGGGCAATTTTAGATTGTAAATATGTATTGCTATAGTGACAGGATGTCAGCCCATCGCCTAAATTACAATACACTGTAACCCTCGAGTCCCTTTTGCTGACTTATACAGCATGCCCGGGAGGAAGGGCAGCTGGAACATTCTATGTTTTTCTATCACTCCCAGTCCAGCATGGAGAATCTACTATAAACCTAACTTACCGACCAAATCGTTAAAATATCAACTTACATCAACTTTTCGAAAACGGTGGATAAAAGTGACTGCATGTTACTTATAATCAAAACTACCTATTTATATAAAATATTTTTACCTACCTACCTAGGTAAAGTTTTATTTAAAATAATAAGTTCCTAAGAATACATTCCCTGATAATGAAATAGTTTTATTTAAATATTACATTTTAAAAATTCTACACAGCGGATACCATAATAAGAACTATTAAAAATTAATATTATGGTGTACCACATTATCGAGTTTTATCACGTTCCGATACCGAGCTAAAGCGAAAATTGTGGCCGTCATATTAATTTTAATCATAATAGTAAAACAGCATAATATTTCGCCGCCCAATTTACAATGTAACCTGTAAATTAATTGGTAGGTGTTTCATGAAATTGGGGCAGTGATATGAAAATGAGATTTCATTCAAAAATCTTTGAAATAAAATATTATGAAATTTTGACATTAATTATGTTTGTCATAGGTTGTACATAGTACCTACTCGTATCCTACTATTTAAGTGTAATATTATTCTAATCATAATAAGGTCTAGGTAGTTTTTTATTTATGTACGTAATATTTTTAAGGATTTTAGCTGGATTACGATTTCCAGTATTATAAGTTGTGTGCCTACACGTTTTATACCATCAATAGTTATTAAGTATTCACATAGGGCACATTAAAAATGTATGCGCTGGCGCTCAAACAAAGTTTATAATATAAGTCGAAATTGTGTTCAACGGAAAAAATAATTACTTTCATGCTGGCCTGGGAGCGAGAGAAAAACATAGAATGTGCCAGCTGCATTTCCTCCCGGGCATGCTGTAAAAACCAGCTAAGGGATCCGAGGGTTTCAGTATATTGTACTTTAAGCGATGGGCTGAAAACCTGTCACTACAGCAATATACCTAGAATTCTAGCTTAAATAACCTTCAAAACTTTGTCAGACGTGGCGGGACGACCTTTGTTTGGGTCGTTTGGCTCTGCCTACCCCATTAGGGATAAAGGCGTGACTATATGTATGAATGTATGTAAAAAAAAAAATGTTGAAAAAGTATAACAAATTAGTCCTAAATGTTCTTTAAATGAGAAAAGTTATACTTATAGAGCCAGCTCATAAGTTCAGAGAATAAACCTTTTTATATTTAAAATTAGATTTAGAAAACTTCAAACTTTTTAGTAAAAATACTGTGTCACTATAACAATTAAATTTGAATGGGTACTACCTACATATATAATTAATAGGTACAAAAGCGATGGGACAAAGATAATCGGCAAAGTACTAGAGTGGAAATGTAAGTTTTTGTATCAGTAAGTATAAGAAACGAATCATCTATCACTTTGGACTGTCGTTTGGTGATCGAGCGGGATAATCTACTAAAAGGTTCTATCTACTTTACGCATTCGACAACTTATATTTTATTAGATTTTCTATAAAAGCTCAGCGAGAGAAACTATCAGTGGTCCGCAGAGGAAATTAATTTGATGAACTTCGATTTGATAGACCTAGAAAAAAGTACAATCCTGCAGGTAGATTGTGAACTTTCTGCCTTTCTGTTCACGACACTTAATAATTTGCTAATTGATTTTTTTTTAAGTATTATTTAAAAAAAAATATAATCAAATGACCCGAGTGCTTGCAGGTTTTTTGCCCAAATAATAAGCCTAGCCATCCAGAGAGGCAATGCTGCCAGCCTCCTGAGAACCCTGTCTCGATGTGACGACTTGGACGAAATTTTCTATTTATAAAAATGTGAATTGTACAATTGACCCTTGCAATTATCCTATAAATACATAAAAACCACCATAATATTAGGGACTTTAAAAAAGTAACGAGTCTAAGCTGAAGTAATATGAGTATTTCCTTTTTTGTATAATGTTTACTTTACTACTTCAGACGGTTTTTCTTTTCTAGCATAAGAAAAGGCAGGGAATTTCTACTAATTCCCTAACTTTTAAACTACTTACGAATAGAACTTTGTTAGCTTAGCAGGTACACAACATAAAAAAATCAAGTTAAAAGTTAGTTGATGGAAAGAACTTAAAAAAACTCTGAAATGTTTTGTTGAAAAAGTAATCCTAGGTTCGTTGAACAAAAGTTTTTTTTCTGTAGATTTTGAATATTTAAACAAAATGTAAACTGTTATTAATAAACCCTATAAATAATTCTTTAAATACCAATAAAATAAAATAGTACGTTACGTTGTACCCACAAATTATAATAATTATTTTTATTTTGAGATATAAAATACGATAGACACTTAAAAAGAAATACAAACATACATACATATAATCACGCCTTTATCCCTAATGGGGTAGGCAGAGGGCAAACGACCCAAACGAAGGTCGTCCCGCCACGTCTGACAAAGTTTTGAGGGTTATTTAAGATAGAATTTTAGGTATATTGCTGTAGTGACAGGTTGTCAGCCCATCGCCTAAATTACAATATACTGAAACCCTCGGATCCCTTAGCTGGATTTTACAGCATGCCCGGGAGGAAATGCAGCTGGCACATTCTATGTTTTTCTCTCGCTCCCAGACCAGCATGGAAGTAAAAAGAAATACTTTGCTATAAACACCTAAGTCATAAATCTTATCGACCACCATTATACAGCTGCTATACAGTTACTTTCATTGTTTTCACGTAATTATTTTTAACACGGAATTTCACAATCATGATCTAGAACAAGCGGGTAGAGATGATAACGGTTTATTGCTCCTATATGTCGTAAACACCTTTTTTACCTAGTAATGCCTGTTTCATAAAATACGAATTAAAAGTTACTAATCCAGTTTGAAATACATTGCGTGTTAATTAAACTTCTAGCTATAAGTTTGCTCAACCAACGAAAATGAATATGGTTTCATTAGAGTATTTTTTTATTTTAATAAAATCAAGAATTATATATAAAAATATATATATATATAGTACGTGACCTTTTCTGTTCTTATTTTCTTTGTGAAAGTTGTTCAGCTTCGTTAAATGAAGAACTCTTTAGAGTTTTAAGGACACCGTCCCTAACACCCTGTCCCTTGTATTGTAGAGACTTAGTTACGCAATGTACGTCGAATCGTATTAGTAATGAATATTTATGGAACAGACCTACGGAATAGGTTAAAAGGCTGTTTTTCGGTGAAAAGTGTTAATTTGGTTCTAAAGTTGAAATTGGCCACCACATTTTACTTTCAATGCTATTTATTGTAGGTTTATTTGGTCCATTTCGTATTGGATATTAAAATTATATTGTTCTTTAATATTTCTGCTTGTATAAAGATTCGAACTAGCACCAGAATCTTTGTGATTTATTGCTTACGTAGAGTTTTGTGTATAATTCAAACTAAATATATATTTTTGTGCCTTAAGTGTACCCAGCATAATGCTGGGGGTGATTAAACTTTCCGGATTTGTCTTTAACAGTTTTTATTAAAAAAATCTACTCGTAAATAGGCATTTCAAACCTAATTTAACATTGAAAAGTTAAAAGAACTCTATAATGCATTCAGTGTTACTTTGGCTGTTATTCAAATATCTAGCTGGAGTGCTAGCTCTAGATAATGGATTGGCACTAACCCCGCCAATGGGGTGGTTGTCATGGCAACGGTTCAGATGCATAACTGATTGTGACAAGTATCCCAGAGACTGCTTGAGGTAAGAAATGTCTTCTTTTGTGTTTAATTTGCCATCAAACTGCACTTCCATACTTAGTTGTTCTGAGACTTTGGATCTTTAAAAGAGAGCTTTTGGAAATATTTAATTATTTGTAGTATAATTTTTAATTATTTGTAGTTTAATTATTACTTCCATGCTGGTCTGGGAGGGAGAGAAAAACATAGAATGTGCCAGCTGCAGTTCCTCCCGAGCATGCTGTAAAAACCAGCTAAGGGATCAGAGGGTTTCAGTATATTGTAATTCAGGCGATGGGCTGACAACCTGTCACTACAGCAATATACGTACAAATCCATCTTAAATAACCCTCAAAACTTTGTCAGACGTGGCGGAACGACCTTTGTATAGGTCTTTTACGCTCTGCCTACCCCATTAGGGATAAAGGCGTGATTATATGTATGTATGTATGTATGTAGTAGGTATTTTATCACTAAATGATGAACAAGTGTTATTTATACTGATAAATCAACGACTACTCACTTGTTTGTTTAACGGAGGTGGAGCTCTGGTAAACAGTCGAAACGAAGAGGTCTAACATCTTGTCGTCGGTATTTAATTTTTTATCTATCAAATTGTAGGTATCAGACGACACTTTAAAGTCAAATACAGCCTATCTTAAATACATACATATAATCACGCCTTTAATCCTAATGGGGTAGGCAGAGCATAAACGAACTAAACAAAGGTCGTTCCGCCACGTCTGACAAAGTTTTGAGGGTTGTTTAACATAGATTTGTAGATTTGTAGTCTATCGCCAAAATTGCAATATACAGACACCCTTGGATCCCTTAGCTGGTTTTTACAGCATGCCCGGGAGGAAATGCAGCTGGCACATTCTATGTTTATCTCTCGCTCCCAGTCCAGCTTGGAAGTATATCCTATCTCTTTTATAAATGAAAAAGACAGAAATAATTGATACTGGTTTAGATTTTTTTTTGCCATGCGTAAAAAGAATTGCCGTTAAACAATTTTAAGCTAGAGTAGCTAGAGAACAAACGTAGAAAAATACTCTCTTTTCTACGTGGTGGGGTTTCAAAAATACCGTCAGGTGTTCACGTTTACGTAGTCATTTGACAAGGCAATAACTTTCAAAATGGCTAAACGAACGCACGAAATGCACCCGCACGGCGAAGGTAAACAAAATTATTATGCACCCCACTTTTCGGCTGCTTTAAAATGAACTTCGAAGAGATAAAAGTCTACTTTATACTCGTAAAGTCGAGGTCGATATTTGTCACGACACGTGACCGAAATATAGAAAAAAGCCTAGGATAGAGACTTCGCAATTCGCAAGTGTATTTTAAAACAAGTATTTAAAAAAATAATTTTAACAACCCGACTGTGGTACATAACATTAACATACATACATATAATCACGCCTATATCCCTGATGGGGTTAACAAAAGTCGATCCGCCAAGTCTGACAAAGTTTTGAGGGTTATTTACGATAGATTTGTAGGCATATTGCTGTAGTGACAAGTTGTCAGCCTGTCGCCTAAATTGTAATATTCCTTAGCTGGTTTTTACAGCATTCCGGGGAGAAAATGCAGCTGGCACATTCTATGTTTTTCTCTCGCTCCCATTCCAGCATGGATGAAATTTTCACTAATTTATAAGGTTCTAAATTATCTTTATAATTATTACTTGAGTGAGATTTTCGATTCATTGTGTTTTTAGTTAGTTATGATTTCATACATACATATAATCACGCCTTTATCCCTACTGGGGTAGGCAGAGCGTAAATGACCCAAACAAAGGTCGGTTTCGCCACGTCTGACAAAAGTTTTGAGGGTTAATTATGATAGATTTGTAGGTATATTGCTATAGTGACAGGTTGTCAGCCTATCGCCTAAATAACAATATACTGAATCCCTCGGATCCCTTAGCTGGTTTTTACAGCATGCTCGGGAGGAAATGCAGCTGGAACATTCTATGTTTTTCTCTTGCTCCCAGTCCAGCATGGAAGTAAAAGTTATGATTTCTTTTTACCTTTATAAATCTTATAATTATATCGGTAAAACTGTCATCCATACTTACCGTTAACGGATATTATGCACCATTAGTAAAAGAGTAAAACCACTAATTAATACTTTAGTGTCGAAAAAATATTATATATTGATTATTTACGTTCACAAAATAAACTATTATATTGTTTTGTCAAAAAACTCTCGATTCACATAATTTTGATAATACCCGTATTTTGACTCATGAATGAAAGTTATTAACTAATCATACATACATACATACATAAAATCACGCCTTTATCCCTTACGGGGTAGGCAGAGCGTAAAACGCCTTCTAAAAGGCGCTTTTGCCACGTCTGACATAAATTGAGGGCAATTTTAGATTGTAATGTGTATTGCTGTAGTGACAGGTTGTCAGCCCATCGCCTAAATTACAATACACTGAAACCCTCGAATCCCTTTTGCTGACTTTTACAGCATGCCCGGGAGGAAGGGCAACTGGAACATTCTGTTTTTCTTTCTCTCCCAGTCCAGTATGGAAGAAAATAATAACAAGAAAAATAATAACTAATCAAATAGATAAATTAAACAGTTATCAACTGTTCTTATTTAAAATAATTGTTATTTAAATAGTAGCGGCAGACCCATTATTTCACATAAAAATTTGGTTAACAGATTTATGTTAAAAAATAAAATAACTCATTACTTTAAAAAAAAATAGGTATTAAACCATTATTTTCTACAGCGAGGACCTCATCAAAAGAACTGCCGACAAGATGGTGGCAGATGGCTATTTGGAAGCCGGTTATGAGTACATAGTCATTGATGATTGTTGGTCTGAACTGAACAGAGGATCTGATGGACGCTTGGTACCTGATAGGAAGAGATTCAAGAGTGGGATGAAGGCTCTTGCGGATTATGTAAGTATACATACATACATACATACATATAATCACGCCTTTATCCCTAATGGGGTAGGCAGAGCGTAAACGACCTAAACAAAGGTCGTCCCGCCACGTCTGACAAAGTTTTGAGAGTTATTTAAGATAGAATTCTAGGTATATTGCTGTAGTGACAGATTGTCAGCCCATCGCCTAAATTACAATATACTGAAACCCTCGGATCCCTTAGCTGGGAGGAAATGCAGCTGGCACATTCTATGTTTTTCTCTCGCTCCCAGACCAGCATGGATAAATAATGTAAGTATGTAAGTATGCCTATGTGGTTTAGGGCTGTATTTATAATCAGCTCTCATGAGTGACAGCGAGTTTGTGTTCGTATCAGAAATGTCATTACAGTACAAACTGGCTTGTCAAATCCAAACTTAATATTGCTCTTAAGTTAGAGATCGCTTCATAAATAAGAGCCTTAGTGGCCTGGACTTTGAGATTTTGATTAGAAAAGAACAACCACAATCTACAACAATCTAAAACATCAACTCTATATATCCAATTAAAAAGGATTTTTCCAAAATTTTAGAAATTTCAATTTTAATCGTTTATTGCAAGTCACAACACATAGGATCTTAAAAATATATCTTAAAGATACATAAAAACAGTTTATGTTTCATGTGACGCCCTGCAAGGGCACAGCAATTTAGTGAGAGAGTTACCTAGTTAAATAAGATTACAATTCAAAACTTAAAAAGATAAAAAAATCACTTATTCTAATAATAATACAGTAACTTAATCAGTTACCTATATTTAAACTATTTAAGTGCAGCATGAGAGTAGCAGTCTTTATTTTTCTTTTATTAAATTAGTCAGTATCATTAAAAAAATCTGTAATATTATAGTAGCATTTCTTAATTAGATATGACTTCAGATATTTAGTGAATAGCAATGTTTTTTGTTTATTTTTATGTCATTGGGTATATGATTATAAATTGTTACTAGCATAGTATGTGAACCGGAAGGGACTAGCTTTAATTTGGAAAAAGGAACTTCTAGTTTATTAAGGTTTCGATTGTTTCGTTTAATTCCTGTCATCGGGGTGTAAAACTTTGGGTGATTTCTAATGAATTTACATGATTCAAGGATGTATATAGATGTAAGTGTTAATATTCTGTGTTCAATGAAAAAAGGTTTACAAGATTGCATTTGATCAATATTAGTAAGTATCAGAAAAGAACATCTAAAACCGTATTTTAACGATTTTCTAAGACCCAACGTCAACGTTTCGGTCCCTTTAATTATCTTATCATCGCATTCTACCTGCTAATGCAAATTTTGGTCTTTCTGTAGTAAAATATTTTGGCCATCCAAGCTTGTAAGAGTAAGAAATGACGGTCACTCTCCAAACCCATCGCATACCTCTACTGACTTTCACATTATAAGAGGGAGAGAAACACTACTTAGTATGTTTTTATCTCTGATTTTCTATCTATCTAGATTTTTATATTTTTAGATCCACAGCAGAGGACTTAAATTCGGCATGTATCAAAACTACAGTAATCTAACTTGTGCGGGCTACCCAGGAACTTTGGGCTTTGAGCAGATTGACATAGACTCCTTTGTTGAGTGGGAGATTGACTACTTGAAACTTGATGCTTGCTACATAGATCCTTTGAAGTTGGATACAGGTATTTGATAAACTCCTTCAAATTTTGTCCTTCTTATATAATAATAAGCTTCTGGAACTTATTTACAAAATTATCAGGCCGCGACTATGATGGCCTGACAGATCATATAAAATGTATTGCATAAAACTTTTATGAGCTGTCAGATAGCATCATAAAGGGTCTTTCATTAAGGGTGAGTATATGTTGAAATGGAATGGAACAAACAATTCTCTCTTTTTTTAAAGGCTTAGTTAGGCCAATTTATTTGGTATATGACATGGTTTAGCAATACGCAAAGACTTATAATAATAATAATGTACATATACATTATTTGGTATAAAAAGGCCTCTGCGCTGTTGGCTTTGGCCCCACGTATGCCTCAAAGAACCGGGTCCCTGTGGGCGCGTGATACTGAAACGGATACCAACATAATAATAATAATAATAAAATAGTTTATTGATCCATTAGGGATAAAGGCGTGATTATATGTATGTATGTATGTAGTTTATTGATCTAAAAACTTAGCCTATTACAATGTGGCATGTGCATTATCACAGTGGACGCATGGACACGAGACAGCTGAAATCCCATATTATTTACAATTTCGGCAATTTTTTGTCGATTTAACAAAGATATGAGCTTTGTGGACTTTGAAAAGGCAATGGTTGATGTCGGCCCGACCTGTTGACTTAGGACTTTAGGAATTTAGACCAGTAGAAGTCTAGCGGATTTAAATCAAAAATGTTTTTTTTTCATTTTTGCAAGAATTTTGCAGTGATTGAAACAAGACCTCTAAAATTCATTCCCCTGTAAAAAACAAAAGCAAATTTTTAAACTTTGTCATATACCAAACAAATTGGCATGAGTAGAACTTTCAAATTAAAAAAGAATTTAGTTAATATCTCACATACAGCTTGATTTATTCAATTTCAACTTCTACCCACCCTTAATAAAGGCCCTTTAGATTTTCAATAATAATTCTGGTGGATGCGCCTTCTATCTGTTGGGGAAAAGATTGTTAAAATTGCTACCAGACTTTTAAGTAAAGTATGAGAATTGGTAAAGCAAGTTCGTTGAAATAATCAAAAAGTTCTTCTAAGTACTTAGCACGTTTACTTATCATAATCAAAATTCCTAACATATTCCGAACACGGCAACAAATCTACAAATGAAAAGAACCTTCACCAATTTAGACAGATTGAGTGTTACTTAAAAAGTCGTTGAACTCATCGCCGCTTCATTTGAGAACATTTTCAAAATATAATTTTATAAGCAATCAACAGGGATTCGCTCCGACGATATTGCTAAAATTTACATATTAATACAATAACTCTTTGCGAATTTCAAGTCATTTCGTTTGAAAATACTTTCGTCTAGTTTAAAGTAGATACAAAATTATTTCAATATCAATCAAGTTTTTGAAGCGTCGATGTTTAGAAAGATTATTTTGCTTATTTTTAAAGATTTTATGCCATGTCAAATTTGTATTCAATCTTACTTAATCAATAAGCCCTTAAACAAACTAATGAACTAGTTTTCTTTTGGCATGTTATTTTTTTTAAGTTTACTAGGCTCTACACATACATACATATAATCACGCCTTTATGCCTAATCGGGTAGGCAGAGCGTAAACGACCTAAACAAGGGTTCCGTTCCGCCACGTCCAAGAAAGTTTTGACGGCTTTTTAAGATAGATTTGTAGGTATATTGCTGGCGAGACAGCTTGTCAGCCCATCGCCTAAATTGCAATATACAGAAACCCTCGGATACCTTAGCTGGTTTTTACAGCATGCCCGGGTGGAAATGCAGCTGGCACTTCTATGTTTTTCTCTCGCTCCCAGTCCAGCATGGAAGAAAGGTGGATTTATGACAAAATGCACCGTAAAAATAACGATAAAAGTATTAAAATGTTATTTCAGTGTATCCAGACTATGGACGGAAGTTGAATGCGAGCGCGCGACCAATAGTTTTCTCGTGCAGTTGGCCGGCGTACCAAGAAAGTTACAACATAAAACGTGTGAGTACTACAATGAGCTTCTGTACACATTTCAACTGAGTTTGGCACATAACCAATGTGAAATAAGTTTATGAGTTCATTGTTCTTTCTTTTGGGGATATTCGTATAATCAAGAATTATCTATACATACATACATATAGTCACGCCTTTATCCCTAATGGGGTAGACATAGCATAGACGACCTAAACAAAGGTCATTCCGCCACGTCTGACAAAGTTTTGAGGGTTATTTAAGATAGATTTGTAGGTATACTGTTGTAGTGACAGGTTGTCAGCCCATTGCCTATATTGCGATATACTGAAACCCTCGGACCCCTTAGCTCGTTTTTACAGAGGAAATGCAGCTGGCACTTTCTATATTTTTCTCTCGCTCCCAGTCCAGCATGGAAATTCAGTCTATACATACTCTATCGATATAGGTTCTAATTATTTGGTACATTTTGGCGTATTATTTTAATTATTTATTTATGAGCATGTGGTGTCCTTCCACCAGGACAGGAAGGAGAAGCGGGAGGCCTTTGCCCAGCAGTGGGATGATGTGGGCTAAATAAGATAAGATAAGATGTGGTGTCCCACTGCAGGGCAAAAGCGTATCTCCTTTCCTTCCACTTTTGCCGGTCCAAAGATAGTAATTCCCTTTTATATGCGTCCAATTCATTGCGTCACCTCTTTTGTAGTCGTCTACATCGCCATATTGCATTTAATAGATTATGCAGTATTTTATTAATAAATTATTTTTATTTCTTTTACATTGTTGCACTGACCCGTCTCAAACTGTTTGTATATATTTTTCATACTTAGTTGCCTGGAAGATATTGCTACCTTAGCAATAAGTCCGCCAGTTGTACAACTTTTCTTTTGATATGATTTTACTTGTATGTGTTCTTCACTACATAGTATAAAACAAAGTCGCTTTGTCTGTCCCTATATCCCTATGTATGCATAAATCTTTAAAACAACGCAACGGATTTTGATGCGAATTCTTTAAATAGATAAAGTGATTCAAGAGAAAGGTTTATATGTATAATACATGCATAGTATAGTAGAGAAACACTGATAATTTCCGTGCGAAGCCGGGGCGGGTCGCTAGTGTGCAATGAAGTATATTTGTATTGTTTTGTATCGATGTGTGTTATTTATCAGCTTCTTCTTCTGTCGAGTGTATATCGAGTCTATCGACCCGATGAACCCTGGTGTCACAGTTTTTAAACCGCCTAGTAGCACAACTATCAGGCCTCTGACATGGTTTGAGTAACGACCACTATCAATGACTGCCTCCGTGGTCTAGCGGCTAGTGCCATGGACTCCTGATCCGGAGGTCCTGGGTTCGATTCCCAGGGGCGAAACACAAAGTTGATATTTGAGAATTTATCACTTTGTGAATTTTTCCCCAGTTTGGTTAGGACATTGCAGGCTGAATCACTTGATTGTCCGAAAAAGAAAAAGATTTTGTGCTTCGGAGGGCACGTTAAGCCGTCGGTCCCGGTCGCTGTCTTTGATAGTGGTCGTTACTCAAACCATGTCAGAGGCCTGATAGTTGTGCAACTAGGCGGTTTAAAAAAACTCTGACACCAGGGTTCATCGGGTCGATAGACTCGATACCCACTCGACAGAAGAAGAAGACTATCAATGACAGCGACGGGGACCGACGGCTTAACGTGCCCTCCGAGGCACGAAAAATCTTTCTTTTTCGGTCAACCAGGTGATTCAGCGGGTCGATAGACTCGATACCCACTCGACAGAAGAAGAAGGTGATACAGAATGCAATGTCCTAACCAAACTGGGTAAAAATTTACATAGTGATAAATTCTCAAATATCAATTTTGTATAATGGGAATCGAACCCAGGACCTCTAGATCAGGAGTCCATGGCACTAGCCACTAGACCACGGAGGCAGTTATCAGCTTAACTGCCTCTGTCTGTGGTGGCGGTAGTGGTGTACTCTGTCAGGTAAGTAGTTGATATTATCACTGTTTTTGGTTGTTGTTGCTTCCATGCTGGACTGGGAGAGATAGAAAAACATAGAATGTTCCAGCTGCCCTTCCTCCCGGGCATGCTGTAGAAGTCAGCAAAGGGGACTCGAGGGTTGCAGTGTATTGTAATTTGGGCGATGGGCTGACAACCTGTCACTATAGCAATACTAATTACAATCTTTAATTACCCTCAATTTTTGTCAGACGTGGCTAAAGCGCCTTTTACGAGGCGTTTAACGCTCTGCCTACCCCGTAAGGGATAAAGGCGTGATTTTATGTATGTATGTATGTTTTGGTTGTTCACACTTTAATTGGGTCCATGCACGGTCATGTTCTAGTTTGAAGGGCGGGTGAGAAAGCAAAATTACTGGCATACATTTGAGACACCCACCGTAGGTCTCAAAGGCCCGTAAACAGCACTTGAGACTGACAGCCAGTCAGAGTTAAGATTAGATAAGAATATACTTTATTGCACAGAAAAGACACAAGAGAAAAAAACAAATAGTAGTACAAATAGGCGGCCTTATTGCTAAGCAGCAATTTTTTCCAGGTAACATTAGTTCGTAGCAGTAAAGTCATTTCAGTACAAAATGGCCTGTCAAATCCATACCTAATATTGATCTCAATGTTGAGATCGTTTTATAAATACGTGCCTATGTGTGCAAAGTATTCTGCTATTCTACTAGAACCTAGAGGTATTTAAAAAAAAAGAACTGACATATTCCAGGTGTAAGGGACAGCGTCCCGCAATCTAATAGGGGTTGCTCAGTCAACGACTCTGAACAGCCATCAGCTGTTTTTTTTTCAGGAAGTGAAAAAAAGGCGTTTCCATACAAATTGTCTAATTGAGGTGAACATTTTGTATGAAAAAGTTATTTTTTTTCCTCCTGAAAGTATTTCCTAGTGGAAGTTGTTCAGTGTCGTTGAATAAACAACTTCTATCAGTTTGCGAGACGCTGTCCCTTACACCTGGTATGATTAATTTCTTTGCTATCTTTTATTGTGGTCAAAACAGATACAAAACTTTTCTCCAACTCAAATCCTTTACAGCCAAACTACACAGCGATAGCACACACGTGCAACACGTGGCGAGTCCTAGGTGACATAGAGGATTCTTGGCACGTGCTGTCCAACGTGATTGACTGGTATGGACACAACCAGGACAGAATCGCTGTCAATGCTGGCCCTGGACACTGGAATGATCCTGATATGGTAATACTTTAAGCACTTTTACATACATACATACATGCTTCAGTTCGACGCTGGACTGGAAGCAGTAGAAATCGTAGAATATTCCAGTTGCTTATCTACCCGGACAATCCATAGAAACTCGTGCAACACGTGGCGTGTCCTAGGTGACATAGAGGATTCTTGGCACGTGCTGTCCAACGTGATTGACTGGTACAGACACAACCAGGACAGAATCACTGTCAATGCTTGGCATAGGCACTGGAATGATCTGGATATGGTAATACATACATATGAACACACCTTTATCTCTAATGGGGTAGGTAGAGCGTAAGCGACCTACACAAAGGTCGTTCCACCACGTCTGACAAAGTATTGAGGGTTATTTAAGATAGATTTGTAAGTATATTGCTGTAGTGACAGGTTGTCAGTCCATTTACTACAACCCTCGGATCCCCTAGCTGGTTTTTACAGCATGCCCAGGAGGAAATGCACTGCAATGGAAATGGTTATACTTAAAATAAATAAATACATACTTTACTTCCATGCTGTACTAGAAGCTTGGAAGTAAAGTATGAGATTTTCCAGCTGCGTTTCTTCCCGGGGTACTGTACATGCCAGTAGAAAGAGAATATGTTTTTTTGATGTTTTTTGTATATTGCTTATCAGGCGGAAGACTGACAACCTGCCATTTCATCACTAAACGATGAACAAGTGTTATTGAAACGTCGAGGTGAATACACACAGGCATAGGCAGAGCGTAAACGACCTAAACAAAGGTCGTTTCGCCACGTATGACAAAGTTTTGTAGGTTGTTTAAAATAGATTTGTAGGTATATTGCTGTAGTGACAGGTTGTCAGCCTATCGCCTAAATTGTAATATACAGAAACCCTCGGATCCCTTAGCTGGTTTTTTCAGCATGCCCAAGAGGAAATGCAGCTGGCACATTCTATGTTTATCTCTCGCTCCCAGTTCAGCATGGAAGTAGAAGCGAATACCTCTATCAAACCCACAACACAAGTTAGTGGCTGATTATTTTATAAAGGCAACCTGCCGCTTAAGTGATACGTTTTTCGTTTTTTTTAAATGACTTTCAAAATTTGTTAGCCTTGGTGACAATACCCTTTGTTCGTCGACGCTCTACCTACCCTGGGATGTGTATCCAAGACACTTAGCGAGTCCTAGGTGTCATAGAGGTTTTTTGTAAGTTCTTTAGTTTAAATACCAATCGAACCTCATTTAGCTTGCGAACCTTATTTTGCGAACTATTATTTCAAAGAGCTTTTAACTCTTCGTGTATTTAGAAACTACATCATATTAAATTCATTCATGACCACTTTACACGCTCAACTAATTCATACATCTACATTATTTACCCATTTGTCATTTTCAGCTAGTAATAGGCAACTTTGGGTTATCTTTAGACCAGGCCCGGACTCAGATGACGCTGTGGGCCATAATGGCCTCCCCTTTATTCATGAGTGCGGATCTGGATACTATTAGACCAGAATTCAAGGAGATACTGCTAAATCAGGAGGTGATAGCAGTGAATCAAGATCCTCTAGGAAAACAAGGATTAAGGGTGTATAAGAATAAACATAGTAAAGTAGTAAGTATACATACATACATATAATCACGCCTATATCCCTAATGGGGTAGGCAGAGCTTGTAAAGTAGTAAGTATACATCCATCAAAAACGACATATATTTTTTTAATATATTGTCAATTTGACATTCCAAAGTTCTTATGTAGATCAAATTATTTTCGTTATAACAAAGGACAAAAATTAAAGAATATTAATATATTTACTTTTTACGCCCGGTTTGTATGGAAAACACGCGCGAGGGAGCGGGATCTGCTAACCCGCGCGAGGAAGCGTGTTTCGCATTGTCTGTACTTTGTTTTTGTACTGAAAACACGATTCCGTACGCGAGCTAGCAGATCCCGCTCCTACGCGCGGAGAAGCGTTTTCAGTATGTTCAACACTGTGTATTTTCAATACAAACTGGGGTACTTACTCAATATTAGAATGGTTTGCGTGATTATTTCTAACATAGACTGGACACCAGGTAATAAAAAAAACACGTGAGATGGCGGACAAATGATTGCCTATCAAATAAAAAAAAAAAAAAAAAAAAACTCAGTCAAAGAAAAGTCATGAGGCGTGATTACTTGTATCGTAACTTTGATTTAAAATAAGGCATTTTAAATAAATAAAAGCTCCTTATGAATCGGTTACGATACAGCCAAATTTAAATTTCCTGCCTACCCCCTAAGTCAGGTAGCGTGGTAGGTATCCTAAGTTGCAACCCGGGTAACACACAGTTGAATAAAAAAAGTCCTATCGAAATCGGTTAAGTAGTTTTGGCGTGATGTGGTAACATACAGACAGACAGACAAACAGACATAAATTCGAAAATAAATCGTTTTGATCTTTATGTCGTTAATAATGCCAGCTGCAATTATTTTTTTGTAAAAATATTCAATATACAGACACGACTCTTCTAGAGATTTATTATATGTATAGATGACTTGCATACAGCCATCCAAAAAGAAAATCCCGTATTTCTATGATGTTTATATTATCCATCTCGAAGAAAATAACGCATTTATACATAATACATAAAATACTTAAAATCACGCTTTTATCCCTTGCGGGGTAGGCAGAGCATAAAACGCCTCGTGAAAGGCGCTTTCGCCATTTCTGACAAAAATTGAGGAAAATTTTAGATTGTAATGTGTGTTGCTGTAGTGACAGGTTGTCAGCCCATCGCCTAAATTACAATACACTGTAACCCTCGAATCCCTTTTATAAAACTTTATTATTATCTGGTAGATATCTGATGCTTATATAAAAAAATGTGTTTTTCTTCATAGAAGTTCAGCAACAACAAAAAAATTATGTTCGAATTTTTTTGCATCGACAAAATATCTATGTCCCACATAAAATTTTAAATGCAACTGCGGAAAACAAATTAAATTATAAAATTCTGAGAATATCGGTTCACAACATACTGGATTTTAATTATTTTGAATGTTGATTCACTTGATTATTTTCTCTGTTTGTTTTACTTGAATTCAAATTGAATAAGTATTTATTTAAAAGTAATTTGATCGAGAATTGTGTAAATGTTAATCAATCTTCATTTTCTAGTATTATATTTGATTTATATTATTAATTAATACGATCTAACGACTTTAACAATTATTAAATTACAAATGTTCAACTAAGCTGGTTTAGAAAATATTTACTTAAAATTAGGTTGTATGTATATTTAGGATTATAACCAGTATTTTAGTTAATAAAATGTATTTTATAAGGTTAATTCAAGTCGATATTTTTTACCATACAAAAATATTCTATAATATTGATATGCCTACCTACTCACGTGTTTATTCATACATGAAAACAAATGTTTTTTAAATAATAAATATGACCATCGTAGATTGTGGTAGCTCAGTTGGTAAAGAGACGAAACGTTATTTTGAACCAAGGATACAGTTTTAAATCTCGACCATAGTTGTTCTCAGTCTTCATAATATTTAAAACCTTATCAGGTAATGTACTTAATTATACTTTTGTTTAAGGATATTTGGCGAAGAGAATTGGTGAATGGAGGTTTTGCTGTAGCCTTTCTAAGTCGTAAGAACTATGGAGCTCCATATCCCGAATTCACCTTTACATTTGAAGAAATGAAAATTCCTGCCAAATTTTATGAAGTACAAGTGAGTGTTTTGTTTATCCATCTTATAAATATTTACAATAATGTAATGTCAAATGGTTTTTGTGTGTATTCCTTTAAGCTGAGGTGACAGATACAGAGTCGAATAAGGAAGCGAGCATACACAATAAGAGTGCAGTTCAATTTAAATTACATAAGCCACTATTAATAGATAAGTAGATATGTTACGATTACGAGAAGAATATTAAAATAAGTAATAATATTTTCGAATTGTTCTTCTCATAAGGGTTTTGAACTGCTCCGTATTCAGTTCGTATCCGAATCGTGTCCGTGAAATTTCCATATAAAACAAATATAGATGGGTGCCTTGGATGGGTGTGCATGCCTTCCCTTGGCCTTCCTTAGGCCTTCTTAATAAATGTATGAGAATTTAACTAAGAAGGCCAATTCGAATCAGAAAATATTCGGATACGGGTTCAGACCGGTGAAAAAGCGCTTTTACTCTTCTTGGTCGGTAATCAAAGAAATCGTATTTATTTTTAGGACCTCTACGCCGAATATAAACAAACGGAGTATTTTGGTCCAGGACAAAGATTTGCTACAAGGATCAACCCATCAGGTAAGTATTTACCTGTACTATTTACAAATTTGCTCTCCCATACAAATTGTCTAAATCAGGTGGTAATTTTCTACGGGAAGGTCTTTTTTTTTTTAAATCACCTGTCAATTTCTTTTTTTTTGTGAAAGTTTCGTTGACTGAGCAACTCCTATCTGTGTGTGGGATGCTATCCCTAAAACCCGTTACATATGAAAACAACAAGATGAAAAATGAAGTTTGCGTAACATGTAAATTGTAGATTTTGAACATCCTGTAAAATCAGAGCATTCAAAAAATGGACGAAATTCATTTCATTTTTTTAGAAGGAAACGGTTCTACAATAGGCTACTATTTTTAGGGTCCTTTTTGAAGCGATCTCAAACTTGAAAGCAATATTAAGTATGAATTTCACTTTCATTCAAACTCGTTGTTGCTCTTGAGAGCTGATTATAGATATGGCCCCTAAAACACAAATAATTTATACAGACAGGTAGAATAAAAACCGAAACATGAATGAATATTCCATGCATACGCCTGCCATTTCCTTTGGTCTTTATATGATTCAGACGGAAGTAGATTCAGAAGTTGACACAAGTGTGAATTATCTTGTTTATATCCTGAATGATGCCGGGAATTTTGCTGACATTTTTCCTTTCTCATAATAATTCCCCACGGTACACCCATAACGTCTATTGTGCTCAAAACCGTATCGTTTTGGGCCAATTATATTAAATCAATGAGCGTATTTGCGGTTCAATCTGAGGGGTTCAAATGTTCTGTAATAATAATAACCATTATAGACTTCGCTTCATTTCATTTGATTGAATTGTAATACAAATATCTATAGCCAACGGTACAATATCCATAAGTTTATCTAACTAAGATGTGTAGTGAAATATGGTTTGATTTTCAACGAAATTCTAATGAAACTAGTTGGCTTTGCTGTGCTTTTAAGTACAGAATGTACAAAAAATTATTGACCAAACACCAACAGACCAACAGAGATAAATAAAATAATACTAAATACCGAACTGATTTAACAAGGAGATGATAAATTATTTTTAAACTTTTATTGGCCTCACTAGAAATATGAATAAAACGCTTTATCTATCTATCTATTTGACTCCGTAGTCTAGAGGTCTGAATCATAGGCTCACGACCAGAAGGTGCCCCGGGTTCGATCCCCGGCGGGGACAATGACTTTGTGTTGTTGTTTCTAGTTTGGTTAGGACATTGCAGGCTAATCACCTGAATGTCCAAAAAGTAAGATAATATATGCTGTCGCATGGGCATGTAAATAGTCGGTCCTGCGCCTGATTTCTCTCTAGTCGTATAAGTCAGTCTGTCCCATCAGAATAAGAGATTGAAGGAATAGAGAGTGCACCTGTGTGTAGCGCAAACACTTGGGCACTAAAAACTAGTCCTGCGCAGTTGGCCTGTCTCTGAGAGATTAAAATCGGTGGGAAGACTTTTAATAATCTATATAAACGAGATTTTAAGTAGTAAGTGATTCCAAGAATTATGACTTCTTGTAGTAAAAGTATTGGAACTAAATGTAGTAACAGAGCATAGGTGGCGTCCTCAATAGTAATAAATTAATTGTGCCTGAAATACAATCAGTTCCATGAATAATTTACGTTTTGCGACAATCGCAACTAATTTTCCATTTAATAATTTGCACTACGCATTAAATATGTAGCACTTGGGTAATACAACTCATTATGAATTAGTGTAGGTACAACCATACATATAATTACGCCTTTATCCCTAATAGGGTAGGCAGAGCGTACACGACCTAAACAAAGGTCGTTCACCACGTCTGACAATGTTTTGAGGGTTATTTAAGATAGATTTGTAGAAATATTGCTGTAGTGATAGGTTGTCAGCCCATCGCCGAAATTGCAATATACAGAAACCTTCGGATCCCTTAGCTGGTTTCTACAGCATGCCCGGGAGGAAAATCAGCTGGCACATTCTACGTTTCTCTTGCTCCCAGTCGAGCATGGAAGATGGAATTATTATACTAAGAATTATAAAATGGAGAATTAGTTGCGATTGTCGCAAAACGTAAAATGTTAAAGATATTAATAACGGGCACTCACTTTGGAAAATAAGTCGCGTACTTCACGACGTGGTTCGGGACATTCGGAGTCCCTTCATCAGGTTGAGTTTGTCGGCTGAAACATGTCGTGAAGTACGCGACTTATTTTCCAAAGTGTGAGTGCCCGTTATTAAAATCTTTATTTAGAATGTCTCACGTAAAATGTCCATCAAAATTATTTTATTTCAGGCACAATTAATTTAAAACTGATGGCGCCACTGTCCCGGCTCTCGAACCACTTTAAGATGTCAAATTAACTATTAATAACCCTGTCTGCAAGATTAATACGATACTGATTAAGCTAATAGAATTCGCTGATTTGATTATGCTCTCTCCCTAATTAAATCCGTCTATGTACACGCATTAACATCCTTGATTGATTCACAGGAGTAAGGTTCTACAAATTCATTCCGAGAGATGGCGTTGGTAACATCCAAGAAAATGGCGTCTAGAAGTAAATGGATTAATAAACCGCAGGGCGGATAATTCGTTTGAATAATGATTTTGTTTTGGATTTGTGAAAATATATATACATTTTTTTTTTTTTTGCCAAGTTTCTTTCTTTTTAACCCCCGATGTTCAAAAACGAGGTGTGTTATATGTTTTTAATTTAATGCTACAATTTGTGGTTAGACTTGTCGTATTTAGACGAAACTCTCTAGCATGCTCATCAATACTAGCAAGATTCAGATCATATACATCTATCATATCCTTGTCAACCATAAAATCAACTGTAATATTTTTTATTTCTAAACTATAATAGAGAAAAACATGACCAAATTATACATTAATAGTGTATGTTATGCAATATGGGGTGTATGGGACAGCGTCCTACAGACTGATAGGGGTTGCTCATTCAACGACACTGAACACCTTCCCACTAGGAAATTCTTTCAGGAAGTGAAAAAAGGCTTTTCCATACAAATTGTCTGATCGAGGTTGGCATTTTGTATGGAAATGTTATTATTATTTTCACTTTCTGAAATAATTTCTCCTTTGAAGTTGTTCAGTGTTTTTGACTGAGCAACCCCTATCAGTTTGCGGGACGCTGTCCCTTACACCCGGTATATGTTTTTAATAGGGAAATTGCGACGACGTGAAACTCATTACATTTTTCAAATAGAGTAATGGGAATGTTATTACTGACAGACAGTGTGAAAGTCGAATATTTACGGGACTATTTGGCAACAAAAGGAGTATTAAGTTCGACGGGTACGAACTAGCCAGGACCGAACTGAGGTGATTAATATTTTTTTACCTAATTTCACGCTTAAAATAACTTTATAATTTGACATATTTATAATGTAATTCTTAATCTTTATCTTGTATTATGAATGCTTAGTTTTGGCGCAACCCGCTTGTTCAATTTTAGATTAAAGACCATAATATGTACCGTGTTTGTGAGGAAATAAATAATTATTTTATTTTATTTAATAATATGATTTGATTACTTATTCTGTTTTTAGACAAGTATATACATCGAAATACACGTATTTTAAAAAGATCGGCCTTTCATTCAAATTGACTCTATAATACTCGTTTAGAGCTTCCATGCTGGACTGGGAGCGACAGAATAACGTAGAATGTGCCAGCTGCATCTCCTCCCGGGCATGCTGTAAAAACCAGCTAAGGAATTCGAGGGTATATTGTAATTTAGGCGATGGGCTGACAACCTGTCACTACAGCAATATCCAGTACTATCTTAAACAACCCTCAAAAGTTGTCAGACGCGGCGGAACGACCTTTGTTTGGGTTGTTCACGCTCTGCCTACCCCATTAAGGATACAGGCGTGATAGTATGTATGTATGCATGTGATATTAAGGAAAGTTTTATTATTATTCGAATAGATTACATACACTATGAAAATTTTATTTAATAACATTAGCTTTTGTTTATCAAACTGTACTATCGGTAGGCATAGGTATTTACGACATAGACCTTAAATTAAGTGACTTTTGATGTTTGAAATAAAATGTAAGTTTACGAGCCGCGAACTGAGTAACGACCTCTTTAAATTTGTAATTTGCCATCTGAAATACTTTACTGACCTTGTTGACACCCCATCTTTATGTATCTTCCACGCTGGACTGGGACAACTTAAAACATGGAGTGTTTGCTATAAAAATCTGTATAGAGGGAGGCGTAGAGGTTTCAGTGCCTTACAATAACAACCTATCATTTCAATACACAGATAGTCCTTTTGAAAATGTCACTCATAACTTGTCAGACTTAACGAAATAGTCCTTTTCAAAAAAAAATACTGTCTACTCCGTAAAGAATAAAAGCGTAACTATCATATATGTACGTTGTAAAAAAAACCGTTCTTATATTCATCGCAAATAATATTTGCTTAACGACACTTTACAGGACATTATGACCTTATTGTCACCCCCTGAATATTTTTTTATTGATCCCGTTGTCGCTCCCCCTGAATAATCCTGAATACGGCCCTGGCAGCCAACAGAACGGGACTTTACGAGCTGCGAGGCGGCTAACGACAGGCTCTGAATCTGCGGTTTGCGACTGAAAATGTGATAAATGTGCACCCGGCCTATAATACGATGCTAACGCGTAAGTTATTGTGTAGACCATGCCAGGGCGTCACGGCTCGTTTTAATTATTGCTGCTTAAATTGTGCAACCTATTGAATCGCCCCCATATTAAAATTTGTCACCCCCCTGAACAACCCTGAGTTGGGCCCTGGCAGCCAACTGAACGGGACTTTACGAGCTGCGAGCCGGCTAACGACTGGCTCTGAATCTGCGGTTTGCAACTGAAAATGTGATTTAATGTGCACCCGGCCTATAATACGATGCTAACCCGTAAGTTATTGTGTAGACCATGCCAGGGCGTTACGTCTCGTTTTAATTATTGCTTCCTACATTGAGGGCAATCCGGCGTTGTAAATAATACGACTTAACAATAAAATAAAAAATATGTACTACAATGGTTAGATAATTATAATTATGACGGAATCGAAAACCTCTTCACTGTTTTAACTTAATAGCTACTATGCACACAAGCACGCAGTTAAGATAACTATGAATACACGCACACACCAACGCACACACACACACACACATACACACACACACACACACACACACACACACACAATAATTATTTCTAAGAGATGAAAGAAATACTGTAATTATTATGTTTGGTCGTCGAAATTGTGGGGCCTGGCGATCCGTCTCACAGTTTATACTAGCTCGGACACCAGGCTCTCACACTCTTAAGTAACCACTGTTGTTAAAATATATAGTAGTTAAGTTCATGTTAAGAATGTAAGAGCAAATAAATACATTTTATTATTATTATTTATTATTATTATCTATATCTCCTTCTTACATTGCTGAACTGGGTAGGTATGAAAAACAGGACATATAAGCTGTTTTTTCTTTCCGTGTATATTGCAAAAGTCAATAGAGAGATTCAAGGGTTTAGGTGTAGATATTAGTTATTAACCTACCAAATAATTTACAAATTATTACCTAACCTTAACAATCTGCACTAATCTGTACTAAAACACACTTTTGTTTGAAATAATCCTCTGTAATTGTCAAATATGGTAGAAATGGCTTTTGGTGAGCCATTGACGCTCTGTCTTTCTCGTAAGGGACACCAGCATGATTATGTAGTAAAGTATGTGTGTGTGTGTTACTTGTTAAGTTTTAGTTAAAACCACGCCAGAGCTTTAGAGTTCGGTATCTTGGGGTATAACATTGCTGTTATATTAGAGACTAGCGACCCGCCCCGGCTTCGCACGGAAATAATCAGTGTTTCTCTACTATATTATGCATGTATATATATATATATATATATACATGCATAATATAGTAACGTTTTGTATAAATATATACAAAACCTTCCTCTTGAATCACTCTATCAATTAAAAGAAACCGCATCAAAATACGTTGCGTAGTTTTAAAAATCTAAGCATACATAGGAATATAGGAACAGAGAAAGCGACTTTTATACTTTGTAGTGATAATGGACTGTACCTAATTGTGTTCTCAAAAATTATTTACACTTTTAGCTAGGTAAGGTGTTCCATTTCTTAGATGTATAAGTATAGTCTGTATGCTTTTGTGTCCAGAATTTCATATTTATGTAATAGATATAAATGTTTTAGCTACATGGAAGAATGAGATTACCTGGCACAGACTTATATACTTAAAAGTATACCCTATATCTCAAACACGTTACGGAATTGAACAAATTTCTATTCAATTATTAAAGTATTATTTTTAATTATTAAGAATGTACGCCCTGCCTACCCCATTAGGGATATAGGCGTGATTATATATATGTGAATGTACTACTAATTATGATACTGCAATAATGATTATTTTTTTAATTTCTGATTATTAGATGCTCGGGAGCATAGGTGTGGGGTACAAAAACCAATTTAGTAATTTATCTCATCACTGAAATAGTTATCTATGATTGAATACAATACACTGATTATGTATACATGTCAAAACGTTAAAACTAAAAAAGAAACAATCAAACTGCTCATAAAATTTTAAATATACCTCAATTATATTTCAAAATTCAGAATTCCCATTTTACACCCTGCTTGCACAAACATGCCACCGCCATGCTGGACTGGGAGCGGAAGATAACAAAGAATGTGTCAGCTGCATTTCCTCCCGGGTAAGGTGTAAAAACCAGCGAAGGGATCCTAGGGTTTCAATATATATTGTAATTTAGGAGATGGGCTGACAAGAGCTCACAAGAGGAATAGACCTACAAATCTATCTTAAATAACCCTCAATACTTTCTCAGACATGGCGGAACGACCTTTGTTCAGGTCGTTTACGCTCTGCCTACCCCATTAGAGATGAAGGCATAAATATATGTGTATATGTATGTATGTATGTAGAAATTCTACTACTACTACTGAGCTACTTACTAAAGCTACTTCCAAAAAAATATGAATCTCAAAATATCCTGTCAAGTTTTGTGTCTTAATTAAAACTGAACGTTCAATTGGGCGAGGAGTACTCGTAATTGACGATGAGGAAACAGCTTAAACTGCAATCCTGCACTGATCGGAGTTCTCCCGACGTTATGACCAGTTAGGCTGCAAAGTAAAACGGCGTTACCCATATTCGGGCTATTTTGATAATGAATAACTAATAACTAGATCTTCCATGCTGGACTGGGAGTAAGAGAAAAACATACAATGTGCCATGCTGTAATTACCAGCTAAGGGACCCGAGGGTTTCTGTATATTGAAATTTAAACGATGGGCTGACAACCTGTCACTACAGCAGATATATACCTACGAATCTATCTTAAATAACCTTAAAATTTCTGCCTACCCCATTAGGGATAAAGGCGTGATTATACGTATGTATGTAATAACTAGTGGGGTGGTATGGGATAGATCCTCACCACCATAAAAAGGTAGACCTCCTAGTGGTCCACCTCGGGCAACGGCAACACAGGCTTATCTGTGAATAAGTCCAGCTGAACGATGCCTACAAAGCGGTGTAAGACTCCGCAAGGGGCTGCCTGGCTCGCAACCACATGACTGGAGTCGGCGCCAAACAGCTCGCTGTGTTCCATCGATGTGTGAGATTGCAAGTGCCATAACAGGCATCTTTTGGGTGAGCTCGCTCCATCGTTGACTCTGTTACGGTCATCCCTGACCTAGTGTCTAGAGTCAAGAGCAAACACATTTCTATTTTTTTTTTAACGGAGTAGGGAATGACAAAATGTCTGATTAATGGAGTTCGTTCTAACATACGAATAAAAATCAACAGCTAGCAAAAAATATGAAACATCTTTTTCCATTGAATTTAATAAGTTAATGTTAATTTATAGTTATTTAATATATTTCTGAAAACATGTTATTTAGAACTATAATTTAATCTGATTCACATTTGGTTTTGATTTAATAAATAAACTATACCATATTATAGCCGTAATAATATTGTAATGTATTATCATTTAAACTCATCAAAAAGAAAACTATAAGAGTCATAGTTAGTAATGAAATTTAAAAAATTTCAGTTGTTTAGTTTAGTTTAGTTGAGTAGTTGCTATTAATACAATTTGCAACTAAGTGCACATTAGTCCTGAAATACAATTAATTTAAAATTCTCTTTGAGTTACAACCTTTTACCAACAGCCTTTTGGTAATGGAAACTCGTACTATCAAAATCAATATCGGAATGGCTTTTCCTATCGTAACCACAAAGCACTTTCGAGGAGCAAACTTACCTGAGGACTATAGTTGGAATCTTACCGCAAGTATTTGTGTTAGCTGTTTCAGAAACTCTGCGAGATTTTAAGATATTTTAAGATATCCAATTCTGAGATGGCGACAAAGTTTATTTGACGTTCGTAAAAAAAATTGCAGAAAACCTAAACACACGTATATTAACAAAACACTGTCTTGAAAAGGACAAAATACAGAGCACCTTTGGCCGTTTTTGCGACATCTAACAATGTTGGATAGGATTGACTATATGACCGAAGTGACTGTTTGTCTTTATGAGTTTGTTTTAAGTTCTCATCTAACTAATGTTTCCTAGCGCTTGAAGTGCACAATAAATATATTTTTTAGTGCAAAAACTATCCAAAACTGAATCTGTCTGAACACCTAATGTCCCAAATTATTCCCTCCCGAACTTACGTCCTTTCGCCACCACTAGCGATGGTCAGTAATGGAAGCCGTTATCAAAATCAATATCGTATCGGAAAGGCCGTCGGAACCGGAAAATGCAAGTTGACAGATAGAGATAATTATGTGGAAGAGATTTATTAAGGACCTTGGGCACTTTGCGCAGGACTGAAATGGCGACATTTAGGGTCAGTTCACATTGGGAATCGACACGACCCAATGCGGCACAAAACTGCTTGAAGATGCACCTCTTGTTGTACCTACTGCGAAGTGACAGGTTGCACCGCGTGATACAACGCGACATTTTTGAGTTCTATCAATGAAATGTGTATCTTTTTGTATAGAAAATAAAGTTCTTTACTGTATCATGCTTTTGAAAAGTGCGGGCCGCATTGCATGGTGTCACTTCTAGGTGTGAATTGACCCTTGCCAACGAGTTTGATTTGATGTCGATAGATGAATCAAGTGATTTCGGTAATGTTGCGTTTTTGGGGTGCACTTGATGAAAAGAAATATAGATTCGGAAATGTTCTTGTCTGTTTTGAGTAAGTACTGGTTTATATTGTTCAAATGCCTAGTACAATGCAATAGGACATAGACCATAAGTATAATTTAATGACATGATTGTTTACATAAAATTTTGATTAACATTTCATTACTACATAGTATAAAAATCAAAGTCGCTTTCTCTGTCCCTATATCCCTATGTATGTTTAGATCTTTAAAACGACGCAACGGATTTTAATGCGGTTTCTTTTAATGGATAGAGTATTTCAAGAGGAAGGTTATTATGTATAATAAATGCAAATTATAGTAAAGAAGCACTGATGATTTCCGTGCGAAGCCGGGGTTAGTGTAATATAAAAGAAAGAAACAATAAATTCGTTTGTGGCAGAACTCGAACTTGCGTCTCTGGAATGATCTTTTCACTTCATATAATATGAAATGAAAATAGCATTGTTCCAATCTTAATTTGGACTGGTCAAGCCCTACGTAGTTCTTAAACTACACGGCTAGATGTCGCTATGACGTATACATAAGTAAGACTATGATAAATTCGTCACTCCCTCTACCGTTTCTGTAGCTCAGTTGGTAGAGTAATTGACCGGGACGCGAATTTAGTATTTTCTTTCTAATGTTGTTATTAAAAACACTTGTACTTGTTTTACTTAATATAATTCAATCCTATCGCTAACTTATAGCATCATCAGGGATTTTATACAATAATATTGACTATAACTAACAAATCAATTCTTGCATTTCGATCGCTAAATATGAACGGTTTATTTAAAATGTTTTATGTGTTGTGTATGATATGTATAAAATTCCTGATGATGCTATAAGTTAGCGAAACCGGTAGGATTAAAATATATTAAGTGAAACAAGTACAAGTGTTTTTAATAACAACATTATAAATATGGAGTTTCACCAAGTGCCGACAATCGGAAGTATAAATTGTATATTTTTTTTCTTTCAAATGATATAAAATGAAAATAGCATTGTGAATCCTCAAAGATGGTTTACATTGTCAACCGTTTTACCAAGTCGACTCTCAAGGCTTCCAAGTATTAACTATGAACTATTGAAATAAGCACTGTCTTTAATACTTAAATAGTATACACCAGCCTTAAGACCTCGTAATAAATAATATAAAATATGTACAATATTTGATAAAAACAAAAATAATACGTCAACCATACTTTACAGATGTTTATAAATATAAAATTAAAATATTAATAAGGTATTTCACTTTGTAAAATTAGGTGCAATATGAAAACAAAATCCTAGAATTTTAACCACCATTACTCAATAAATTTCCTGTTCCTAACTTCTAGACATCAGTGTAATACAATTTAAACCCTCCCTATTGGTCGGACAGGCCGCAACAAAGACTTTGTACTTCGACGGTCTTTTCAATTTGCTGTTATTAAGTTGGTACGGGCGATTGGCTTAGCAGCTTTGATTGTCTCGGTTGGGACGGCGAGGAAATGAAATATCTGGAAATAAAATGAAAGTTAAAGGCACCTCTTCAAAAATACCCGTTTTAAAGGCACCACAGTTGTCAAGGGCCGTACCAGCAGAGGGTTTATATTAATCCTGTCAAAAAAGGTTTTTTGAGGAATTCAGATTCTTTCGACCATTCGCTATGGTCAAATAAATTTAAATTGACAGCACTGTCAGTTGTTGCACAGAAAAACCCAAAAAAAATATAATTCGGTCTATTCACGGTGACCTAAATAGTTTCAAAAGCTGCATCAGATGGCTCTAGCTGTAAATGATCTGTAAACATATTGGATACGTTCACACGATCGCCATAAAATAGAATTATCTTTTTACGTGAAATTAAGATTTTTACGGCTGAACTAGCGCAGGATACCAAGCCAGCAATGTTATCAAGCATCTATTTATTATGGGTGTGATCTCTGCCTATCCCTCCGAGAAAGAGGCGTGACATGATATATGTGTGTATTTTTCAGTAAAAGCATGCAAGAATAATTTATTGTTTTATTTTACAATTTTTCTCAAATCATTCACATGGTAGAAAAATAATCACAAGATTATCATAGCAACAATATATTTGACATAAACAAGAATATGTTTTCAATAAATGCTCGCATGAAACCTGAAAATAAACAGGAATGAGCATGACATTGACTGCTCATGTTTTGAAAAGCCACCTATCAGCAATATAGAGCATCTATCACTTATGTAATTCTGAAAAGACCTCATCACTACATAGTATAAAACAAAGTCGCTTTCTTTGTCCCTATATCCCTATGTATGCATAAATCTTTAAAAATACGCAACGGATTTTGATGTGGTTTCTTTAAATGGATAGAGTGATTCAAGAGGAAGGTTTACATGTATAATACATGCATAATAAAGTAGAGAAACACTGACAATTTCCGTGCGAAGCCGGGGCGGGTGGCTAGTTATAGATAAGTTGAGATATCTGCACATCTGATAACGGCTACTGGCGCCTCTATAATTGTTATCGCTAATTTCCTGTCAGTGTAACCATAGCCAAAATTTAAGTTCTAAATATCGCCACCAAAACAGTTATGTCGGTAAAACTATACCTATATTTTTATCAATTTAAATTAAATTTTTTAAGATTCGATTTTTCGTCTAATTTTATTAATTTTATGGGCATTCCACAAAAATTGCAACCACTGGCCCACACAAAGCTCTATGATGGTACAAACTTAAGATTATGATACAAAGCTGAAAGAAGTGTTGAATAGAATGCTTTTAAGATAATTTCAATACTACACTATCAAAGTATGTCTAACTTTCATGGAAGTATTAAAATCAATGCATGTTGTGCGGGACACTTTTGTGGAATACCCCTTTATACTATTTGATTTGTTCTACGTACATACATACACATAATCACGCATTTATCCCTTATAGGATAGGTAGTGGAAACGATCTAAACAAAGGTCGTTCCGCCACGTCTGACAAACTTCTGAAGGTTATTTAGGATAGATATTTAGGTATATTGCTGTAGTGATAGGTTGTCAGCCTATCGCCTATATTGCAATATACAGGAACCCTCGGATCCCTTAGCTGGTTTTTACAACTTGCCCGGGAGGAAATCCAGATGGCATATTCTATATTTTTTTCTCGCTCCCAGTCCAGCATGGCAGAAATTTAGTTTTGGTAATTTAGTTTTATTTATTTTAGTAGTTGATCCTTATAATATTTACGTTCGTACGACTCTTCTTTATTTGTATTTGTGATGGTTCACAAGGAACCAGAAAACTCATGATATAATATCACATGTAAAGCAAAAGAATCGTGCTTCAGCTTGTATTATGAGTCCTATTCTAGATACCACCGGCTAAAACTAAAATGTATCTGTCAATTTAAAATATTAAAATTGAAAAAGGATAGGCGGTTTATATTCCATGGTTTAACACTTTGTCCATTAGATATTGAAGCGCATTGGCACGTTTCCTCAGTATTTCTGTCAATTTAATCCGCCATATCAATGACAGCGGCTAAAAATGACAGATAACGCACAAAACCAGCGACTATTAATAAAAAATCGGAGAGAATAGATCTCCTGACCTTTTTTAATGCTTTTAGTTTGAAAGTGACAAATCTATTCTAATTTTAGGTTTAGCCGGTTGAATCTAGAATTGAGTCAAATATATCTTGCACATGGCCTTAGCATTTGCAATAAAACATTATTTGACAACACAAAAACATTTATTGCGCATCCCCAAGAAATGCTGAATTTGTATCTCTTTCTTATAAGACGCTCAGAAATAATCTTTAAAAAAGAAACAGAAATGTTTTATTTATTAAGAATTCTACATACATACTTACATATAATCACGCCTTTATCCCTAATGGGGTAGGCAGAGCGTAAACGACCTAAACAAAGATCGTTCCGCCACGTCTGACAAAGTTTTGAGGGTAACATAGATTTGTTGGTATATTGCTTTAGTGACAGGTTGTCAGCATGTCGCCTAAACTTGCAATATACAGATACCCTCGAATCCCTTAGCTGGTTTTTACAGCATGCCCGGGAGGATAAAGCAGCTGGCACATTCTATGTTTTTCTTTCGCTTCCAGGCCAGCGTGGAAGACAAGAATTCTAAGTATGAAATTAAAATCATTCAACAAAATGAGGGTGAGTTCGGTATACACAAAACTGTTTTCATTTCCTATGGAATATAATAATCTTTTTTTACGTCTGACATCCTATGTTTCATGGGACAAGTTGTTCAGTTTCCTAAATTGAACTTAACCTCAAATATTTGTCAAATGAATTTAATTTCAACTAGTAGTTATCTGACGCAAACATTCCTTATCGATTTAAATTAACAGTTGTGCTATTACGTTAAAAAAACAAAAACAGTATGTACAATACTAGCATAACAAACTTTTACATTAAGTGTAACTAAAAGCTAACAGAGTTTTAATTGTAGGTAAGTTGTTAAACTGATTACAGTTTAACCATCAAAACCTAACTTCAAGTAAAACATTAAACGCCTAGACTCTAAAAAGGGCTATTCATACACAAGGACGTCCGGCACCCTTTACTCAGCCAATTTAGCACCAAACATGACCTTAATAAGGCGGCAACATCAGTACCCTATTTATCTGTCTTATCTTTCGAGGACATTACTGGCCCTTTAGATGAGGGATGTAGGGTGATGTAGATCTCTAGAGCGAGACAGTTTTGACCACTTAAGTTATGTTATGATGATATTATACAGAGGGTTTTTAATATTCTATCAGGGGCATTATTCAGAATTTCAACATTTCTACTAAAATTTTATGTAAATACAATTTTATGCTTGAGCACTGATTTTGTCTGATCAATATGATTGATAAGGAGAGTGGAAGCCCCATAGTCATGTACCACATTTGGTACATAAATGTAGCTGCTTGTTGCCGAACCATGCTTAGAGTAGATTTACAAGCCTGTAGCCTACACAGGCCGGATTTATGCACAAGCAAATAAAACATAATATAAGGTAACGCTAAAGAATAAAAAAAAAGAAAAAAAAAGAAGCTCTCCCACTCCCGATCTGAAATGTTACCTCACCTCGTCTCACCAGGGCCAATGGGTACGCAAGTCGTTTGGACTTGGCGGCAGCACGCACACAAACCTGTACAAACACGTTTTTGCGCATGCAGTACTAAAATCGGCGGCTTGTATGGAGTGTACGCCCTGTGCCATAGGTAAGCCTGTAATACCGTTGCTTGAAATGTACTAAGTTAACTATGGATATTCGTTTCTTCATTATAAGTGGACTGTGAGTATTTATAGGACGAAGTTGAAACACTTGAGATTGCAGTAAATAAAGCTTTTATAGGCATTTTAACACTTTTCCACAATAATTCAACACATTTATTCGCTGCAGACATTATTTGAAGACAAAATAACATCTATATTTTATTGAAAACCTTATAAACTCTACATACACACACACATACATATAATCATGCCTGTATTAATGCGGTTGGCAGAGCGTAAACGACCTAAACAAAAGGTCGTTCCGCCACGTCTGACAAAGTTTTGAGGGTTAATTAAGATAGATTTGTAGGTATATTTCTGTAGTGACAGGTTGTCAGCCTATTGCCTAAATTACAGTTAACTGAAGTCCTCGGATCCCTTAGCTGGTTTTAACAGCATGCCCGGGAGTAAAATGCAGCTGGCACATTCTATGTTTTTCTCTCGTTCCCAGTCCAGCATGGACGAACTCTGTGTTGCAACAAACTACCTATAATCTACAAATGGTCTACCTAAAACATCAATTGGAAATAAAAACAAGACTACATTATAAAAACTAAGTATGTTATTAGCGTACACTTGAAGCTTATCCTACACTAATTATAACTTCGCTTCCGACACTAATTAAAAGCAACTCCAACGTTATTTTCTTTCATTTGTTGCCATTGCGTTCCGCTCTCAACTTATATTAAGCTCAGGATAAAAAACAACAACGAAACGAAAGTCGCAAACTATGAAACCTTACTAGGGCAGCAGAATTTGGAATTGGGGCAGATCTCTTAGAAAAGGAAATATAAAAACTGTATCGCCGGCCAGCAATGCAAGTGCTGGAAAAAACTCCCGACTCCAGCAGAAAAAAATATAAGTGAAATGTAACGCCAAAGTTGTTTAGTTCAAACGATTTCGTTTCGATTTTTATTGCCTATTAATTTAGTGCAGTCACATTTATTTTATTAAAGCCGAATGAATCAACACCCAAGAAAAAATATTATGACAGACAGAAAATTCAAATAAAGAATATGTGAACAACTAATAATTTGTTTTTGCCTACTAATAAGCATTTTGTTTTGAGTTGAGTATTAACAGTTACATTAAATATTAAAACTAATCAAATCAGATCATTTTACTGTATCGGTGCTTTCGACGCACGGATTGTTTTAAAAGGGTGTTAAGAGCAAATACCTTTGCACGACGTTTCGATCGCCTTACAACGATCGTGATCGCGATCTGACTCAATAAGTGTAATCAAATCAGTTTTTCGTAATACTTAAATAGGTAGTTTGAATAACGTTCTGAGTAGTGTTGTACTTGTTTTTTGTTGTTATCTGTTGTGTTGTATGATTTGTATTCTAACGTGCAATAAAGTATTGTTATGTTATGTAATATCGTATTTTTTGCTAGATCAAAACATTCAGAAATATTTACAGTATTTACCTCGATTCGCAGTAAATACATATAATCGTACCGTCAAGTATAAAGTGGCTTCCTATTCAATGTTATTTTTGAATTTGAACCGTGTTGAATGCAAACCTGCCAGGGCTGGGGAAGCACAACGCTCTGGTTGAATAGAACAGTTGCTGTGAAAAATAAAATATACACATTTTTTTATGATATCTAGATAAAAAAATGTATATCGGATTTTCGCGTAGTTGTTGCACTTTTTGTGTATATTGTAAAAGCTATGAATTATAAACTAAACTAAGGGCATTAAGCTGTATAGTGTGGCGAATATAATAATATATTTTATACTACACCTATTCGGTGCAGGTTTTTCCATGCTGGTCTGGGATTGAGAGAAAAACATAGAATGTGCCAGCTGCATTTCCTTCCGGGAATGCTGTAAAAACCAGCTAAGGGATCCTAGGGTTTCAAAATATTGTAATTTAGGTGATGGGTTGACAACCTGTCCCTACAAATCTATCTTAATTAACCCTAAAAACTTTGTCAGACTAACGTTGTTTGACTAAATTGTTTAGGTCGTTTACGCTCTGCCTACCCCATTAGGGATAAAGGCGTGATTATATGTATGTATGTAATCTTACAAAATACCCACGGAAGTGAGATCACACTGCATAGGGCAGATAAGACATGTACTACAAAGTAAATAAATACCACGTCACTAATTAAAGTTCTCTGGTGTTGCAAGCCCCGGAATTTAATTTGATTCTCAAAACATGGGTTCGCAATTACAAACACCAACACAATTTTAATTATATTAGACTTTATGAAAACAAAGCTTGAATGACGCTAGGCGTGGCATGTAATGTGTGTATTCTCTTAAGGTGGCGATACTAGCCAAGTGGCGCCCCCATTTGTAAAAAAAAACATAATGCATAATGGCAAATCGAAAAACCAGTCCAACAGAATCAAGTTATAGTACATACATACATACATACATATAATCACGCCTTTATCCCTAATGGGGTAGGCAGAGCGTAAACGACCAAAACAAAGGTCGTTCTGCCACGTCTGACAAAGTTTTGAGGGTTATTTAAGATATATTCGTAGGTATATTGCTGTAGTGACAGGTTGTCAGCCCATCGCCTAAATTGCAATACACTGAATCCCACGGATCCCTTAGCTGGTTTTTACAGCATACCCGGGAGGAAATGCAGCTGGCACATTCTATGTTTTTCTCTCGCTCCCAGGCCAGCATGGAAGTTATAGTAATTATAGTTATAGTAATTAAGATAATTTAAAACCTTACAAATTAGCGATTCATAGTTCGTTGTAGTAACAACAAAAAATACGAATAACGGCCACCAACGGCAATTTTCTTTCTGTTACTACAACTTTCGCAAATTTTTATGATTCTAAATTATCTTAGCTGCTATAACTTGATTCTGTTGGACGATTTACTGCGTTCTTAGCGAATTATGTCATTTTGGACTAATTGGGGCGGACTTGGCTAGTACCGTCACCTTAATGATAAGCATAACTTTTTTTTTTATACGGACATAGGGCGGTTTTACACTGCTCTGTATTCGGTTCGTGGGTGAATCAACTTTTTAGCCGACATGGCTCAGCTGTTTTAGGTCTTAAAGTATAGAAAATTTAAATATTTCTTAAAACAAATATTTTATGTTTAGATTGATACATTTTTCTTCCATGCTGGCAGAGGAGCGAAAGAAAAACATAGAATGTGCCTCCCGGGCATGCTGTAAAAACCAGCTAAGGGATCCGAGGGTTTCATTATATTGTAATTTAGGCGATGGGATGACAACCTGTCACTACAGCAATATACCTACAAATCTATCCCCAAATCTACCCCATTAGGGATAAAGGCGTGATTATATATGTACGTATGTTGATACATTCCTAAATGATTATAATGCACAGTCAATATTGATAATTAGCATTAAATTTACAGAAAAAAAATGGTAACTTTGTATACTATTTTGCATTTAAGTAACGATAGTGCTAATCATCAAAATTGACTGTGCATTATAATACTTTAGGGATGTATCTAAACAAAACATTCAATCAATCTAAACGTAAATTATGTTGTACGAAATATTTAATTTTCTATATTTTGAGCAGCAAGCAGCTTGGATAGGGTAATATCGGTTAAAAAGTTGATTGGCCCTCGTATCCTGAAAATTTCATATAAAACGGATAATCCACATCCGTGTGCACAAGTTGTCATACATTTACTAGGAATGCCAATTTGGATACTGTAACACCCTATCCCTAATTAAATAATAATCTGAAAAAAATAATATGGCCAAAGATAAATATGTGATCGTCTAAAACTGATTTTATGTCAAATTAAAAGACCCATACGTTCTGTATTCAAATAGAAAATTGAAACAAATCTAAGTTAAGTTTGAATAGGGTAATCGTAATTGGAATTATGACTTAAGTAAATAAATTATTAGTAAAAAAAGTTCATAATCAAATTCAGCTGAAAAATAACACAGAATGACAAAAAATTAAATTTAAATTAGTAATATAAAACATGCGACTCACATAAAATATTTTCAGCTGAAATGCAGGAATCAGGAATCTCCATCTTCTTTCTTCTTGCGCATAACTAACCCAAATAAAATAAAACCAAACATACTTAATATTAAATCTCCCGGCTAATGTAGCGTGCTGAAAGGTACAAAGACTCAATAACCAGGGAAGGGAATTTGAATAAAGATCTTTAAGATCTTAGAATTAGGATACCTAGGCAAATGAAATGGCCCTCCCTTCCAACCTACAGACCATGCCAACGCGCGAAAACCTTGCACAGACTAACACTAAACCCTATTCTTATCTAACTTGCAAACCTTCCATCAAATATTCCGATCATCTTAATTCATTCACAAACTTCTTTCATACTACCAATCATTCATCAAAGTCATACAAGTTACCTATTAACTGCAGTTTTGGTCACCTGTGTCGGTGTACTAATGTTCAAACCTTTTAATAATCAATTTCTCTGTTCAGTTTGCAATATGGTATAATTTTCAAGGACTGCTGTACCAAAATCACATGATATGCGCTAAGAAGTCAGTTCAAATGATAGAGACTGTGTCAAGAAATTATCACCTTTATAGCTCGCTACGTCAGCTAAGAAATAGACCATTAGAGGTTTGTATGAATACCTATTCGAATGAATTCTCGAGAGGGATTATGGGCCAGCTACTCTCGGAGCCCATAAGCCTTGTCGATGTGTATTTAATGTATGTAAAGTGTTATCCTGAATATAAAAATAATTAAATATTTCAAAATACAAGTAATTGATTTTAACCACTAATATCTTTAAAACACCGTGTTTTGTTTTAACGTGTAACACTGTATCTTAAAGACATATCAAAATATTCCTATTAGTTTTTATTGCATTTATTCCTCACACTCTCGCACACTGATATTTTACACATAACACACACCTACTATTTCCTATTCTAATAACACATTTCCCTACGATTATCATTGAATGATGTTTGAAAACTCGCAACGCTGCAGGTACAGAAAGCTGAAACTATCACTTTATTACGAAATCGTCTATCTGTAAGGTTAAGAAACACTTACAGTAATAATCACAATGATGGACTTCGAATTAAAACACAACGCTGAAATAAACAACACATGATGCTCGGCATCGCCAATTTCCGCGTTAGAACATCGTCCCGGCCCGTCAGCAACTGCCAACCCCCACTGCATGCCCGCTGTTCCTCTGTTTTTTTTTAATCTTCCAAGTTCTATGCTATATTAAGACAAAGTAAAATATCTTTTGTAACATTCAAAATTTAACTCTATTTCCAAGAAACAAGTATGGGTATTCATGCATTTGATACTCTTGTTTAAATGCTGGGTCATGTCAGGTAAAGATGTCTCAATTTTTGAACGAAAAGTCTAAATGCTATTTGTTTAAGTGTTGGGTCGATTTTATAAACTAATTATTCTATATGTAATGATAAACGATCGTTACAATACGAACTGAATACGGAGCAGTGCAAAAGCGCCCCTACAATTTAGAATCACATTACAAAAAACTACTAAAGAAAAATAGAACAGATTATTTTTTTCGGAACAATAACGATTTATTGATAGGGGGTTATAAAAATATATAAAATACCAGCTGCATTCCCAAACAACTGCAAATGTTATTTTTAAAAGGTTTTATTAGGCTGCTGACGATCTCCTTACCCTTCACCAAAAGATTTGATTGTATTAATGTATAAAAAGTCACATTATACTTTCAGACCTAAACTTATTCAATTATAGTTCAACGGCCTAGCTTTCTTAATAAAACTACAAGTTGTACTATGTAGAGCCGATGACAACAAGAAAATTAAAGGTCAAATGAAATTAATGTATCAAGATAGAAGTAAAAGGTTTTTAACCTCAGTTAAAACGATTAAACACGTTCTTGATAATTATGGTAAACGTTCGAATAAAGTATTTCATTTGCAATGAAATAGTTTCTATGTTTTCTATTGTACCTCGTTTTACAAACCCGGCAATGTATTTCACCGACGTAGCATTGCTCAGCAAAAAACGTAGGTACATATGAGTCCACAACAGACACTTTCTGAACGAAACAAACAAAAAAAATGCCACAAATTAATTAACGAATGTCGGGCAGAAGGGACGCGGCATAACTTTCTGAAATGTGGTCTCTAAAAAACGCCAGAATGGGATACAATCCCCTTTGTGAAAAATATTAATGTTACAACCCCGAATGATGCAGAATTCTCTTTTAAAAGGCTTAGTTTCGATGAGAGAGGCGTAATAGCTTTTAAGAACTATCAAGTTTTTAAATGGCTCTTTCTTGTGGTTTTTTCTGTCTTTGGATTGGAACTGATCCATACTGGACAGGTAGCGAGAGAGAAACATAGAATGTACCAGATGCATTTCTTCCCGGGCATGCTGTAAAAACCAGCTAAGGGATTCCAGGGTTTCTGTATATTGCAACTTAGGCGATAGGCTGACAACCTGTCACTACAGCAATATACCTACAATTCTATCTTAAATAACCCTCAAAACTATGTCAGACGTGGCGGGACGACCTTTGTTTTGGTCGTTTGCGCTCTGCCTATCCCGTTAGGGATAAAGGCGTGATTATATGCATGGATTGGTACTGACGATTCATAGATTTGAAACAGAACGGAATTGATGCAAAACAATTACATTAAAAGGACTAATTTATTATTTAATTACAATGTTAATTAATCGTTTTTATCTTCCATGCTGGACTGAGAGTGATAGAAAAACATAGAATGTGCCAGCTGCGTTTCCTCCCGGGCATGCTGTAAAAACCAGCTAAGGGATCAGAGGGTTTCAGTATATTGCAATTTAGACGATGGGCTGACAACCTGTCACTATAGCGATACACATTATACTCAAAACTTGTCAGGAATGGCGGAATGACCTTTTTCTGGTCATTTACGCTCTGCCTACCCCATTCGTGATAAAGGCTTGTTTATATGTATGTATGTATGGATTATATATTATGTACAGTCTATAGTATTTTTAACATGATTTTGGTGTACCGGGTCTAAGGGCCAGCATCCGGCAAACTGATAGGGGTTGCTCAGTCAACAAAACTGAAAAACTTACCTACACCAGGAAATTCTTTCAGGCGATGAAAATAAAAATTGATCTTCCCATACAAAATTACCACCTCAATCAGACAATTTGTATGTAAAAGCAAATTTCTTTTTCACTCCTATATCCAAAATACATTTCTTCCATGCTGGACTGGGAGCGAAGGAAAAACATAGAATGTGCTAGCTGCATTTCCTCCCGTGCATGCTGTAAAAACCAGCTAAGGGATCGGAGGGTTTCAGTATATTGCAATTTAGGCGATGGGCTGACAACCTGTCACTACAGCAATATACCTACAAATCTATCCTAAATAACCCTCAAAACTTTGTCAGACGTGGCGGAACGACCTTTGTTTGGGTCGTTTACGCTCTGCCTACCCCATTAGGGATAAAGGCGTGATTATATGTATGTATGTATGTATATCTAAAATCCTGGTGATAGTTGTTTAGTGTCGTTGACAGAGCAATCCCTATCAGTTGATCCCTGTCGCTGTCCCTTACAACCCGTATTAAGTGTTACAAAATATGCAACTTTTTCATTATAAGTACCTCAATTTGACTCAAAAGTTCAAACCTTTTATCAAATAGCTGATATAAGTTTCAACAAAAATGATGATATATTTGATTCAACCTGCCAATTGGTATGATAAGATAAGATTCCAATTTCGAACTACTTATTTCGTATATTATCAATTTTTTTACATACATTTTTGAAAGTTTCTTCAATGCTGGACTAGGAGCAAGAGAAAATTATAGAATGTGCCAGCTGCGTTTCCCTCCCGAGAATGCTGTAAAAACCGGCTAAGGTATCCGAGGGTTTCTGTATATTGTAATTTAAGCGATAGCCTGATAACCGGTCACTACAGCAATATACCTACAAACCTATCTTAAATAACCCTCAACACTTTGTCAGCCATGGCGGAACGACCTTTGTTTAATTCGTTTACGCTCTGCCTACCCTATTAGGGATAAAGGCGTGATTATATGTATGTATGTATTTTTATAAGTTGTTATTCTTCTGTAGTGTGGGTATCAAGTCAATCGACGAGATACCCACAAAAGTTGTTATTGTTTTAACCGTTATCTCATAAAGGTATATAACAAAATTATTTCTGTTCAAAACCGCACCTCACGCTGAAACATGCCTCTTGTCTTCCATTAACTATCCATCTCATGCTCACTTCTGACTAATTATATATCTATCTCTCTCACTCCTTGGGTTGTTTATGAGAATTTCCGAGGTAATGTGCCTCTTGATACTTGCTGATTTATGTTCCTTGTTTAATTTACGAGTTGTTAGTTTGCTAAGGGAGATATGACGAAGTTTCGAATATCAAGATGAGTATGTCTTTTAGTTTGGCTACGCGTGTTAAGATATTATGTAACATGGTGTTTTGATAATATAATAACAATGTGTTTTTGATCTTTATAGATGTAATGATTGTCTTTGATAAGCAAAATAGACACATCTATCTACCATTAAACCTCTTATTTATTTTACATACATACGTCATACATACATACATAAATCACGCCTTTATCCCTTACGGGGTAGGCAGAGCGTTTAACGCCTCCTAAAAGGCGCTTTCGCCACGTCTGACAAAAATTGAGGGCAATTTTAGATTGTAATATGTATTGCTATAGTGACAGATTGTCAGCCCACCGCCTAAATTACAATACACTGTAACCCTCGAGTCCCTTTTGCTGACTTCAACAGCATGCCCGGGAGGAAGGGCATCTGGAACATTCTGTTTTTCTATCTCTCCCAGTCCAGCATGGAAGTAATATTATAAGGAAGTTATATTAATTTTCTGACGTTTATTAGGAATTTAAACGATAAACATGTGTTATTTATAGTTATAACATAATCGGCAACTCACTTACGTTACATTGTTACCTCAAACCACAAGTGAGTTGCCGAATATTTTATAAATTTGGAATTTGAGACAATAATATATATGCTGATATTCACTGTTACTGTTACTTCTTCTACGCTGAACTGGAAGCGAAAGTAAAACATAGAATGTGCCAGCAGCATTTCCCGGGCATGCTGTTAAACCAGCTAAGGGATCCGAGGGTTTTAGTATATCGCAATTTAGGCGACAGGCCGATAACCTGTCACTACAGCAATACCTATTTTAAATAACCCTCTAAACTTTATCAGACGTGGCAGAACGGCCTTTGTTTAGGTCGTTTACGCTTTGTCTATCCCGATAAGGATAAAGGCGTGATAATATGAATGTATGTATTCACTGTTAGAACATTCTTTGATGTTAATACCTGACCTTTTTTGGTTATTCACAATCACAAATTTCACATTAATTATGAAGAAAATGGTTTCATAATTCTCAGTTAAAATATGTTGCTTCAGCAAGCTTTACATAATCACATAGAAACCGTCACACCGAACCATAATACAAACCACTGTAAATACAACCTTGAATGTTAATCAGGTGTAATGTTTACATAACCCTCAGGTGGTGTATATATCAAGTATACAGGTTGTGAACGAAAGGACATGTACATCTTGAGAGAGGCAACCAGGAAATTACTGTTAAATTTACGAAAGTACATATAACTATAGTATTTCCAACTCAGTTTCAGAATAAAGGTAAACAAAGTTTTATGTCTTCTTATTCAAAAACACATTTCAATAATAAACGATACGTTGCCAAATTAAAAAACTATTTCATTATGTTATCTAATAGCTAAAACTTATTTTAGAAACAAGATCTTCAATTAAAAGGCATGAAACGTTGTTTACCTTTATTTTAAAACTGAGTTGGAAATACTGTAGCATCAGGATGGATTTGTTACAATATTTTAAATAATAATTATAAGTTTATCCTTGTAATTTATTTTCAAGTTCTTTTCTATTAATTTCAAACTGATGCAGCCTTTCCAATTTGAGACAGCTGAAAATAGTGTATCTTGTATTTAACTTTATCTTTTTAATTCTATCATTAATATAATGACAAGGTGGAATATAGTGGATTAATTTAGAAAATAGGCTACTGTTGAGCTGGAGATTTTATACTATTTTGGAATTTTGTTTTAAGTTTGACATGTACTAATGTATGAATTTATTAAAAAGAAATTTTATTAAAAAAAAATAAGTACAAAAGAAGCGAATCTAAACAAATTCTTAAAAAAAAAGATATCAATGGCTAGCTAAACGATTTTTTTTTTACCATAGAGAAGAGGTGACTGTGACAGAGTCAATCATTTAACGAGTTTATACATACATACATGTAATCAGGCATTAACTGCCTCCGTGGTCTAGTGGCTAGTGCCATGGACTCCTGATCCGGAGATCCTGGGTTCGATTCCCAGGGGGAAACACAAAGTTGATATTTGAGAAATTACCACTTTGTGAATTTTTACCTAGTTTGGTTAGGACATTGCAGGCTGAATCACCTGATTGTCCGGAAAATAATAAGATTTCGTAGTTCGGAGGGCACGTTAAGCCGTCGGTCCCGGTCGCTGTCTTTGAAAGTGGTCGTTACTCAAACCATGTCAGAGGCCTGACACCAGGGTTCATCGGGTCGATAGACTCGATACCCACTCGACAGAAGAAGAAGATCAGGCATTTATCACTAATGGGGTAGGCAGAGCGTAAACAACCTACACAGAAGTCGTTCCGCCACGTCTTACAAAGTTTTGAGGGTTATTTAGGATAGAATTATTGGTATATTGTTGTAGTGACAGGTTGTCAGCCCATCGCCTAAATTGCAATATACTGAAACCTTACGATCCCTTAGCTGGTTTTTACAGCATGCCCGGGAGGAAATGCAGGTAGCACATTGTATGTTTGTTCTGTCGCTCCGCGTCCAGCAAGGAAGAAAAATATAAAAGTTCTCTAAAACCAGGGCTCATCGTATCGTTTGGTAACCCGACAACCCACACTGTAGAATAAAGGGAAAAAGACAGATATTTTCCTGAATAATTCAGTGCCTAGCATACCCTAATCGCAGCTAAACATCTAAGGCGGCCAACATCAAAGAGGTTAGTGGTCTGGAAATTCTTGGAAGACTACTTATCTGTTATTCAGTAGCAGGTTTGCTCGTTAATGAAAATATACGGTCACCTTCTATAATATGTTCTCTCGTTTCCATACAGGAATAAATTCAGTGACTTAGAAATTGCAAAAATGCTGCTTGGTTGCTATGTTACAGCTTTTGTAATCAAATTTGTGAATCTTGGATTCACATACTCATGGTACATTTCTTTTATACTTGAAATGGGTTTGCTTTACTTTTTTTTTTTTTTTTTTTTATTTGAACAAAAAGGTACATACATAAACATACACAAATATCTCGCCAAACTGAAACAGTTTGTTGGCGAGGAGAGCGCTCTCTTAACTACTAATCATGCACCTATTATTAACAATTTTTAAATAGTACCACACACACACACTCACACACGCACGCACACACACATGCACACACCACACACACATACACGCATAAAATTTACAACTATTTTAAATATGTATTTAATATTTATCTGTTTATATCTCTAATAGTAATAATAATTTAAGTTTGTTTCTTAAGATGGTCTTAGTGACTTTGTTATCGTCTAAGAGCCATGGTGTTTCATTGTACATTCCAGGAACGAGATAACTATTTTGTCTTCTACCATAATAGTTATTAGCTGCTGGTTGCACAAGTTTTCCCTCCCTGACCCTTCTTGTGTTGTATTTGTTTGTCACCTTTTGTTTAAACTCATCACTGTAGTAATGTTCTAAAATAATTAAGTACTTAGTCTTCAGATGGATAGGTAAGATTTTAATGTGTTTAAATAGTTCGGTGTAGTCCGTGCAATTTTTCTTTGTCTTTTTGTCAACTAAGTACTTAATTAATCTAGTTTGTAAGTTTTTAACATCTTTTATGTAGGTACAGAAAGTACGGCCATACACAGTCAAACCATAGCTTATAAGAGAATCGGCCAGTCCATAGTATACTACAGTCAGCGTCGGTTTGTCTACTACTGCTTTAAGTGTATAGAACTTGCCTAATATACTTCTTAACTTTTGACATAGTTCTTCTATATGTAGCTTAAAGTTAAAATTATTGTCTACTAACAATCCCAAATATTTATACCTGTCCACAAGTTCTAATTTACTACATTTACAAATTACTTTGTTATTGTGCAAACATTCATAAGAGTGACTAATTATAGATATCCTTGAGTAGTGTACATTCTTCGCCGACCTGTTGTATGGTGAATACAAGTGCAAAATTTTGGTTTTCTTGGCGTTGATTATGATGCCGTTGTCATGTGCCCATTTTATGATGTTTTCATAATCCGTCTGTATCTCCGAACGAGCCTCGTCAATGTTTTTGGATGCATATAATAGGCACATATCATCAGCATACATAAGCACCTTTCACTTTTGAACGACATTAACAACGCTGCTACTCTAGCTACTAAGGTCAGGGATGACTGTGACACCCAGATGATGCCCGTTAAGGCATTGGCAATCTAACACAGCAAGCTGTTTGGCGCAAAATTTCGGTGACAGTTTTTAAATTTTTATTTTTTGAAGAAAAATAGATAGCCGTATTAATGAAATTGACTTGATCGCAAAAATCTGTGTCCTATATAATTTATTACATTGAAAATATCAGCTATTTATACTGTCCTCCAATTATTACTTGAAATGTACCTAGGCACCTACATTGGACCCCGTAAATTGCTATTATTATTTAGTTGTTCATCGGTTCCGGGTGTCTACTGTGTTAGACACCTTTGTATCTAGGTTCAGGATAACAGTGATGTTTGGTTCAATTGGCTTTTTCATTCTAATGTTAAAATATGCGTGAAAGAGTAACAGATTTCTGTAGTATCTATTCCAATATCATTATTAAATCGGTTTACTTAGGACATTGCAGGCTGAATCACCTGCATACATGTTATCTGTTGTTTATTTTTGTTTATTGTGTTTTAATTTCAGAACTTTTTGTTTGTGTAAAATTTTGTGTGTATGTAGTACCAAATAAACGTTTTATCTATGTATCTATCTGATTGTCCGAAAAAGAAAAAGATTCCGTGCTTCGGAGGGCACGTTAATCCGTCGGTCCCGGTCGCTGTCTTTGATAGTGGTCGTTACTCAAACCATGTCAGAGGCCTGATAATTGTGCTATTAGGTGGTTCAAAAACTGTGATACCAGGTTTCATCGGGTCGATAGACTCGATAGACTCGATACCCACTCGACAGAAGAAGAATTATACCAAGTTTGAGTTGCCCCCACTAAAATCAGAAATGTTTGGGAAATTTGTAGACCCTAACTTCGAAACTCACGGACTTGCACAAAACTTGCATCCCCTTTTTTCCCCTTAGGGGTTTACTAAATTCTTTCTTAGTGCTAAAGTCTAGCCTCATAAGGAACACATGCCAAATTTGGAATCTCTAGACCCAGCGGTTTGGGCTTTGCGTTGGTCAGTCAGTGAAGAAAAACTTTATCACTTCGTAAAATAAAAACTTCAAAGGGTTAGCTTCAGCACGTTTATTCACTTACACTCCACAAAAATAACTGACTTATTCTAGAGCGCAAAACAGTTTTATTCAATCCCCACTTCGACCATCCACACCACTGGCGGCTAAGTTCACTTATGTAAAAGTGGGAATTGACAGTCAAATCTAAACCAATATATTTAAAAAAAATCAGATTAAAACAAATTGGCACATAAATTGAATCATACAAATTGAATAATTAATTTATAAAAGATTAAATTACAAATAGGTACCAGTTAAACTACACGTTTTTTGACAAAATATCACTGAAAGTCAATTGCAATACTTTTATTTCTTAAACTTACATTTAATTTGATGTAAATTAATTGTAAAAATAGATCATAAATAAAAAAGTAAATTATAAAAGCTAACATTCGCCCATCCTGACTATATAGACGCGTCCTCGCGACTTTACATACTAATTAAGACTGTACTAGTACTAACCGTACAATTTAATGACCACTCTAACTAGAACAAGGATTAATCACATAGTTTAAGTGTTTTATTCATTTATTACTAACGTAATTATTATTAGACAAAATGACACAATATTTGAATTAACCATATTGGCTATACTGACCATACTAGCCATAACAAGAATTTATCAATATAAACAACAATAACATATACATATTTTTATTTATTTTTTATCCGGTATTCATCAAATGAAATACCTTGTAACAAATAACACATTTCCAACTAACTATACTAACTTTACTTACTATACTGACTATACTGACCATACTAACCATACTAACCATACTAACCATACTGACCATACTGACCATACTGACCTTACTAACCACACTGACCATACTATCCACAGCATGGATTAATCAATATTTACAGTATTTAATTCGAATTAAGCAAGAGTTTAGTAATATCATATTTATTATAATCAAATTAAACTTCTTGTAACAAATAACACATTTAAATTAATCATCTCGTGTGCCAGTGTTTAACTCATCATCTTCACTGCTTTCATGTTCAGAGGTATCAGTTTCCGACTCTAAAGCTTGAAAAGTCAACCATGAATAAATTGTATCAACAGAAAATACACCTTTGTACACACTTTTTCCTTTTTTTCTAGTAATAGGTGTATCCTCTACTTCGTATCTATCATTAGGTAACACTTTTGAAATCCTATAAGGCCCAGAACACGTTGGTATTAGTTTCTGACTTCCTTTTTGACCTATATCCCTTTCTACCCTAACCAAATGCCCTTCTTTAAAATGTCTCGGTGCACAACGGGATTTATCAAATTGCTCTTTTTGAGTTTCTTGTGCACTATTTATTTTATGTGACGCTTCTGACCTAATTTTGTCTAAATCAAGAGATGGGGTGTCCCCTGATCGTTCCTCTATATTAACTGAGAGTTTTAACTCGCTCTTTGCCGACCCGACTAACCTGAGACCAAATAAAAGCTCTGAGGGTGTTTTTCCTGTACCTTTGTTAACTGTATTGTTAAGCCCCAATTGAACTTCTAACAGAGCTTCGTCCCACAAACGCTCATCTTTGCCATGCATCATAGCCGTTAACGCATCCAAAACGGTACGATCGTACCGTTCCACTTGGACGATGGCTCTGGGTGTGGCAACAGCATTTAATACATGTTTAACTCCTTTGCTGTTCAAGAACTCTTTAAAATTAGAACTAGTAAAAGTACTTCCTCTATCCGTTATAAGCCTTGAAGGTACTCCAATAATGCAAAATACTCTCTAAACACCGTAATTGTGGTACTACTTTTTGTATTTTTGACAGCTTTGAGCACAATAAATTTGGTGAATGCATCTATAATCGCCAGTACATACTTATTTTTCTTTTTACTACTGTTAAAAGGACCCAGGTGGTCGGCATGTAAGGTGTGAAATGGTGTGGGGATCTATTCGATAGGGTGCAAGTAGCCTGACTTTTTACCACTAGGTACCTTCCCATGAGCACACTCTACACAAGACTGACATTACTTTTTCACAAACTTATTCATTTTTGGGAACCAATAGTCAGCTTTCACTTTATCAAGAGTTTTGTCATAAGAAAAATTAACTATCTCATCATGACAAGCGCGTAGAACCTGCCATCTCACACCCCGTGGCACCAACCACCTTAACCCATTATCCGTTTTTATATATATCATACCCCGTTTGAGACAGTAACTATCTTTGATTTGTACAACCATATCGGACTCTTTATCCTCTAAAATCCTGTTTATTCTTTGAGACTCATCATCAGCCATTTGAACAGTCATGAGCCAGTCTGTAGTGATACGTAAAATCGTTGTTTGATCAACGTTTCCAATTCCAGGTTCATTATCACTCACTGGGTTTCGACTAAGTGCATCAACATGGCTCATGGCTGTTCCTGGTTTATACTGCATGTCAAAATCGAATTCTTGAATCAAACTCCACCATCGAGCTACACGTGGTATCATGTCTCTTTTCGTTAGAGTCGCTCGCAAAGAATTGCAATCGGTCACAATTAAAAACTTTATTCCAATTAAATACGATCTAAACTTCAACAATGAATTGAGGACTGCTAGAGTCTCTAACTCGTAAGAGGAAAAATGTTGCTCGTCTGGTGCAGTTTGTTTACTGTAATAAGCTACCGGTTTTAAACTATTATCCGCCTGTTTTTGCATCAAAATGCAACCTATACCAAATTTACTGGCATCTGTGTGGAGCTCAGTATCAGCGCTTGGGATATATAAGGCCAAAATTGGACGCGTAATGAGAATTTCTTTTAAATCACGGAAAGCTTGTTCTATGCCCCAAGACCACGGAGTGTTATTTTTCAACAATTTTGACATAGGCCTAGCAATTATGGCAAAATTATTTACAAAACGCCTAAAAAAACTGGCTAAGCCTAAAAATTGCCGTACATTTTGAGGCGTAGGAAAGTTTTCCACAGCATCTATTTTGGCTTTACCTGGTCTTATTCCTTGCGCTGATACCGTGAACCCGAGAAAAATCCATTTTATCCGAAAAGAAGTTACATTTCGTTAACTTTAGAGTTAAACCGGCTTCTTTAATTTTATCCAATACTTGTTTTAGTTTTTCTAGCCCATCTGCAAACGTTTTCGAAGGTAACAACACGTCATCCATATAAATGACTACCGAGTTAAAACGTAAAGTGTCTAATACTTTATTAACTGTTCGTTGAAAAACTGCTGGCGCATTAGTCAAGCCAAAAGGCATTCTATTGAACTCAAATTGTCCATCAGGTGTAACAAATGCAGTTTTCTCTTTTGATTTTTCATCTATTTCGATTTGATAATACCCGGACGCTAAGTCCAGAGAAGTGTACAAACTGTAACCTGTTAGCCTATCCATTTGATCATGTATTCTTGGCAGAGGGTAATGCTGCCTGACTGTCTTTCGGTTCAGTGCTCTGTAATCTATACAAAGACGCTGTTCCCCTGTTTTCTTTCGCACTAAAATTATAGGGCTTGCAAAAGGCGAGCAAGACTCTCGAACTATACCATATTCCAACATTTCACCTATCATCTTTCTTACCTCTTCTCTTTCGGACTGAGACAACCTATAAGGTCTGTAAACTACAGGCTGAGAATCAGTCAAGTCAATTTTAATTTTCTCAATATCTGTCCTACCCAATTCTTGTAAACTTGTAGCAAAGCAACTTCTATACCGATTAATAACTTCAAGTAGTTCTAACTTCTGTTCTTCTGTGACATTATCGCCAATATTTAAATCAGACAAAGTAAATTCGGTCAACTTCTCAGTGTCTATTCTGTTAACTTTCGCAGTTTGTATAGAAAATATTTTAATCTTCCGCACCCTAGCCAGTAATTTATTTTTCTGTAAATTAATCTCTGATGTACTCAAATTATATAAAAGCAAAACTCCTTTACCATTTTCGAGATTAAATACTCCTTCCTCTAAATTATAATCATTGGGCTTATTCCGAAAACTACTCAATAACAAAATTGTACCACTATAGTCACAATCGGAATGCACTTCTACATATCCACAACCCGGCTTGATTGAGCAGTTCTCCGAAGTATACAACTTAATGGGATTTTGTTGATTTTCACTTTCAGTTATGACAAGTGAACCACTGACTTTCATAACATCAATGTGTGGTAGCTCTGTATAAGTTTGTCCCACTAACATTGAATGTTCGAAATAAACATCGGGAACTATTTGAGCACAAACAGTAGCTTTAACTCCTTGTATTTCAATTTCCACCTGAACAGAACCTAACGATTGTATAACTGCTCCTCCAAAACCAGTCATTCTTTCAGTGTTACTTCCATCCCATTTACCTAATATTTCTAAAGCGTCAGTTTCCCTAATCAGTGTACAATCACTTCCCTGATCAACTAGCCCTATTTTTTCATGCCCGTTAATTTTCAAGTTTTGAGCATATTTTTTTCCTGTTGCACTGCCTGTTGAACCTATTTCTAACACCTTTTTAGACTCGTCTTCGTTTTTACGATAACAATCTGCAACATCATGTCCTACCATAGAACAGTTCGTACACTTCTTTATTGGCTTTGTACACCTAGAAACTCTATGACCTTCTTCTTTGCAATTGTAACACCTGATGGGTTCTTTATTTAAGTTTGACGAACTAGGTTTCTGATCTTTAATCGTAAATCTTTTCGAATTTACTTTATAAGGTGCCAACTCGGTTTTGCGGCTCCTGACATTTCTTAAGTACGCCAACAACTTTTCAGGTTCATCGATTTGAGCCGCTTCCGCACCCAGTCGTACAGCCCTATCGTCGATCCCGAATATTATACAATCTACTGCTTTTTTCCTGTCAATTTCACATCGATTGAGTAATGCAGTCTTTTCATAAAAATAGTCTTCTAAAGACTCTCCGAATTTTGCTCTTTTATCTAACATGTCTGTTAACATTTGACCAAAATTTTCTTTAGCCGGAAACGCACTTTTTAATTTTTCCTGCCACTCAGTCCATGTGAAACTGACAGTTGTGAGACCTTCATACCAACGCTTAGCGTTACCGTATAACTTAGAAATTGCGTAATGAACTATCTGTTTATTGCCTCAACCATACATATTTGCTATCTCAATGACTTTATTTATTCATGTGTTTATGTTCTGACTTTTAGACGAAGGGTCAAACTCTGGCACAACATTTAGGTTACTGAAACGTTCCTGACTTTTATTTTCGCACAACTTTTCTAAAACTTTAAGCAATATTTGATCAGAACTGTTTTTACGAGAACGATTTCTACCCTCGCTACGCTTAGAAGTACGCCTTTCATCTCTTGATGTACGGGATCTACTGCGGCTGGACCGCGGTGTTTTCACTAGACTTCGCTTCGGTCTTTGCCGATAACTATTATGACTACGAGACTTACTTCTACTACGTCTCTCAGCTCGGTCTCGTTCATCAGGACTTCTTGTAGGCCTTCTGGACCGCTTGGTTCGGCTCTCTCGCCTGTCAGCACTGCCCACACGCTTCCTGCGTCGACTCGGACCATGGCTGCTCTCATCGCTGCACCTTCTTTGCCGACGCCGACCATGCCGCTCATCAGCCGGTGGCGTCATCAAACGCCGCCGTTTCGAAGGCATTTTTCTCTCTACCATCAGGTAGAAGAGGGCTGAAAAATACACCACGGACATTACTGTTCTTTATCACATTTTTTTCTGTTTAAAATTCTATTTTGTCAATTTATTTATCAAGTCGATTTCATTCATTTGAATAGTACCATATTTAAATAAAATTCTTAAAATAAAATGTTTGTTTGGTATAGCAAAAATCTAATTTTTCATGTTTATAGGTTAAAAATAAAATATTACTGTATTTTTATTATTATTATTAATCACATGCACAGTTTTTAAATAAATCAAAAATGTAAAAAAATGTTTACAGCACCAAAATTACATCAAACTACGTTAATTATACGTATAACATGACACCAATCCCACCGTAGAGTAGCCAAGGCTAAAAATTAACACCATGAAATACGAATGATCACTTACTAATCAAAGTCATGTTATAATCTGTACACATACCATACCACCGATTATATCGCAGAGTAGCCGCGATCAAAAACCAATACCATGGAATATGACAAATAACGTTTTACAATAGTTATAATAACGGAGTGTTGCCCCGTTCAATCATAACCAAAGCAAACTTTGTCCAATCTAGTCTTTGCACATAACATGGTAATCATAATATCGCAGAGTAGCCGCGATCAAAAACCAATACCATGGAATATGACAAATAACGTTTTACAATAGCTATAATAACGGAGTGTTGCCCCGTTCAATCATAACCAAAGCAAACTTTGTCCAATCTAGTCTTTGCACATAACATGGTATTCATAATATCGCAGAGTAGCCGCGATCAAAAACCAATACCATGGAATATGAAAAATAACGTTTTACAATAGTTATAATAACGGAGTGTTGCCCCGATCAATCACAACCAAAGCAAACTTTGTCCAATCTAGTCTTTGCACATAACATGGTAATCATAATATCGCAGAGTAGCCGCGATCAAAAACCAATACCATGGAATATGACAAATAACGTTTTACAATAGCTATAATAACGGAGTGTTGCACCGATCAATCATAACCAAAGCAAACTTTAGTCCAATCTAGTCTTTGCACATAACATGATAATCATAATATCGCAGAGTAGCCGCGATCAAAAACGAATACCATGGAAAATGAAAAATAACGTTTTACAATAGTTATAATAACGGAGTGTTGCCCCGATCAATCATAACCAAAGCAAACTTTAGTCCAATCTAGTCTTTGCACATAACATGGTAACTATAATATCGCAGAGTAGCCGCGATCAAAAACGAATACCATGGAATATGAAAAATAGCGTATCACAATAGTTATGATATCGGAGGGTTGCCCCGATCAATCACAACCATAGCAAACTATGTCTGGTCCGTTTTTCAAAGTCAACACGAAATTGTCATAAAAATATTTTTAAAAGTTACTAAATATTTAAAATACAAAGTTATTTTAAAATCTACTTACGTTCTTTCCACTTCTGACATGAAGAAAAAACTTTATCACTTCGTAAAATAAAAACTTCAAAGGGTTAGCTTCAGCACGTTTATTCACTTACACTCCACAAAACTAACTGACTTATTCTAGAGCGCAAAACAGTTTTATTCAATCCCCACTTCAACCATCCACACCACTGGCGGCTAAGTTCACTTATGTCAAAGTGGGAATTGACAGTCAAATCTAAACCAATATATTTAAAAAAAATCAGATTAAAACAAAGTGGCACATAAATTGAATCATACAAATTGAATAATGAATTTATAAAAGATTAAATTACAAATAGGTACCAGTTAAACTACACGTTTTTTGACAAAATATCACTGAAAGTCAATTGCAATACTTTTATTTCTTAAACTTACATTTAATTTGATATAAATTAATTGTAAAAATAGATCATAAATAAATACGTAAATTATAAAAGCTAACAGTCAGTCAGTCAGGTTCTTCTTTTATATATTTCGATAATATCAGTACGTAAGATAACTAGGACTACAGAAGTTTACAGAACACAGCATCATAATGTTAAATTAGAGCTCAGTTTGGAACGGGATATGTTAGATTTAACCAGTAATTGAAACCGCCCGTGATATTCCATGTTCCCTCATTTAGGAGCGCCGAGGTGTACCCTGTGTTACCACAGATCTAAACATTGCACATGTATGACTAATATTTGGTTTGTAAAATTAGGAGACTATTCTGGTCATATTGTGATATTTGTACGTAATATATATATAAATATTATAAATTATTCTCACCGAGCATAGTTATTTACGACAAAGTAGGTAGGTACCTATAAATAAAAAGTATCTACGACAAAGAAGATAAAAGCTACACAAAATCAATCTCTAGAAATAATGAAATAGGGACGTACATTTTCTGATGAAAATCATTTGTTTGATACAAATGATTTTCATTAATGGGTTTGTTTGATACAAATTATTTTCATTAATGGGTATCAATGAAAATTAAAAAGAGCAAAAGGGTTTTGGTGAGATAAAAATGAACAATATTATACGTGCAGTTTGCCTCTCCCCAAAACAGGAAGAGTTATTTTTAGCTGCCGAATATTAATATTCCTTGCTGGCCTGAAAACGAGCAAAAAACATAGAATGTGCCAGCTGCATTTTCTTCCGGGCATGCTGTAAAAAACAGCTAAGGTATCTGTGGGTTATAGTATTTTGTAATTTAAGCGATGGGCTGACAACCAACTACATTAATATACCTACAAATTTATCTTAAATAACCCTCAAAACTTTGTCAGACGTGGCGAAACCTTTGATTACGTCGTTTACACTCTGCCTTCCCTATTAGGGATAAAAGAGTGACTGTATGTATGTATATATGCATGAGTATTAATAAATTTAAAATCAATTAACTCGACATCCGTATAGCTTTTTGCCTTATAGTGTTACTACAGTCTATATAACTTTGTATTTAATCTTATCTCACACCTAGCCAGTTAAGCCTCAAGTTCAAACCTATCGTCTAAGACAATACCTGAAAATTGAACCTAAGCGCTTCCCCCAATCACGTCGTTCAATATCTCTGTCGCACTTGCCCCAGATCGGGCTAGATTCACATTAAGTGCCGGATTGTCTCCAAGCTGGGCAGAGTTTCCCACTATCCTAGTACAGTGGCCTAGTTTACAATAGGTAACCAGTAATCTGTCCCGGATTTGCTCGGCTAGTAGGAGAGATCATGTACTTTCACAACAGTAACTTACCGTTTTCCATAGAGTGATAACTACCAGGTGTAAGGGACAGCGTCCCGCAAACTGATAGGGGTTGCTCAGTCAACGACACTGAACAACAATAAGCAGAACTTTTTTTCAGGCAGTGAAAAATAATGGATTTTCAGAATGTTCACATCGATCTGACAATTTGTATGGAAAATTTTAGCCATATATTTTTTCACTTCCTGTTAAAAAAACCTGCTGATAGTTGTTCAGTGTCGTTGGTTGAGCAACCCCTATCAGTTTCCGGGACGCTGTCCCTTACACCTGTTATTTTAAGCACCGTATTCTTCTTATTATAAATCAATGAATGACCCGATGAACCCTAGTCTCAGAGTTTTTAAACCACCTAACAGCACCAGGACCGACGGTTTAAGAGCCTTCCGGACAACGGATTCCATTATTTACACACTATCAAGTGATTCAGCCTGCGTTTTCCTAACCAAACTGAGGAAAATTTCACTCAAATTATCAAAAACCAAAGTGGAGTGTGACTTAGAAACGAACCCACGACCTCCGTATCGGAAGGCTGTGGCTCAGGCTGACTATACAGAGGCAGTTCCAGTTTACAATAGGAACAGTAATCTGTCCCGGATTTGCTTGGCGTGTACCACCTTGTAGATAGATCATAGTACTGAGCGTGAACATTGATTATTTAGATACAGCGGTAGATAGTTTCTGAATAAACAGTTTCAAGAAAATTTTCAGAAATAAATTACTTCATACATACATATAATTACGCCTTTATCCATAATGGGGTAGGCAGAGCGTAAACAATTTAAACAAAGGTCGTTCCGCCACGTCTGACAAAGTTTTGAGGGTTAATCAAGATGGATTTGTTGGTATATTGCTGTAGTGACAGGTTGTCAGCCCATCGCCTAAATTGCAATATACTGAAACCCTCAGATGCCTTAGCTGGTTTTTACAGCATGCCCGGGAGGAAATGCAGCTGGCACATTCTATGTTTTTCTCTCGCTCCCAGTCCAGCATGGAAGAATAAATTACTCTCCTTTATAATTTCCGTCATATTATCACTAGGTTCCTAAAAAACTGACTGCATCTACATTACATCAGTTAAGCCAATCTTAGACTGACTATAGATGTACGATTCAAAATCAATACGGTACCTACGTAGATTTTTATTATATTTATACTTACAGCCCATGTAATTTCTCAGTCTACTAACCACAATTGTATTCAAAAATTTACAATTTATTCATATTCCACAATAAAAACCTGCGATTTCATTCCAATGAAAGATATTTTTAATTTACATCAGTAAAATGCAAACAAAACGACAATTATGTGAAGTACCGAAATTTATAAAATAACTTAACCAATTAAAACTTTATTTGACCATTTTAATTACAAAAGGGGCAATTCCACATTGAATGGCCGACGAAGAACCAATAGTTATTCAGCCAGTCAGATCACAGTTGATTCAATGTGTGCCAAAAATGTTTTAGTGTAAAAAAGATTGCGCGCAAAAACTGTGCTTTATTACTTTTTTTTATTATTGGCGCGTGATGTGAATGGCTGAATACGACTATGAATAAATCGAGTGTTAGAATTTAAGCCTTTATTTTTGTACTATAAAATAAATGATGCAGAAGACAAAAGATTTTGATTTGATATTTTATAAATACTGACTTCATCTCAAAAAAATATGACAAACTCAAAATATTTAACTGAAAAATAGGACTTTTATTTAATGGTTTCTGATGCACTAGATCTAGAATTAGTTCGATAAAATTGTATGCGCATTCAATTTCATACAACGAAAAGTACACTACGTTAAATGAATCATACATACATACATATAATCACGCCTTTATCCCTAATGGGGTAGGCAGAGCGGAAACGACCTAAACAAAGGTCGTTCCGCCACGTCTGACAAAGTTTTGAGGATTGATTAAGATAGATTTGTAGGTATATTGCTGTAGTGACAGGTTGTCAGCCTGTCGCCTAAATTGCCAAATACAGAAACCCTCGGATCTCTTAGCTGGTTTTTACAGCCTGCCCGGGAAGAAATGCAGCTGGCACATTCTATGTTTTTCTCTCGCTCCCAGTCCAGCATGGAAGTAAATGTTAAATGAATCATACTTTCTAAATAATGTTTAATGCCTTTGTTTGAAACAAAATACATGTAAAAGAAGAAAATCTTGATAAATTAATATTTATGCTTGCTATTTAGACGCAAAACATTTGTATATTCATTCATGACACTAATGTCACCTTTGACAAGGCAAATACCGTTGGAATTAGTCACACTACACTATTAGCTTTAATATCATAGTGAAAATTATACCTAGAATTAAACTTAGGGCATCAACACACAGGCGTTACCTACTGCGCGCAAGGTTGCGCTCAACACACTGTCAATGCCTTTTGCATTGCCTATAACACACATGTGTCACCTTACGCTCTACGCGCGCGTTCTGGCAGAATGATGCGCAGACATACAGTTAATCGTAGGTCACGTGGAGCGTAAGGTGATGCATGTGTGTTGTAGGCAATGCAAAATGCATTGACAGTGACGATTGACATTCATAGAAATATACAGACTAAATCTACTTTGCGGGTAAGAATTGTATCGTGCGGTAAAACAACTTGTGTATAATAAACTATTCCATGCTGGCCTGGGAGCGAGAGAAAAACATAAAATGTGCCAGCTGCATTTCCTCCCGGGCATGCTGTAAAAACCAGCTAAGGGATCCGAGGGTTTCAGTATATTGCAATTTAGGCGATGGGCTGACAACCTGTCAGTACAGCATTATACTTATAATTATATCTTAAATAACCCTCAAAACTTTGTCAGACGTGGCGAAACGACATTTGTTTAGGTCGTTTACGCTCTGCCTACCCCATTGGGGATAAAGGCGTGATTATATATATGAATGTATGTAATATAAACTCTACGAATACAAAAATAAAATAATTGACTCATCATAATTACAAATCAAGGAACCCGTCAGCAATATCGTATTTTATTAAGAATGGGGGAATGGAGCTTATTGAAATAAATGAAAATAAATAAAGAGTTGTGACAAATGAATCTAATGTTGACTATATTCAATTTTTCTTCGTATAAAACACGTAGAATATACCCTTTACATTACTGTGACGTTACACCGAAAAGAATCATCATCTTTAACAATGTTGCTTTACAAAGCTACTTTAACAGAATTCCTATTGTGGATGTGGACGTGGCAATATTCAAAATATTCAAATATGGACGGAGCGTAATAGATACCACAGGCTAAAACTAGAATCTATCTGTCAATTTAAATAATAAAATTAAAAAAAGACAGGCGTTTTATACTCAATAGTTTAACATTTTTCCATTAGATTTAGACGCGTTTTCGCAAAGTTCCCCAGTATTTTTGACAATTTTATCCGCCATATCATATGACTGCGGGTAAAAATGACAGACAACGCATTAAACCACCGACTATAAATAAAAAACTGGAGAGAATACATCTTCTCTCCTTTGCCAATGCTTTTAGCGTTAAAGTGATAAATACATTTTAGTTCTAGCCGGCAAATCTAGAAACGAGCCTAGTATATACATACATACTATCACGCCTGTATCCCTGATGGGGTGGGCAGAGCGTATACGACCTAAACGAAAGGTCATTCCGCCACGTCTGACAAAGTTTTGAGCGTTATTTAAGATAGACTTGTAAGTATATTGCTGTATATACATACATACATATAATCACGCCTTTATCCCTAATGGGGTAGGCAGAGCGTAAACGACCAAAACAAAGGCCGTTCCGCCACGTCTGACAAAGTTTTTAGGGTTATTTAAGATAACTTGCAGGTACATTGCTGTAGTGACAGGTACTAAAATACAATATACTGAAACCCTCGGATCTCTTAGCTGGTTTTTACAGCATGCACAATAGGAAAAGCAGCTGGCAAATTCTATGTTTTTCTATCGCTCCCAGGCCAGCATGGAAGTAGAGCCCAGTATATACCATTTTATTATCTTCTGAATTATAAAAAAAAATACTCTACATCTTTTCCGATAAAACTCTACAAAGCTACTGTAACCGAATCCCTATTCCCACGTGGACATGGCAATATTCAAATTATTAAGGCACTGGAATAAAGGGATGTTCCATTTGCATATCCGAAGTGCGGTGTCGCTTTAATTAAATATTTAAATGTGTGTTTGTGTCCGTCCGATACGGCGTACGGCGCTTGGTGATTATCTGAATGAAACATGGTGTTTATTGTATATTTTGAGGGACATTTAGTACGGTGTACCATAATTTCTTCCATGTTGGATTGGGAGGGAGAAAAAAAAATAGAATGTGCCAGCTGCATATCCAACTGGGCATGCTGTAAAAACCAGCTAAGGATTTCAGTATATTGAAGCTCGTTGGCGATTGTCTGACATCCTGTCACCACAGCAATATGCCTACAAATCTATCTTTAATAACCCTCAAAACTTTGTCAGTCGTGGCGAGCGAACTTTGTGTGGGTCGTTTGCGCTCTGCCTAGCTCATTAGGGATGAAGGCGTGATTATATGTATGTATACTATAAAACAAAATTCCGGATCGGCTTGAGGATCTGCCGTAGTAGTAAAAGTCCATACAAACTCATACGTAGTTTTCCTTTTATTCCTAAAATGTAAAACCAAACTTAGCCCAATTCCGTATATTTGACCAAATACAATTATATATATGCTTTGAAATTAGGTTTTTTCCATGCCAATTGGGAGCTAGAGAAAAAAATATAATGTGCCAGCTGAATTTCCTCCCGGGCATGCTCTAAAAACCAGCTAAGGGATCCGAGGGTTTCTGTATATTGCAATTTACGCGATGGCCTGACACCCTGTCACTACAGCAATATACCAACAAATCTATCTTAAATAACCCTCAAAACTTTGTCAGACATGGTGGAACGACCTTTGTCGTTTACGCTCTGCCTACCCCATAAAGGATAAAGGCATGATTATGTGTATGTATTTGTACCATCATCCAAAATGCCGAATCAGCTTAAGATTTTTTATCTCACGACTGCCGCTACGCTAAGCTTGTGGTTGTTCGTACTGACACGCCTCCTTTGTCGTTTATCCTTGTGTGCGTAACTAGTTTATGATAAGCGTACGCCCGGTAAGGTACTGTGCATGTACTCTTGAAAGTTAAGGTAAGTAAAAACACAGGTGTAAAAGAAATTCGAGGGTTACAATTTATTGTAATTTGGCAAAGTGCTGACAACCTGTCACAATCTAAAATTGCTATCAATGTTTATCAGACGCGGCGAAGCCACCTTTTACTAAGTGTCAAGGCTATGCCTACCCCGGAAGAAATGAAGGCGCAACTTTGTATATGTGTAAAAACTCTGTACTGCGACCTAACTTGACGCGAAGCTGCTTAATGAAGCCAGTGGCTATGGCGTAGCACAAATCTACGACGTAGCATACGGCTACGATGCTCCTTACATAGTGTAGAATAGAGCTACAACGCAATTTTCGAGATCTTTCAATAAAATATTCATTGTTTTGTATAAAAGAAAAAGTCTATCTACAAGTAGCCTTATCCCGTATCTCTAAAACGTCGGCTACCTAATCTAGGTGATTGAACGAGGGTACTGGTTTTTACACAGAGTGACTGCCATCTGACCTCCGCAACCCAGAAGGGAAACCAGACCGAATCCTAGATTAGGTCAGAGTATGCCATGCTTAGCACTGGCCTCTGATATGGCTTAATGACTAATATCTACGGTATTAAACGATATTAACCGGGACAAACGGCTTAACTTGCCTTCCGAAGCACGGAAAAAGCGCCAAATATTAAATTCGAAAAACAAATTGCTACGTGGTGGGATCCGAACCATGACCTCCCCGCTCAGGCAGTGGCCCTATCCACTATACCATCGGGCTCTTTTGTATAAAATAAATAAAGTTCAATATAATATCACGCTCTTGAAAGTAAGGGCTAAGTAGCGTTGCGTCGTGTCTCACTACGAACTGACCGACTACATCAATTAAAATATTAGAAGGATTATAATTATTCCTAACTAGAGACCCGCCCTGACTTTGCACGGGAATTACCAGTGTATCTCTAGTATATTATGCATGTATTATACATATATAAACCTCTCTAATCACTCAATCTAATAAAGGAACCCGCATCAAAATCCGTTGCGTAGTTTTAAAGATCTAAGCCGTTGGGTAGTTCTAATCATACATTGGGACAAACGGACATCCAGACACGGGAAGCGATTTTGTTTTGTACTTTTATATTATGTAGTGCCATGGATCTGGGCGTAGTGGCATGCCTTGAAAGCAACCAAGGCACAGTTATGTCCAGCAGTGGGCAGTGACAGCCTGAAGATGAATTACTGATTATGATGATGATGATGATGTCCTCCCAGACGTATCCGTCGACGGCGACACCCTTAGCTTATGTTAGCCTGGGACCTTGCATGGGCGCCAGCGTGACTAACAAATCCAAATTTGGTATTCAAAGTCCTATTGCAGGAAGCACAGTGAAGAATCCCATCGGAGTTGTATGTGTAGTTGTAGGTGGGTTTAGGAGATGACGTTTGGCATCAAGATCTTCCAGACGGGACTGATAATTATACTAGTCCTCCGGCAAAACCGCAAAAACTTTTGTGCAAAAGGCAAAAAAGTATCTACTCATAAATGCATCTCTTCTAAGGCAAAGAAAGCTAGACCATACAGCCACACATAATAAGATGTTCATATACCGAACATTTTATTTTATAACATTTACTTTCAATGATTTCCCTTGTGGGTTTTAATGACTTAAAACTATATTACAAATTTAAAACAGTTTATTTAATTTATTATTTCAAAACTAGTTTAACAATGAGCTATATAGGTCTCCAGGAAAAAACGAATATTTCATGTCAAAACATTAAAAAAGTTAAATGGAGGAAATGAATTATTTATAATGTTTAGACTATTTTAAAATTATATTAAAAAATTTCCTCGCAATCAAAGTAAAAAGCAAAGTTTATAAGTAGTGCAAAAATCTATGTTTGTTGAAAAACCATCTTCGACTAATATCAACTAAATATCTCGAACTAGATTGACTTGTTTTGTACACTTGTCGTAAAATCAACTATTTCCTGTACTAATTAAGTACGGAAACCTACAAATCTATATAAATATTTAATGAATCTCTAGAAGGTTCGTGTCTGTACATCGAATATTTTTCCAAAAAAATACTTGCAGCACGCATTATTAACGATATAATGATCAAAACGTTTTATTTTTGTCTGTCTGTCTGTCTGTATGTTACCACATCACGCCAAAACTACTTAACCGATTTCGACGAGACTTTTTTTTATTAAACTGTGTGTTACCCGAGTTGCAACTTAGGATACCTAAAATAACGCTACCTAACTTAGGGAGTAGGCAGGAAATTGAAATTTGGCTGTTTCTTACCCGATTTTTATGGAACTTTTTTATTCGACTGAGCATTATTTAAAATCAAAGTTAAGATACAAATAATCACGCTTTATGACTAAGGAGGTAGGTAGGAAATTGAATTTCAGTCGTTCTTTAACTTTTATTGTTTGACTGAGCATTACTTAAACTCAAAGTTACAATACAAATAATCACACCACCTGACTTAGTCTGAAGGAAGGAAATTGAACTCTGATAGTTTTTAACCGATCTTAAAGGGATTTTTTATTTGACTGAGTTTTTATAACTACCTGGTGTCCAGCATAGGTTAAAAATAATCACGCAAACCATTCTAATATTGAGTGAGTACCCCAGTTTTTATGGAAAACACGAAGTGTCGAACATACTGAGAGCGTACGCGCGGAGACGCGTTTTTACGAGATTCGACACTGCGTGTTTTTCATACAAGCCGGGCGTACGAAGTCGCGGGCACAGCAAGTGATTAATAAAACCAATATCATTACACAAAACGTTAAACTTTCCACTTTCCATTCTCACGCAAAGATAATCGGAATATCAACACGTTCCGTTATTTACCGTAAACGCGTTCATTGAAGAAAAACACGTTTTTAATAAAGCCCCAACTAAAATACAAACCTTAATTACTGACAAACTATAAATGGCACCCCTCGGTCGATACGGGGACGAAAGTTCAGGAAAGTAAACTTTAGGCAGGGGGGATATAATGGCTACTTTGTTACCTTGTATAAAAAGTACCATGACGAGTGTTGTGTGATAAGTTCATTTAGAAATAAATATATGCCAGTGTTATAGAAGAGTATTTGAGTGGCATATAGTAGAAACTTCGAAAACAAGTAAGTAGTATCTACAAGTAGGATCTAGTAAGTAATAATAATAGTAATAGTACCTTCCATGACTGGGAGCGAGAGAAAAACCTAGAATGTGCCAGCTGCATTTCCTCCCGGGCGTGCTGTAAAAACCAGCTAAGGGATCCGAGGGTTTCAGTATATTGCAATTTAGGCGATGGGCTGACAACCTGTCACTACAGCAGCATACATAAAAATCTATCTTAAATGGCCCTCAAAAATTTTGTTAGACGTGGCGGAACGACCTTTATTTAGGTCGTTTACGCTCTGCCTACCCCATTAGGGATAAGGGCGTGAATAAATGTATGTATGTATATGTATATCTATGTATAGTAATAGTCCTCCCACTGATTTTCGGAGATGGCAGCCAATCTACTAAAGATCGGCCACATGTGCAGGACTAGGTTTTAGTGTCTAAGTGTTTGCGCTACACGCAGGTGCTCTTTCTGTTCCGTCAATGTCTTTTTCTGATAGGACAGATTGACTGATACGACCAGAGATAAATCTGACTTATTACCTACTATTTTCATGCCCATCCGACAGCATGGATCATCTTACTTTTCGGACAGTCAGGTGATCAGCCTGCAATGTCCTAACCAAACTAGAAATAAAAACAAAAAGTCATTGTGCCCCGCCGAGAATCGAACTCTGGACCTCCGGTTCGAGAGCCCATGGCTCAGACCGCTAGACGACAGAGGCAGTTAGTAATACTGATTTATTGTAGGTCAATTACTAAAAGGTATTTCAGATAGATTTTCTTCATGCTGGCCTGGGAGCGATAGAAAAACATAGAATGTGCCAGCTGCATTTCCTCCCGGGCATGCTGTAAAAACCAGCTAAGGGATCCGAGGGTTTCAGTATATTGTAATTAACGAGATGGGCTGACAACCTGTCACTACAGCAATATACCTACAAATCTATCTTACATGATCCTCATAACTTTGTCAGACGAAGCGGAACGAACTTTGTTTTGGTTGTTTACGCTCTGCCTACCCCATTAGGGATAAAGGCGTGATTATCTATGTATTTCAGATAGGAATGTACGCGCTAGTTTTAGTGGCAAGTTGTCAGTCATGCTTTGACAGTATTTTTTACTTGAAATATTAGAAGCAACAGGTACCTACGTACTTATATATACATACATATCATCACGCCTTTATCCCTGATGGGGTTGGCAGAGCGCAAACGACCCAAACAAAGGTCGTCCCGCCATGTCTGACAAAGTTTTGAGGGTTATTTAAGATAATTGCGGTAGTGACAGGTATGTAGTCAACCCATCACCAAAATTACAATATTCTGAAACCCTTAGCTGGTTTTTACAGCATGCCCGAGAGGAAAAGCAGCTGGCACATTCTATGTTTTTCTCTCGCTCCCAGACCAGCATGGAAGTAACCTTTACATACATACATACATAAACTCACGCCTTTATCCCTTACGGGGAAGGCAGAGCGTAAAACGCCTCCTAAAAGGCGCTTTCGCCACGTCTGACATAAATTGAGAGCAATTTTAGATTGTAATGTGTATTGCTGTAGTGACAGGTTGTCAGCCCATCGCCTAAATTACAATACACTGTAACCCTCGAATCCCTTTTGCTGACTTTTACAGCATGCCCGGGAGGAAGGGCAACTGGAACATTCTATGTTTTTCTTTCTCTCCCAGTCCAGTATGGAAGAATAGTAAGTAACCTATAGGTACGATTTATATATCACATCCGATCAGGATGGAAATATCTCTGATTCTTAGTATTTTCCTGGCACGCTTTGAAGTTGTCTGGATAAATTATTTTTATAATCACTTAGTTTTATTTGATAAGTAATTCTTCCATGCTGGCCTGGGAGCGAGAGAAAAACATAGAATGTGCCAGCTGCATTTCCTCCCGGGTATGCTGTAAAAACCAGCTAAGGGATCCGAGGGTTTCAGTATATTCTAATTTAGGCAATGGGCTGACAACCTGTCACTACAGCAATATACTTACAAATCTATCTTAAATAACCCTCAAAACTTTGTCAGACGTGGCGGAACGACCTTTGTTTGGGTCGTTTACGCTCTGCCTACCCCATTAGGGATAAAGGCGTGATTATATGTATGTATGTATGTAAGAGGTAGAGTTTTACATAGGTTACTTAAAAGAGATTCTCCGTAATTTTAATTTTGTTTAATTTATAGATTGACGAAGATATAACACTAAGATGATAAGCAATTAGCTTGAGTCTACATTAGATTTAATTTAATTATTAATATGTGAAGCTCCACGAAATAAGTACTATTAACTATCACAGAAGAAGTAAAGAACAGTAAAAAGTGTTCAAATAATCGATCAAACTACCCCTAGACAGACTATGCATAATTGAATAACTGCACCTTTTTTGTATATTATTTATTTATGATTCTTTTATTACTTTATTTTTAAATATTTAAAATTTTCCTATAATGTGCCTGATTATTTTCCTATAATGTACCTAATTAATTTTTGTTTTATTTATTTAAACATGTTTATTTTATTTAATGTAATATGGACATTGTTTCTGGAATAAAAACCTATTATTATTATTAAATTTCCGCCACGTCTGACAAAGTTTTGAGGTATATTGCTGTAGTGACAGGTTGTCAGCCCATCGCCTAAATTGCAGTACACTGAAACTCTCAGACCCCTTTGCGAGTTTTACAGCATGCCCAGGAGGAAATGCAGCCGGCACATTCTATGTTTTTCTCTACAGATATTTTGTTTGATGAGTCCATTATATGCCTTCGGACTAGGAACACGTATTTCTATTTCCTATAGTTAGTGAATTTACAGTGCTTCAAGCAGGGACCTCCTAGCTGCGGACTCCTGCACACTGACAGACCCAGTTGTTATCCGCCTTCAACTGACTATTTATTTGGTATGAAGCGAGAATCAAGCAAGTTGCCTATTCTGAAGGTAATAAACCCAGTTTCAGACAATTTCTGATATTCTTGATCACAGTTAATGTGAATGTAAGTTAGAATAACGTGCTTTTATCGTTCTATTTTGGTACTATGTATCAAAAAGGTATTTTTTTTTATTTCTATTCTATTTTTATCTTCCTGGTCCTATGTCCGGTCAAAAATACTCAATTTAGTATATATAGAAAACTACAGTAGTGTTGAAATGTGAAAAGAGACAAATCAGCAAAAAAAAAACAGGAAAAAGAATATACACAAGTGGTGTAACAAGCTCGTGAATTGGATTCCAATACTTGCTCAAGCCAATTTCACCCTTATTTCTCTGAAACAGTTATTCACTTAAAGACAATTAATGTGGTCTATTTAAAGAGCTCTACCGGGTTTCTCACAGTTTCTTAGTCTGGCAAAGGATAATTTAAAAAAAAATGCTGATCAAAATTTAGGGTATGATCCTTATCCCATCAAACTGATCAGTTTCCCCAAGGCATATAAGGCGACATATTAAAAACAAACAAAATGATTCAATTAGCTGGCACCATTTGTTTGTATGAAGAGTTCACATATATTTTTCAAATTTTGACCTATGATTCCATATTCAGTTCCATGTTCAGTTTGATTTGTAGTTCATATTCCCACCCTAAAATTTGGTCAGTATCTACACTTAAGTACTATTTAGAATTTATGACGTATCTATTTTTTACATATTTTTTATTAAAAAAAATTTAATGCACGTGCAATTTATTATCATTTTCTGATTAATGAGTAATCTCTTCGCGTTTCCCTGAATTTCGGTCATTCGGCGCTACAAATTCAGGGTGAAGAGTCAAGTTCTCTATTTATTTAAATAAAACGCCAATCAGGAAACTAAGCCACCGACGTAATAACTTATTTTCCGAAGTATCAGACTAGTCAGATACTAATTGTAAATTATGAAGTGGTTCTAAAAGACAGATGGGCCTGTTCAGAAGGGGATGTAACTTAAACGGACTACAACGGCCTGGGAAAATTCCGACTTGGGTCTTATTTATCTTGCTATCTATCTTCACGTAATTCGGACTGTATTTTCAACACTTGAACGCAGCTGAGTATTTAAAATTCAAAGGGACAAAATAAACTTTAAAAAGACAGGCAATGCTAATGTAAAATGTTTGTCTGCTTGGTCATCAGTAGTACGTCAAAGATTATATTTTAAATATTGATAAAGCTAATTTGACAAGAAGGTATGATAATAATCATGTGTCAAAGACTTGCTTTAAAAACATTTTAACAACCACAGTTATTTGAGTATAAACACATACACATAAAATCACGCCTTTATCCCTTACGGGGTAGGCAGAGCGTAAACGCCTCGTAACAGGCGCTTTCGCCACGACTGACAAAAATTGAGGGCAAATTTGAGATTGGAATAATTTGTATTGCTGTAGTGACAGGTTGTCAGCCCATCGCCTAAATTACAATACACTGTAACCCTCGAGTCCCTTTTGCTGACTTCAACAGCATGCCCGGGAGGAAGGGCAGCTGGAACATTCTATGTTTTTCTATTTATTATTATTTGAGTATTGCAGTGACATATCATTATGTTATTATTATTATATAGTAAAAATAATAGGTAGCACTTTATGTATTGTAGTTTACTGAAGATGAAAAAATTAATGAATAAAGACATCAAATCCTGGTAATCTATAAATAAAGTCAGTGCATTGTTTGCTCCCACATACTTTGTCACATACTGTCAAAATGTCAGTCACAGGTAGACTGGTCGAGTTTGGACATGGTCCCTGCTCTTAGGACAGACTGAACAGACTATGCTAGTTTAGTAAGTCGCTGAATTACAGGGCTATTTTGGTGCGCAAAACTAAAAAGGTTAATCTGAAACAAAACTAAGAAACTTTTACCAAAGATATATTTTATTAACTTCCTTAGAAAATGTTTCATGTGGTAGTTTTGTACGGCTTTTTATAATTCTTTTTCTTAGTAAATGTTTTTGTACAAACGGCTTCAGTTTGCGCTGTCTCCCTAATACAATTAACCTCTATAACTCAACTATTAAAGAGTCTATAGCACAGAATATATAATAGCATACAGAAGGCTCACTCCCTAAGAAACAGCAAGTTTAGGTATGATTAGATACCTACACTTCCCAGCGCCGCTTGCCTGCAAGCTAAATTGTACCTTATGTCAGCGCGCGAACTGTGAACGTTGTTTGCGCGCCGCAGTTCAAGGACGTTGCCGCCGGCGATCGCAAAGGTTGTCACTTGCGAACTTTTTGAATCTTATTCATAAATGCGATTTTGATTTTAAACTAAGGCATTATTATGTGTAACTAAGAAAACTACGAATCATTAAATTATTTAGCATAATAAATACACAACGAATCCATAACCTAGCCTTATTATGAATACAAATAAGTAGGTACAGTGGGCAGCAGGTCGAGTTATCTACTTGGCGGACCAATATATACTGGTTGTATCTACCTGGTTATACTGTATAACCAGTATAAATTTCCTTAGGTAATTTGTGAAACTATAATTATTATTGACAAAACCCACGACTCATGAAGTCACGCATTATAGTTCTAATAATTATATTATTAGATGCCATATTGCTTGTTGATTTTAGCAACAAAATCACGAAAAAGAAATTGACGCAACGCGACTAGCGTGCGAACTGCGTGCCGCGCGGCAGCCCACTGACATTAGCCGCTCTTAGCGGCAGTTCGGCCGAACCTACCTAAACTCGCGAGTGAACCAGGCCTGTCTATAGTCAGTATTCGAATCGGCTCCCTCCAAACAGTGCGAGATACTTTCCTACAAAGTCATCGCCGCTTCCGTGCCGACTTTAGTGACTTGCTAATATTGTTTTGAAAATGTTTTCAGCTCGGATAACGCTCCAAATGTTGCTTTTAACGGTATCGTTTAAATTCCCGGCGTAAAACTGCGCTCGTTCCGACAAATAGGTGGAAAATTCTATCTCTTTATTTAGTTGTTCGTGTTTTGCGTTCGGGAAGTGTCGATCGTTACACTTCATGGCGTTATTTGTAAGATTCGACCGCAGAAAGTGATTTTTGTTCCAGTGTAACGTGACAATTTGAAAACATAAGTTAGTCATAGCGTTCTTATAATTTGAAAGTCATGTCATGCCTTAGGAAATTTAATTCTCCTAGTAATATCTTATCTTAACAAAATTATCTCTTTTTAGTTAGTTTGTACGGGGAATAAACATGTTTTTTTTTATTTGCCATTATTGTTCAGTTTAATTGTCAGACCAACCCCTTTCAGTTTACGCGCTGTCATTAAAGTAACCGTGCATGTTAATAATTAATATGGGTAGTATGAGTATGATGTGTAAAAGTAGATGGAAGAAGTCAATAATAATACCCGCCTCCATGAATTGACGTAATGAGATCTGTAGTAAACAGCAAAGATCCAAGCTTCACTCTAATCCGGAGTTCTTTGATCAAATATTCCATTTGGCATACTAATCCTATAACACGTTTCTAACGTTACTCCGAATAGGATCAGGCTTCGTAATTGCTAATGAAAAATTAAGACGCAAAATAATAACAGCTTATGAATAAATGAGTTTATTTTGAGTAGCTTGATTTTTGGAATTTTGAACTATTTTTTTTTTTATTGGAATCGGATTATCTTTTCAATCTGGTCTAGGTTCGTTACTACTGACATCATCCAGAAGATGTATGGTCACTGTCACTTTGAAGAAATATTGCTGAACTAAACAAAACACAGACGGTATGTAATGTAAATGTAATGACTGAAAGCGTTAAGCCCGCATTATGTAGAATCATAGTAGAACTTCAACTAGGTATGGATAGAATTCTGCGGTGCGTCTACATACATGCTATCACCCCTGTATCCTAATAGGGTAGGCAGAGCATTTATCACACAAAAGAAGGTCGTTCGGCTACGTCTGACAAGTTTGAGGGTTTTTATAAGATAGATTTGTATAATGCTGTAGTGACAGGTTGCCAGCCCATCACCTAAATTACAATATACTGAAATGTTTTAATCTCTTAGCTGATTTTTACAGCAAGCCCGGAAGGAGATGGAGCTGGCACATTCTAAGAAACTTTTTCGTTTTTTTTTGTGCACAGTGGAAGAAGCACGGTGCGTTTAGATGTCTTTTTACTCATCAAATTATGAAACAATTTTCTCATAACATCACAGTGCCATGTCCACTAGAAAAATGAATGTAAAAATTGCTTTGGATTTTATCAAACTCAAATATTCAACATAAGCTTTGAAAATAAATTTAATTTTGCTTACTATGAATTAAATTGATTTCAAGTGAAATCCTTAATGCTAAATAAAAAAAAATACATTTAACATACATAGCGTTTCCAAAACCATCCCATGAAATGTGTTTTGGTACGGGAAATGTGCTCACATGAAGACAAGTCACGTAATGGTATGTGATCCATCATCATAGCTTGTAGAACGGATATACAGGGTGTTAGAGGCAGAAAAATACGTACACACATACATATAATTATGCCTTTATCCCTGATGGAGTAGGCAGAGCGAAAACGACCTCAACAAAGGTCGTTCCGCTACGTCTGACAGTGCTGTAGTGACAGGTGACAGGCGGGAAAATACAGGAAGCAAAAAAAATACAGACTAAACTTTAGGGTGTTAACCTACACATGAAACTAAACAACTTTCTATATATGCAAACAAAATATTGCTGAAAAAATTACACAAAACAATAATAAACCTTATGTGCAAAAAATATCCTACCCCATTATGCGATCAAAGTCATATTTTTGTATGGGCAAGGAAAAGTTTTTAAGACTCTCAAAAGAATGTAATTGTGAAAGTTGATCAGTTTCGTTGTCTGGGTAAACCCTCTCAGTTTGCGTATTGACAAAAAAAATGTGAACGGTTCGTGCAGTATGACTAGTAGAAAGGTACATCTATACATTTTCATGAAATATTGTATACTTTATTATTCAGGCACAGAACATATAATAGTACTTCATACAGAATGGACATTCATCTCCATTTCCCAGTCCGACATACGTTACACTCCTCGTCGGATTGTGGGCCACATTGAGTGTACGCTTAGCGGGTATGGCGCGCGCATGTTTCCCAGTGTAACGGAAATAATAAAGTTTTGTGTTCCAAAGATGGTTAGGTACTGTTTCGTGTACGGATATCTTTATACCTCAAGATATGACTCCAATACGAACTTTTTTAGATTCCACAGTGATGAGACACGGTAAGTAAATTCATACAAGATATGCAATCTAATCTATTCTATGCAGTGAACTACTTTAAAACATTGGTTTAATCAAGAACCAGATTAATCAAGTGATAATTATGACCGGTATAACAAAATTTGTCATTCCTCATAACACGTACACAAACGCATGCCAAGTGCAACATGCCGTCTGTCGATGTGTGACCAAAATGACATTGAAGTTAGGAGTGTCCGAGCTGTGATGCAGGTTACCAAACAGCACAAGTATACAAAATTACATGTAAATCCATAAATTGTTTACGGAGAAAACTTTAACTGTTTCGAGCAGCCTTGAGTACCTTATTCCTTAGCTGTGGACAAGGCTCTTCCATGCTGGACTGGGAGTGAGAGAAAAACATAAAACGTGCCAGCTGCATTTCCTCCCGGGCATGCTGTAACCAGCTAAGGGTTCCGAGTGTTTCCGTGTATTGCAATTTAGTCGATGGGCTGACAACCTACAGCATTATACCTACGAATCTATCTTAAATAACCCTCAAAACTTTGTCAGACGTGGCGGACGACCTTTGTTTAGGTCGTTTACGCTCTGCCTACCCCATTAGGGATAATGGCGTGATTATATGTATGTATGTATACAAGGTGAAAATGTGAAATGGGAAGAAAGAAACTTTACCGTAATTTAAATTAACGTAATGGTACTTATGTGATCCATCATCATAGCTTGTAGCACGAACATACACTGTGTTATAGACGAACAAGTACGAGTATATTCTAGCAACGATCTTACAAGGTAAGGATGTTATTTATACATACATACATAAAATCACGCCTCTATCCCTTACGGGGTAGGCAGAGCGTTAAACGCCTCGTTAAAGCGCTTTCGCCACGTCTGACATAAATTGAGGGCAGTTTTAGATTGTTATGTGTATTGATATAGTGACAGGTTGTCAGCCCATCGCCTAAATTACAATACACTAACCCTCGAGTCCCTTTTGATGACTTCTACAGCATGCCCGGGAGGAAGGGCAGCTGGAACATTCTATGTTTTTCTATCTCTCCCAGTCCAGCATGAAAGAAAGCATGTTATTTATAAAATTAAGGTATCAGTACTTTCACTATAGACTGGAAAAATTTCAATTCCAGGTCTAAGGGACAGCGTCCCGCAAACTGATAGGGGGTTGTCGACGGAACTGAGCAACGATCGCCGGGAAAATCCATGACGCTGTCCCTTACACCCCGTATATTATTTAATAACTATTGCAATAAAACACTTGCTGGCCTGGGAGCGACAAAAAAACATAGAATTGTGCCCGCTGCATTTCTTCCCGTGCTGTAAAAACCAGCTAAGGGATCCATGGGTTTCAGTTTATTGTAATTTAGACGACTGGCTGACAATCTGTCACTACAACAATCATTTGTAGGTAACAATTATATTTTAAATAATCCTCAAAACTTTGTCAGACGTGGCGGAACGACCTTTGGTTAGGTCGTTTGCGCTCTGCCTACCCCATTAGGGATAAAGGCGTGATTATATGTATGTATGTATGTAATAAAACAAATTTCTTCTCCATCATGTTCTAATGGCGGCGTTACTACTCGTACTTATAGAGCTTTTTCACAATTTCCATTTTTATAATATAACATTCTGTATAAGCGTCACAAACACTGTTATACACTTTGATATATACTACACGTCTGCCACTGCGATCTGACTATCCAATTTCTTTAGTATTATATAACATTTGAGGTGGGTGCAGGGTTTAAATTTCATACTAGAAGCTATATAACTTCCATGCTGGACTGGGAGCGAAAGAAAAACATAGAATGTTCCAGCTGCATTTCTTCCTGGTCATGCTGTAAAAATCAGCTAAGGGATCCGAGGTTTTTAGTATTTTGCAATTTAGGCGATTGGCTGACAACCTGTAATTACAGCAATATACCCACAAATCTATCTTATATAACCCGCATAACTTTGTCAGACGTGGCGGAACGACCTCTGTTTAGGTCGTTTACGTTCTGCCTACCCCATTAGGGATAAAGACGTGATTATATGTATGTATGTATGTAGCTATATAAAAAGATAGTTATTTTGCTATTGCTCTTTTTGAATACGTATATACCTACTGTAGAAACTTTAAAGAGGTGTAAGTACAAATTATAAGCCATCGTAATGTGTTATTATTAATTATTAATGTTACTTCTAATATTTTTCAGACTTGGCACTTTTACTAGACAGTTGACCCTCTGCCTACACCATGAAATAGAGAGCCGTGACTTGGGTTCACGTCGGTTCAAGCTATATAAAGACCCACAGTCCATTTGGAGGCTTACGTGCTTATTGCGGTCACTAAACTGTCAATAGCCTAATCTAGAATTAGGTCTGATCCGCTTTTAGGCTGTGGTTGCAGTGTCAGTGGAGGCGAGCTTGAGAGCGGATTTAAGTACATTTTTAATTAATTTGACGTATTTTTTCCAACAAACATAAATTATTTTAATAATTTATCTCGTTGTATTTATTAATTGGCCTCGCCTTCAGATCGCAATCACAGTTATTTTACCTCTAGTCTTGTTTGGCTAAGCTGAGCACTATGTGAAAATTACCATGAAAAACGTGAAAAGTTACACAAATCAGATTAAAAGTACTGTCACAGTAGAGCCTGTAAGTATACAAATACACTAGTTTCTGTTTAATTCAAACATATTTAGTAGTTATGATTTTACAGCAATTTGAACTTTGGCTAAATATCGTGGCTTGCACCCACCCGTTACCGAATTTAGTCTCCGATTTCTAAGAAACAAATGGATCGTCTGACGTCATTCGGACGTCGTCCAATAAAAACGCGTGGTTCGGCCATAAACCGGGCAGTCTGTACCCGCCCATATACAAATGATATATATCGGTAACTAATTGTCGTATCGTTTCAACTGACAATATAGTAAGCAAGAAATCAAAAGGTGGGATTTTTTTTATTATTCTCAGAGATAAAGTAACTTAAAGTAAAGTGACAACCTGTCACTACAGCAATATACATACAAATCTATCTTCCTCAAAACATTGTCAGACGTGGCTGTACGATCTTTGTTTAGGTTGTTTACGCTCTGCCTACCCCATTAGGGATAGAGGCGTAATTATATGTATGTATGTATAAAGTAACTATGACCCTTTTATTTTAAAGTTTGAAATAATCTGACATAAGGCTTCAACGGGCTGTCATGTAGGTATAACAGAAATGTAGTATATGACGATACATTCATCCTGCCGCTTCCGCTTCCGCTGTTATAGTACTCGCGGTCTTTGGGTTGCAAAGGGTCAGGTTCATGTCAGGTTAGGAGCTCTGTGTGATTTGGTACTCTTCAATCTTCCAGCTCAGGAAGGGTAGGTAGTCGACCCTACGGTAAGAAGATCTATTTTATGAAGTCACTGGATGATAAAACAAATTAGATATTATAGTAGGTAATTCTTTTTGTGACTTATTTTTATGCGAATTTATCCAATTCCAAAATCAAAAGCATTTTGTTCTAAATTATCATTTAAATACTAACTGCCTCCGTGGTCTAGTGGCTAGTGCCATGGAATCCTGATCCGGAGGTCCTGGGTTCGATTCCCAGGGGGAAACACAAAGTTGATATTTGAGAGTTTATCACTTTGTGAATTTTTCCCCAGTTTGGTTAGGACACTGCAGGCTGAATCACCTGATTGTCCAAAAAAGAAAAAGATTTCGTGCTTCGGAGGGCACGTTAGGCCGTTGGTCCCGGTCGCTGTCTTTGATAGTGGTCGTTACTCAAACCATGTCAGAGGCCTGATAGTTGTTCTACTAGGCGGTTTAAAAACTCTGACACCAGGGTCCATTAGGTCGATAGACTCGATACCCACTCGACAGAAGAAGATTTAAATACTGAAATTAAGCAACGTTTTAGTGACTGAAAGTATTCTTTACAATAAAAGTTGTTTGGGTCGTTAACACTCTGCCTACCCCATTAGGGATAAAGGCGTGATTATATGTATGTATGTATGTTGTTAGGGTTGTAAAGTCATTTTATTTCATAATGAAAATTGATCAGCTTACTTGTTTGTATTGATCCTATACGATTATCTTTATCAGGATAGAAGAAAGTCACACTCCACCGCCCGCCAAGTGCAACTTTCGACTGTGGTTTGCTGCTCAAGTAAGCCGATCAGTTTTAATAATGAATAACACTTATTTATTCTGTGCACAAGTAAGATATTGCTGTATTTAGGGCCGTATTCATAATTAGCTCTCATGAGTGACAGCGAGTTTGAGTTTGTATCAAAAATGTCATTTCAGTACAAACTGGCCTTTCAAATCTATACTTAATATTGCTCTCAAGTTTGATATCGCTTCATAAATTACGGGCCTAAGGCTCGTATTTATAAAGCAATCTCAAGATTGAGAGTGATATTAAATATAGATTTGACAGGCCATTTTGTACTGAAAAGACATTTCTGATACGAACTCAAACTTAGTCTCACTCTCAAGTGCTGATTATGCGGGCCTTAGACACAAAGGAATTGCCATAATATTTAAACTTATCTTTCATAACTCTTCATCTACGGATAAAGAATTTATCCCACCACACGTCTCCAGAACCCAGAATCTCAGAAACCAATTTCCATAGCTAATTCAATGCGAACATCAACCATTAAATTAAATTTAAAGCTAATATGAAACGTCAACGTTATATTCCGGCTAGACGTCTATACGCGTTCACGTCAGGGTTATTTTACACCGGGAAGCGATGCGACACGACGCGACGCGGCGAGCACTTTTCAAAAGCGTAATAAAATAATATCTGGTGCAAAAGGTCAGCTTACCGAAGACTAATAGGATGATGCTAATTCAACGAAATTTAACAACACTCACCAGGAAATGTATATTCTTTTTTACTTACCCGTACCAAATAACCAGACAGTACTTTTTTTTTTAATTTCCTGAAATAATTTCATAGTGAAATTGTTAAGTTTCGTTAAATGAGCAACACCTGTCAGTTTGTGGTTAGCTGTCTCGTACACCCAAGAGAAGAACTTTATTTACTATGCAAAAAGATAGACGTCTCATCAAGAGCGTCGCGCTGAGTCCCACGGCAGGCCTGGTTCACTCGCGAGTTTAGGTAGGTTCGGCCGAACTGCCGCTAAGAGCGGCTAATGTCAGTGGGCTGCCGCGCGGCACGCAGTTCGCACGCTAGTCGCGTTGCGTCAATTTCTTTTTCGTGATTTTGTTGCTAAAATCAACAAGCAATATGGCATCTAATAATATAATTATTAGAACTATAATGCGTGACTTCATGAGTCGTGGGTTTTGTCAATAATAATTATAGTTTCACAAATTACCTAAGGAAATTTATACTGGTTATACAGTATAACCAGGTAGATACAACCAGTATATATTGGTCCGCCAAGTAGATAACTCGACCTGCTGCCCACTGTACCTACTTATTTGTATTCATAATAAGGCTAGGTTATGGATTCGTTGTGTATTTATTATGCTAAATAATTTAATGATTCGTAGTTTTCTTAGTTACACATAATAATGCCTTAGTTTAAAATCAAAATCGCATTTATGAATAAGATTCAAAAAGTTCGCAAGTGACAACCTTTGCGATCGCCGGCGGCAACGTCCTTGAACTGCGGCGCGCAAACAACGTTCACAGTTCGCGCGCTGACATAAGGTACAATTTAGCTTGCAGGCAAGCGGCGCTGGGAAGTGTAGGTATCTAATCATACCTAAACTTGCTGTTTCTTAGGGAGTGAGCCTTCTGTATGCTATTATATATTCTGTGCCCACGGTGTCAACTGAACCTGAACCGGCTAGACGTCTCTACACGTTCACGTTCCGCGGAACTCCAATTCAATCTTAATACTTTATTACGTCATGCAGTGCAAAGTGTTACTTGTAATTTGAGACAGTGGAACACGTACGGGGAGTGGTTTTAGGTTTGTGTACGTACATTTGAGAGGTTATTTAGCATAGTAGGTGTGCTTGTTTCGTGGTTATTAGCTGTAAAGTAAGGTCGAAAGTGAAATACAAAACACATACATAGTCACGCCTCTATCCCTAATGGGGTAGACCTCTGCCTACCTAGAGCGTAAACGACCTAAACAAAGATCCTTCCGCCACGTCTGACAGAGTTTATAGAATTATTTATGATCGATTTGTAGGTATATTGCTGTAGTGATAGGTTATCAGCCCATTTCCTAAATCGTAATATACAGAAACCCTCGGATCTCTTAGCTGGTTTTTACAGCATGCCCAGGAGGAAATGCAGCTGTCACATTTTTTTTTTCTCTCGCTTCCAATTCAGCGTGGAAGAACCAACTTAAACTATTTAAGTTGGAATAAAACGTCATTAGATCAATGTTCAGGTTTTCCAAAAAGGAAGGCACGTTAAGCCGTTGGTCCCGGTTAATATCGTTTAAAACCGTAGATATTAGTAGTTAAGCCATATTAGAGGCCAGTGCTAAGCATTGGCGGCTTGAAAACTCTGACCTAATGTAGGATTGGGTCTGGTTTCCCTTCTGAGTTGCAGAGGTCAGATGGCAGTCGCTCTGTGTAAAAACCAGTACCCTCGTTCAATCACCTAGATTAGGTAGCCGGCCCCTTGAGATACGGGATAAGGCTAGGAAGATGACGATTACGTAAAATGTACACAAAAGTCTTGCGATGTGAATGCGATTACCGTGACGTATAACATTCACTTCAGCGCATTATTTTACCCAAACGGGTCACGCGCGTCCCCTATTAAAATCACACGAAGGTAAAGAAAACAATGAAAAATTTGGCGGGGAAGAAAAAAAAATGCCTTCAGAATAGCGGATAGGGTAGCGCTCGGGTACGTTGCGCTATAAAAACCTACCAGAGCAAACTCTGTAATTCCGTCTCGTCCCTACCGATATAAAATATGAAAGACTGAGCAAAATTCGCTACGGATCCCCGAGCGCGCACTCGGCAAAGCTCGTGTAAGCTCGGCCGTCCTCGCCCCACCGTAGCGGCAGTATGGTTGACTACGCCGCGCGTACGAACCCTCTACGCATCTCGGAGCAACAATTTTTGAACGAAAATCGGTGTTAGTGCTGCAATTGGTGAATAATACATTAATTTTACAGTGCGGAACGGGCTTCAGTGACGTACTGAGTGATGTGAAATTTTTTGGTGACGCAATTCGGATTCTGGCGGGATAGCAGTTCATGCTGCGGAAAAATGGTAAATGATTACTTTTTCGCCTACAAAAGGTTTGATTGCTGGCCGAATTTTTAGCGCAAATTTTTCGTTAGCAGAATGCTTTTTTTTCTGGAGCATAATTAATTTCAAATTAGGCATACGTCATTTTTTAATTAACTTTGAGCTAGAAGGGTTTTATTGGGCTATGTCCTTGAAATTTTATTTGCCTAATATTGCGTGTAAGAATTTACATTCAGGGTAATATTCGATGGGGTGTAATAATCTGAATTTATTGCATGGATACTTTACCTTTACAACCGTAAAAGGCTGTTTCGTCTTATTAGCATACAAATGTATTTCTTTTTGGAGCGAAAAAAAATAAATGTGTTCGATGCAATCTGTAGAGAAATAAAAATATCCGAATATTTCTGAATATCAGATTGGTCTCAGTTATATCGATATTGCAGTACATTTACATATTTTTCATAAAGAGCGACCGAATTTGAATTGCTTTATTTTCTCTCTTTCGTTTTGTTCTTTCGAGCTGATAATAACGTAATGGTTCGAAATGACGATCGCTTTCTATCTTTCTTTTCCAACTTTCTATTACGGTATAATGTGTATAATGGATTTTCCCTGTTCAACAAAAACTTCTACGGCTAAACCGATGGTCGATAAGACTTTATGATTGTCTTAAGTAGATACGTCTTATTAAAACTTTTCTACGTCTTTTCGCGATATCTTAGTCTGAAATTTTGGAAACGAGTTTCGCTTTTTTAGTTGGATTCTTTCTATTTTTTGTAATACGTACACTGAGATCTATCAGATAGTTTCATTAAACTTCTACATAATCCGTATTTCAGAACGTTTTCATATTCTAATTTAGATACTTGATTATGAATTGTACAGAAATATCAAGTATCACGCAAATTACATCTATTCTCAGAGAATACTATTAGAGTTCTAACTATAGAGAAACTACTATTAGTACTCTATGAGACAGTAATAAAATAAATAAAATGAATGTTTCTATTTATCTCTGTTTCAATAAGGTACGTTCGATGTCTTTCATCTTTAATTATTATGTCGTTAGTTCCATATCAGTTACATCAAACCAAAATAATAAAGTTTGAGATACTCGATATTTTGGTTTGATGTAATTGATATAGAATTAACGACATAATAATTAAAGATGAAAGACATCGAACGTACCTTATTGAAACAGAGATAAATAGAAACATTCATTCGTCGATTTCTAATTTAAATAAGACGTGGAGATACTCATTTATTTGTGTCTTCTGATTTATATATAAACATTGATGAGACATTATTTTGGAACGTTTTAAATAGATCACAAACCGTAAAGTAAGTAATGATATTTGTTTTACTGATACTAAGGGCCGTACTTACAAAGCTATCTCAAGATTGAGAGCAATATTAAGTATGGATTTGACAGGTAATTCTGTACTGAAATAACATTTCTGATACTAACTCAAACTAGCGCATAGTCTCAAGTGCTGATTATAAATACGGGCCAAAAAGCCTTACTATTTTGGGTAACACCAAGACGGTGCAAAGCTGGAGTCTTCATGATGCACAGCGTGACGTCCTGATTGTCAGAGGCCTGATAGTTGTGCAACTAGGCGGTTTAAAAACACTGACACCAGGGTTCTTCGGGTCCATAGACTCGATACCCACTCGGCAGAAGAAGAGAAGAAGCGTGTCGTAGTCTTTTATTTCAGTGACTTGTCACTTCTCTCGCTAGCAGCGTGTCATTGCACCGTGTATAAGTAGTCTCGTTGCCAGGATTCCATGAGGATTTTTTGAAATTCTGTCAATAAAATTCTATAGTTTTTCTCTCTCTTCGTGTTGGTTTCGAGTCGATTGATCCTTCGATAGTAAATACATGTAATCACGCCTTTATCCCTAATGATAGGTATAGCGTTAACGATCCAAACAAAGGCCGTTGCGCCACGTCTGACAAGTATTGAGGGTCATTTTAGATGCTGTAGTGACAGGTTGTCAGCCTGTCGCCTAAATTACAATACACTAAAACCCTCGAATCCCTTAACTAGATTTTACAGCATGCCCAGGAGGAGATGCAGCTGGCATATTCTATGCTTTTCTATCGCTTCCAGTTCAGCATGGTGATTTTTTTTTATTTTATCACGCTCTTGAAAAATGCGTTCTGCATCGCACTGCGTTACGTCTTGTTGTAAACTGATCCTAGGGCTCGTATTTGTTAAATTATCTCAAGATTGAGAGCAATTTTAAGTATGGATTCGACAAGCCATTTTGTGCTGAAATTACATTTCTGATACGAACTCAAACTGGCTTTTAATCTCAAGTGCGGATTATAATTACAGGCCTAAGAGTACCTAGCTACCTTACTGACCCAATAAACTGACCTACACATATCCATACACCATTATATTTAACAAATTTATTCAGATTGGGGTTAAAATAAGTAGTGATCGTGAGAAATAGAATATGAAACGGGTTACGAATGAATATACTTGTAGCTTCTTCTTCTGTCGAGTGGGTATCGAGTCTATGGACTCGATGAACCCTGGTGTCAGAGTTTTAAAACCACCTAGTAGCACAACTATCAGGACTCTGACATGGTTTTGTGTAACGACAACTATCAAAGACAGCGACCGGGACCGACGGCTTAACGTGCCCTCCGAAGCAATAAATATTTTTCTTTTCGGACAATCAGGTGATTTAGCCTGCAATGTCCTACCCAAACTGGGGAAAAAGTCACAAAGTGATAAATTCTCAAATATCAACTTTTTGTGTTTCCCCCCCCCCGGGAATCGAACCCAGGACCTCCGGATCGCTAGACCACGGAGGCAGTTACTTTGTTACTTGTAGCATAGCTGAGCAACGGTAATGATTATGAAAATAAACTATCAGCAGTCAGTTTAAACATTATTTAAAAATATCCCTAAGGATATTAGGTAACATCAAAACGCATAATGTACAAATCACAAAATGAGTACCACTTTACAAATGATTAAAAACTTTTCAAATGTACAATTCGGAAATTATAGTAGGTATATTGGAGTTGATTTTTAAAAGTGAATAGATATAGTGCTTTAGTGACATTAAAAATTGTATCTGTATTTTTAATTTAACAAAAAATATCTATATTTTAAAAATAACCGCAACTTGATGCTGTTTTGCAGCTCAATATTCACAATTTTAACACATGAACATTTTAGTGATATAACTTCTATGATCACGGTTCCTTTCAAATTGTACATACATATATACATATAATCACGAGAGCCCGATGTAGCCCGATAGTGTAGTGGATAGGGCCGCTGCCTCCTGAGTGACAGGTCGTGGATCGAATCCCACCACGTACCAATGTTTCTCGGTTTTCGAATTTCTTATGTACGTTTATTTGGCGCTTTTTCCGTACTTCGGAAGGCATGTTAAGCCGTTGGTCCCAGTCAATATCGTTAAATACCATAAATATTAGTCTTAAGCCATATCAGAGGCTAGTGCTAAGCATTGGCGGCTTGAAAACTCTGACCTAATCTAGGAAGCAACTGGACCAGATGGAATCCCTGCAATAGTCCTACGTAACTGTGCGCCAGAGTTGTCTCCGATATTGACGCGTCTGTTCCGACTCTCACTGGAGACTGGTGTAGTACCCCAGTCGTGGAAGCTTGCAAACGTGCAACCTGTGCCCAAAAAGGGCAGCCGTTCGGACCCTGCCAATTATAGACCTATATCGGTAACCTCTATACTCTGTAAGAGTATGGAGCGTGTGCTCAATAATCGGCTCCTGGCTTACCTGGAGGATAATGATCTCCTCAGCGACCAACAGTATGGCTTCCGCCGTGGGCGGTCGACGGGTGACCTCCTGGTGCATGCCACCCACTTGTGGAGCGAGGCTATCGAGAGACACGGTGAAGCTCTCGCTGTGTCTCTGGATAACTCTAAGGCATTTGACAGGGTCTGGCATGGCAGCCTTATTAACAAGCTTCCTGCTTATGGGCTCCCTGATGGACTTTGCAACTGGATCACAGATTTCTTGAGAGGACGATCGATACGGGTGGTCTTAGAAGGCCGCTCCTCTGTTCATCAGGCAATTGATGCCGGGGTCCCTCAAGGATCGGTACTTTCCGCAACTCTATTTCTGCTGCATATCAACGATATGCTGACACCCGACACCTTTGGGTATGCAGACGACAGTACGGTTGTCGGTAGATATTTGTCCCGTGCAAAGTCCAGCAAGGAAGCTATTCAGTCTTGTCGAGAGTCCGTAGTAGATCATTTAAATTTAACACTTAAGGCAATCTCCGAATGGGGTGATGCCAACCTGGTGAAGTTTAATGCATCTAAGACACAGGCCTGTCTATTCTCGACCAAATTGAGTCCCTTCAATCTAGCTCCCACTTTCCGAAATGTATCCGTTCCGATTTCCGATCACCTCGAGCTTCTTGGTATGAGCCTTACGTCGGACCTGAACTTTGGACGATATATAGAATCCTTGGCTTCGACTGCAGCCAAAAAACTTGGTATTCTCTCAAAGGTTAGGCGATACTTCACACCGGGACAGCTACTACAGCTCTACCAAGCTCAAGTCCGATCGTGTATGGAGTATTGCTGCCACCTTTGGGACGGATCTGCCAAATACCAACTGGCAACCTTGGATTCTATTGAAAAACGCGCCAAGAAGCTCATCGCCGACCCGTCACTGGTAGAGGAAAAGCTGCAGAGCCTCGAACATCGTCGCAAAGTAGCTTGCTTGTCTGTGTTCTACAGGATACATTTCGGAGAATGTGCAGCATCGCTTCATGACCTGATACCCCGCTCCCCATTCCATCTCCGGGGTACGAGACGCCGGTTGGGATTCCACCCTTATGTTGTCGACATTCCAAGTTTTCGCACAAAGCGGTACGCTTCTACATTTTTAATGCGAACGGCCTAAGTGTGGAACTCCCTGCCTGCGGATCTATTTCCGGAACGTTATAACCTGGGCCTTTTCAAGGCGAGAGTGAACAGGCATTTTCTAGGCAATCATGCTCCATCATAGTCTACATCATCACTTACCATCACGTGAGATGGCGGACAAATGATTGCCTATCAAATATAAAAAAAAAAAAAAAAAAAAAAAAGATTGGGTCTGGTTTCCCTTCTGGGTTGCGGAGGTCAGATGGCAGTCGCTCTGTGTAAAAACCAGTACCCTCGTTCAATCCCGTAGATTAGGTAGCCGACCCCGTAAGATATGGAATAAGGCTAGGGAGATGATGATATACATATAATCACGCGTTTATCTCTAATGGGGTAGGCAGAGCGTAAACGACCTAAATAAAGGTCGTTCCGCCACGTCTGACAAAGTATTGAGCATTATTCAAGCCCATCGCCTAAATTGCAATATACTGAAACCCTCAAATCGCTAAGTCGAGCAGGTAAATATAATTGTACCTATAAAAAAGGTAACTAACCTAAAGAGTTTGCTTTGTTAATAAAATTGAACAACATCCCACACAGATGGGCCAACATATAAAAATATAAAATATTCAATACCTTATTTTACTATAATGGTTAACATTTTCACTGCAAAAATTCAAGGATAAAAGAGTAGCCTAATTTGATAAGCAATATTTGTACACAAACCCTGTCATTTCAATCGACAACAGATTATAAAACAATTAACTCCATGACAACGGTTTTATCGAAGCTTTCAAAAAATTGCTCCAATTTCTACGTATGTACAGTTCAGGGCCGTTAATATTGCACATTGACACTTGGAAAGAGACAGTGGCGTATGCCAGTCGTTATACAGTCAACCAACTAACGATAAGCCGCTAGAAGTACATTTTTTTTTTCTATAAATATAATTAAACACCTAAAAAGCTTCATCGGTTTGGAGCAACCCTATTACCTTTAATCAATAGATTAAATATATGTAGGTACTGCGATGGAAATATCGTTTTACAAATCCGAACCCAGCCGATGTGCCTTTATTGTACTTAAACTGTGGTAAAGTTTGTCACTCAAATTCAATCTGTGTATTGCGTCAATTTGTTAGATCGCCATTTTAATTTAGGCTTGTTTTTATGAACCGATGAAACTTGAGAGCAATATTAAGTATGGGGCTTGTCAAGGCTAGTTTGTAATGAAATGCAAGTCTGTTACAAACTCAAACTCGCTGTCACTTAGAAGAGCTCATTTAAAATACGGCCCTTAGTCTGTTACTTCATAGCTGACCAAAAAATGTAGATGCGTTTGCTGGTCAAGTGCTTAGTGCTTATTAGGTCATTGAATGTTAAGCAACTTTAACGTGGCTAAGTCAAGGATGGGTGACCGGTGGTGTTATAACAACATGAGTGTTCCCGTGCTTGTTAAACTTGAAATTCGGAAAAATACTAGGAAGATGATAAGTTTACCAAAATAGACAATCACCTTGCACAGAAAGCAGCTTCCCTATCCACTACACCATCGGGATTCTTAAAAATAGACAAATATTAAACAATTTATATTTTTCTAGGATACAATGAGAGAAGTAGGATGTGTTTATATATAGAATATATAGAGATATTCTTCCATGTTAGACTGGGAGCGAGAGAAAAACATAGAATGTGCCTGCTGCATTTCCTCCCGGGCGTGCTGTATAAACCCGCAAAGGGAGCCGAGGGTTTCAGTATATTAAAATTTAGGCGATGGGCTGACAACCTGTCACTACAGCAATATACCTACAAATCTACCTTAAATAACCCTCAAAGCTTTGTCAAACAAAGCGGAACGACTTTTTGTAAAGTCATCTACGCTTTGCCTACCCCATTAGGGACTTATGTATGTATACAGGGTGTCCAGGAATTAATGGATAACCCTTTAACTGCAACTAGCTTGACTGATGCCCTACTTGTAAGAAAATTAGGACATCAGTAAAAGTGTCACTACTTTTTTTTTCACCGAAGGAGGTCAAAGACAGAATTAAAAAAATATTTTGCTTAATTTTTCAATTATTTTCTTCTTAATAGGTACAACAATAATGTATTCATTTTAACTACAACTATTAAGGTATATATAAAAAACCCAATAATGTTGTAATTGATGAAACGGCATGAAAATAACTGAGCGTAGGGAGAAAATTATTAAAAAAACGGTTTTGTACGATATTTTGAAAACCGTGACATTTTTACTGAGGTCATAATTTTTTATACAAGTAGGGCATCGGTCAAGCTAGCCGCAGTTAAAGGGTTATCCATTAATTCCTGAACATCCTGTATAGAAATATATAATAGTCCTCCAACCGATTTTCGGTGATGGCGGCCAATCTCCCGGAGATGGACCAACTGCGCGGGACTTGTTTTTAGTGTCCAAGTGTTTGCGCTACACACAGGTGCACTCTCTGTTCCCTTAATCTCTTATTCTGATGGGAAAGACTGACTGACACAACCAGAGAGAATTCAGGCGCAGGACCGACTATTTACATGCCCGTCCTACGGCATGGATCATCTTACTTTTCGGACAATCAGGTGATCAGCCTGCAATGTCCTAACGAAACTAGGAACAACAACCAACATTCCCGGCGGGGGACAAAGTTTATGTCCCCCGCCGGGAATCGAACCCGGGACCTCCGGATCGAGAGCCCATGGCTCAGACCGCTAGACCACGGAGACAGCTATTGTAGTTATATAGACGCCCACAAAAGCTTATGGATCATAGATGTTCACTCAAGTATATATGTAGGAAGAGCTTTAATGGAACTGTTGCTATTGCAGGAATCTACGATCTTGTCCCTATAAGTAGGTGGGTAATATTCAATTCTATTTTGAGAGCCTACTCTACTTGAAGGAAAAGCTGAACTTAACATAACGGTGCCCTTCATACACACATATCATCACGTCTTTACGCCTAATGGGGTAGGCAGAGCGTAAACGACCGACAAAATTAGTTCCGCCACGCCTGACAAAGTTTTGAGGGTTATTTAAGATAGATTTGTGGTTATATTGCTGTAGTTACAAGTTGTCAGCCCATCGCCTAAATTGCAATATACTGAAACCTTCGGATCCCTTAGCTGGTTTTTACAGCATACCCGAGAGGAAATGCAGCTGGCATATTCTATGTTTTTCGCTCTCAGTCTAGCTTGGAAAAAATGTATGCTTTCGGTGCCCTCTCCATCCACAATAAGATTTAGACATAGACAAACATGTATGAGTTCATAAAGATAATTATTTATTTTGCTCCTAATTATCTAACTACTACTTACATACATACACGCCTTTATCCCTAATGGAGTAGGCAGAGCGTAAACGACCAAAACATCGTTTCACCACGTCTGACAAAGTTTTGAGGGTTATTTAAGATAGATTTGTAGGTATATTGCTGTAGTGACAGGTTGTCAGCCCATCGCCTACATTGCAATATACTGAAACCCTCGGATCCCTTAGCTGATTTTTACAGCATGCCCAGGATGAAATGCAGCTGGCACATTCTTTGTTTTTCTGTCACTCCCAGTCCAGCATGGGAGAAAACTATCTAACAATCCGTGTCATAAATCAGAATCAACATGCAACAACCCTTGTCTTTAGGTAGCAATTTTGACAGACAGCGAGACCGGCCTTTCTGGAAACCGTTTAGTTTTCTGTGACAGTATACATTACGACTCGGCTTTCAATGACGTGGTCGGGAAGGCTACGTACATCACTACATAGTATAAAACAAAGTCGCTTTCTCTGTCCCTATATCCCTATGTATGCTTAGATCTTTAAAACTACGCAACGGAGTTTGATGCGGTTTCTTCTAATGGATAGAGTGATTCAAGAGGAAGGTTTAAATGTGTAATAGATGCATAATGTAGTAGAGAAACACTGATGATTTCCGTGCGAAGCCGGGGCGGGTCGCTAGTAATATACTAAAGAGAACAGTCAAATCGCAAGATGGCGGTGTTGGTTCTGTTTTTCGCCACGTTCATTTAAAGCGAAGCTTTCTGCCTGTGGTTAAACAAATACAAATGACTTTATTTCCACAAAACACATTACAAAAAATAAAAACACGCAATCAAGAATAACATAACAAACAGGTCAGGTAGGCATATAGATATTTTACAGATGTGGAAAAAGGTGTGGACACAGCGTTGCTGTTTTTAAGTCCACCCTACGTCAGGTGTACAGAAAAGACGTTAAAACCCGATTGAAATAAGTTTTCCCGTGAGAATAAGATAGCCTATGTCCATTCCCGGGATTCCGCCTGAAGTCGTACAAAATTTCACTAAAAACTGTTATTTCGTTTAGGCGTGAAAGGGCAACAGTCAGTCAGACTGCAGACAGACAAAGTTACTTTCGCATTTATAATATTAGAGTAGAGTTAGTAGAGGCATTTACTAACGAGTAGGTACAAAGAATATCCCTTTTTGATTCTACTTAACATTTAAGAACTCAATATATGTATGTATATACATATAATCACGCCTGGCATAAAGGCATCTAACAAAGTTTTGAGGGTTAATTAAGATAGATTTGTAGGTATATAGCTGTAGTGACAGGTTGTCAGCCCATCGCCTAAATTGAAATATACAGAAACCCTCGGATCCCTGAGCTGGTTCTTATAGCATGCCCGGGAGGATATGCAGCTGGCACATTCTATGTTTTTATCTCGCTTTCAGTCCAGCATAAAAGTAGAGAACTCAAACCCCTATAATTTGAAGGAATATTTTAAGTTGTAACAACCATTATGTCATCAGTGGTCTAAAACTTTATTTGCTTTCGAAATAGAGCATTCAAAGTAAAACTATTGTCGTTAAAGGGAAATTAGGGTTTTGAATAGAACATTACCACTTAAGCACCTAGATTTGGTACTTACCTATGTAATAGTTGTAAATGATAATGAATGTGGTATTACTAAAAGTGATTGGTGATTCTAAGAGGTACAGTCAGCAAAGGGGACATCTTGGCAGGCCCGCTCGGAATGAATGTCATTATTACATTATTGTTTTATGGATTTTCATAAAATTTTGTCAGCCCAATTTCTGATGAAGCCCCGCAACAAGCGAGATGCCGGTTGTGGAAAGAAAAATCTAACCTGGCTTCCTCCTTTGTGCCACTGTCGGAAAATCTTCCACCTGGACTCAATCCGGTAAGGCCGACTTGGAAGTCGTTAAACAGGCTCCGTACTCAAGTCGGCCGGAGCGAAGATAATCGCTTCAAGTAGAGATTCTTACAATATTACGATCGTCGATGCAAATTCTGGCTAGACCCACAGACCATGTCCCATTTGATACTGTGCTCCACATGCTCCACCACTTGCTCGCGAGAGCAGATAATGCAGGCAACCGACAACGCAGTCAGGGTTGCGGACTACTGGGCTAGGGAAATTTAAAGGAAAAACAGAACATACAGGTTATTGTCTTGTCATCGACACTATAGAAGAAGATGAAATTTCGTTTGGTTTGACAATTGATATACTACAGCAAAAATACGAAACATTATGAAAATCTATAATTAATTTCCTGTAATAATCTCCTGCCCATCAATCGTCTTTGCTGACTGTACGTAGATAATTTGAATGACGTATTGTATTCAATCGTTATGTGTTATTTTACTACTACTTCTTTACTACTACTACTGTGCATTTTAATCCTATTTCTTAGATTCCAAACTAGAAATCTAACCAAATGACTGATGACTTGATCAACACAACTGACATACAAACTGCCATTATGAAAATGATATATATTTTCTGTTCGTTATACAGTGAGTAAAAAAAGGGATGTGTTAGGATGTGATTCTACCCAGGAACATTTTTCCCCAAGGAACATCAGTCGAAATAAAAAAAAATGGCCCTTCTATACAAAAAGTGTCTGCGGCAGCGGCGTCAAAAAGACACCCTACAATATGGCCAGCATTTTTTTAACTCTCTATATTAATGCAACAAGCGATTTAGATATGATAAAATAATATGGTATGTGCTCACTAAAAAAACTAAACTTAAATTGAATAATTTTTAACATAAAATTACGTTCTTAGTAGAACTTCAAACGTATTAATTAACAAACTTAACTGTAAATATACATTTTGAATTACATGTGATCAAAGTGCTTACTTTCTTTGAAATATGGACGCAAAATTGTTCTAAATTTATATACCCGAATAATTGAACAAAATATTCACAATTTTAATAGAATAATCTCTGGAAAAAAAACATGAAACACAATCTTAAGATGGTAAACAAGGCCTTGACCTTTGTAAACTAGGTTATTGAGTAGGTAATGGACGGTATCGATTCAAGATAATAAATAAATTAGCTGAACTAAATTCCAATTTACCTATGTGAATAAAATTTGAGGAATAAAAAAGCTAAAAAAGACAATCACTGAACCAATGTTATTTATACAATCACCTTCAAACCTTGGCAGACGTGGCCGAAGTGCCTAATCATGAGTTTGTCAACGTTCTATTCGTTCGTCAGCAGTTAGGGAGCGTGCAGGAGCAGGAAATTAAAGGCCGGGGGTTGAGGATGCGATGATTTTTAATGGTGATAAGGACACCTGAAATGTACATACATACATATAATCATGCCTTTATCCCTAATGGAGTAGGCAGAGCGTAAACAACCTAAACAAACAAAGATTTGTGCGTATATTGCTGTAGTGATAGGTTGTCAGTCTATCGCCTTAATTACAATATGCTGAAACCCTCCGATCCCTTAGCTGGTTTTCACAGCATGGTCGGGAGAAAATGCAGCTAGCATATTCTATGTTTTTCTTCTTTTTCAGCATGGAAGAAATGTACATACATATAAACTCGCCTTTATAACTAATGGGGTAGGCAGAGCGTAAACGACCTAAACATGGTCGTTCCACCACGTCTAAAAAAGCTTTGAGGGCTATTTAAGATAGATTTGTAAGTATATTGCTGTAGTGACAGGTTGTTAGCCCATTGCCTAAATACAATATACTGAAAACCTCTGGCGCATTCTATACTTTTCTCTCGCTCCCACCCCAGCATGGAAGAATGTACATGGAGATGAGTATTTAGGAGCATTTCCTTGAGAGGCCAGTTGGCCGAGTGATAACGGATGGGAAAAGGGTAGGGTGTTGTGATCAGGGGACCGGAGTCCCACTGGATTAGTTCGGAAGTTGTATATATGATCGCTGAGCCAACTTCGATACCGCGTTTCAGGACTGTTGTATCTTGATGTGGCGCTATCTATGTGCGCTACAAGTATATACAGGGATAGGAGAAACGGGTGTTATTATAAGTAAGACGCTGATAACATACCAGACGCTGCCAGTGCGTTATTCAATTTGTATACGAATCTTGAGATGGTTTGAAGCTGGTAATTATAGTGTTTCAGATTTGTATGGATAAGATGTTATTTAGGTGATAGTGGTTTTTGATCAATTTCTTAATAAAATTAATATTTTGATTGTTGAACTTAGTTTTTAGTGAGCGATGAATTTGGCAGGTAGATAGCGCCCTGTTGTTATTTTGAGATGTGGCTAGTATGAAGAAGGAAAGGGAATAGAATCCACTATCTTGTTACAATATTTATCCCGAGGAGGATAATACAGACGTGACTTTTGTGGCTACGCCTAACTAAAGTTAAAGTACTATGCTAATAAAAAAAACATGGTGATTTTCCCGTATAAATCGAACCCAAGTCCTCCCGTCTTAGAGATAATTACTCAGACAATAACTACTAGACCGTAAAGGCATTCATAATTACGCAGAATACCCTTATTTTATTGGATATCCCGCGCGCAAGTGTACGATCTATTAAACAGAAATTTGTTAAATTATTATGACAAGGTACTATTATTACTTTTACACTAAAACTAGCATTAAAACTAGAGTTTCTACAAACGATGCTATAAAGCCCTTCTCTCGATTCTATAATTTATTTCACATTAGAAATACATGGTAATAATTTCAGTATTATAAAACTTTTATGATAATGTGATTGTTGGAAAATGGAATAGGTATAATTACACGATGAAATTTAATTTTATAATTCTATTCTACCTGTGAATGAAAATGAACTGAACATGAATAAATATTAATATCATTAGACAGAAAAAGTTTGTCACATTATAGTCTGCGTTTCATGAGAAAAATTGTTTCGTTTCCGTGATTCATAAATCCCATTGTGATTTTTGAACTAAATCCTTCTGTGTTTTTTATAAAGATCTATACATATAATAAATCTCTAGATGAATCGTGTCTGTACATTGAATATGTTTACATAAAAATAATTGCAGTACGCATTATTAACGATATAAAGACCAAAACGATTTTTTTTCGAATTTTTGTCTGTCTATATGTCCGTCTGTGTGTCTGTCTGTATGTTACCACATCACGCCAAAACTACTGAACCGATTTCGATAGGACTTTTTTTATTCAACTGTGTGTTGCCCGGGTTGCAACTTAGGATACCTAAAATCACACTACCTGACTTAGGGGGTAGGCAGGGAATTGAAATTATGGCTGTTTTGTTTTCCATTCAAAAACAAAGATCAAACAATGCGAAACACGCTTCCGCGCGCGGTTTAGCAGATCCCGCTCCTACGCGCGGAGACGCGTTTCATGTTTGACACTGCGTGTTTTCAATACAAACCGAGCGTAGGCACAAGTCGCGGGCACAGCTATACATCATACATAAGTTAACTTTTAGTCTATTACATAAACGTAAGTTGTAAATAATCTTAAATATTCAATAGTTTAATGACAAATTCAACGAAAAAATGGTATCATGATTTGTATATGATTAATTGATTCCAAACCAAAAAGAAATATAAACAAAGAAACAACCGTTAGGTAACACATTTCCTTCCATATTTAAGTAGACAGGTACATAGAATACCTACTATAATGTACTATGCTCGCATAGGTGTAATGTTTGACTGTATTCTATCCCAATTATACATCGCTGTTTAAAATCATAACCACCACGCGTACGGAGTCGCGGGCACAGCTAGTCTTTAATATTTTATATTAAAATTACCTGTAGTTCTGTTTACGAATTTTCACTAAAACATTAAATCACAAATATCCTTCCAAAAAAATGCTTTTTAAAAACGAGAAAAACCACAGCAACGGGTCCTATAATATGTAAATTTCGAATAATTAGAGTGGAAATTACAAAAGTGCATTTAAGTGCATGCTATTCGTGTAAATGTAAATGACCGAGCGACCAGTCGAGGACCCGTAGTGATGTATAGGCTAACTATTTTCATGGTCTAATAGTCTAAGCCATGTGCTTACGGTTCGGAGGTCCTGGGTTCAATGCCCAGAGGGGGGACACAAAATCAATGTGAATTTATCACTTTGTGAGATTTTCTCCAGTTTGGTTAGGACAATGCAGGATTTCATTTGATCTTCCGCCTGGAGGAAAAAAGATTCCGTGTTTTTGAGGGCATATTAAGCCGTCGGCCCCGGTCCCTGTCTTTGTCAGTGTTATTTACGCAAACCATGTCAGAGGCCTATCTATAGGTAAAGCTGTGCCACTAAACGGTTAAAACTCTGACCCCAGGGTTCTTCGGGTCCTTGTTTGACTTGAAAAACCCACTCGGTAAGAAGACGAATGTATTATGTATGACCGAACTACCAGTCGAGGACCAATTTCATGTAGCCGGTTAATTTATAATGTAGTGACGTATAGGTAGGCAGTATAGGTCGTCGTGCTACGGAATAGGCAAACATACGAGAATGACGTCATACGTAATAGACAGTGTAAACTATGTCCACCTATGTAGCCTGTTACGGAAAGGTGTGACAAGTAAAAATTTAAAGTATGGACAGCAACGGATAAACTTCCTGCCCTTATTAATTTCCAGTTCTTCAGTCTTGAGTTTTTCCGCAGGAATATGATATTTTTTCGCAGTTAAGTTTATGACGTTCATCTCCAGGATTCCATCTGCAATCCTCCCAAATTTTATCCATATCCGTTCAATAGATGAAGTCATGGATTACAAAAATAACCAGAACTAATTAAAATTTGGTTTTAGAAAGTGACATCCAAAATGGAGTCCAGTTTCATTAAGAAACTTGCAGCATTAATTACGAAGGGCCGCCGTGTTCTTTTGTTTATTTAATGGAAATTCAAATCCAAGGTTTCCTCCATGTCAGCACCAGTGAAATATAGTTAATAATTTAAGGGATTTTCAAAGAAGCCTTTTCTTCTTATCATGTATTTAGAATAACGAAGGAGTTCTAATTAAAATGTACGCTATTGTTGTTTTCAATGATGGTTGTTATTTCAGAATTAGGTGAGTTATTATACATATATATACCATGTAAACATTAACATTGTTGTTAAATATTATGTGAACAAATTCGGAAATCTTGACATACGTTATGTTTGAAGTATTAGGAAGTTCACCCAAAAGTATGTCAATAAATTGTATGCCATAACATACAGCTCATTCCACGAGTTTAAATATTTTTTTTTTGGTCCATAATGCACAATTTGCTTTAACAAATATTATTTTTATTAGTCATAAAGTTGTCAAAATATTATTCGAGTCGAATGGTCTAAACGATTTATTTAATTAATCAGCTCAAATCATATTGTGTTAACTACTTATAACTAGCCTTTGCCCAGCAGTGGGGCATATAACGGCTATATAAGAAAAGATAAGGTAAGATAAGACTTCATCATCATCATTTCAGCCTACTGCTAACTAACTGCCTCCGTGGTCTAGTGGCTAGTGCCAGGGATTCCTGATCCGGAGGTCCTGGGTTCGATTCCCAGGGGGGAAACACAAAGTTGATATTTGAGAATTTATCACTTTGTGAATTTTTCCCAGTTTGGTTAGAACATTGCAGGCTGAATCACCTGATTGTCCGAAGAGAAAAAGATTTCGTGCTTCGAAGGGCACGTTAAGTCGTCGGTCCCGGTCGCTGTCTTTGATAGTGGTCGTTACTCAAACCCTGTCAGAGGCCTGATAATTGTGCTACTAGGCGGTTTAAAAACTCTGACACCAGGGTTCATCGGGTCGATAGACTCGATACCCACTCGACAGAAGAAGAATGATTGCTGCCGTGGCAAAATGTTTATTTCCTTTTAAGAACCAATGATGTTTTTTTTCGATGAAGTGTTACAAATCACTATTTCACCCACGTTTCCAATATAGGGGACCATTTTTACCCCACGAGAGGGGTGTCAAATTGAACCTATAGATTGATTTGACATCTTTGGCATGTTGCAGTGGGGGAACTCTATAGATCATGAGAGGAAGATGCATTCAGCTAAATCTTATCTATTTCTGAGTAATGGGTGTCCATTTGAGTCTTTAAGTATGTTTGATCCCCTTCTGGTATTTTGCTTTTGTGATTTTAGGGATTGTTAGAGTCGATTTAGTTTGATGAGAAATACTATTTTGGGAGTTATCTTTTCAGATACTGTATGAACATTACGTAATGTTGACATGAATATACCATAGTAAAATATAAGACCACAACTACAGACAAATGCGATCATGCCCAGTTTTTTTTCTTTTGTTGAACTGCAGTATTGGTTTCTTCCCACGCTGGACCTGAGAGCAATAAAAAATAAAACGTCTGACTGTTTTTTCTTTGCGGGTATATTGTTACACAATTTAGGGGATGTGTCGACAGAAATCCTATACAGTGCTATCTCGAAAATGTAGTCATTCAGAACTAAAACAGACTTGCCTATCCTGAAAAGATATGTACTAAGAGAATAAAATGCCATAAAACAATGAAATCATAATTTATACATCAAATCATTTTCTATTCAAACTTCCAAGAGTGAGAAAAAAACATATAAGCTAGCTGCTTTTTTCCCGGGTATGCTGTGAAAACCAGCTAAGGGATCCGAGAGTTTAGGCGAATCGACCTTAAATAACCCTCAAAACCTTGTCAGACGTGGCGGGACGACCTTTGTTTAGGTCAAATACGCTCTGCCTGCCCCATAAGGGATAAAGACGTGATTATATATATGTACATCATTATTTATTTGTTCATTCGAATGAAAAATATCTGCTTTATGTTACACAAAGTTTAAATATAGTGATCGATGACCAACGTTGTGTTTCAAAACATTCTATTCGACAATCCATCATCGCAGTGAAAGTTTCTAAACGTTTCTGAAGCGTAAGGGATTTAAGGTATTATTAGCTCGTTGAAAATTGGGGTTTCTTTCAAGCTCAATAAAGTATAAAATGTGCGAACACTGCTATAGCTATTCCCAGGCCATTTTTTTTGTAGGAGTCGAGGGGTTTGGTGTAAGTTATTGAAATGCTGACAACCTCTCCATACAGCACTACACACCAGTGGCGAAGGGTTCATACAAGCCGATTCCCGTCGGCTTTCCTTTCAAGAATTCCACATCCACCAAAATTGGAATTACGTCGAAACTATAAAGTACTTGAATGTATTTTTGCTTTGGCTTACCATCGATAAAGTTGCACCCCTCGCCACTACTACACACACCTTGATGAAATCACCTTTAGAATTCTTCCATGCTGGTGAATTCCATGCGAGAGAAAATCATAGTATGTGCCAGCTGCATTTGCTCCCGGGCATGCTGTAAAAACCAGCTAAGGGATCCCATCGCTGACATGGGCTGACAACCTGTCACTACATCAATATACCTACAAATCTATCTTAGATAACCCTTAAAACTTTGTTAGACGTAGCCAAACGACCTTTGTTTGAGTCGTTTACGCTCTGCCTACCCCATTTGGGATAAAGGCGTGGTTATATGTATGTATATATACGTATGAATTTGACAGATATGGTCGAAATGGAAGCTGTTTTTATTAAGCCGTTGATGCTCTATCTATCCAGTAAGACATAAAAGACGTGATTATATGTATGTCATCCATCAAAAAGTTTGTAATCGTTTCCGAAGCGTGCGGGGTTTGGCCGACCCCATTTTAGGAATTCCTTGAGGTATCATTAGCTCATTGAAAAGTGGGTTTCATATTTTATGTTAAGTACTATGTAAATAATTACATCGAATAATGAATATGTTTGTTTTACGGGTGTTATTTATGCTGGCATACATTAAAGAGTCTAATTGTACATATTTCCCGCGGTACTGCTGTTTACATCTTGACAGCCGGTTTGGCGAAATATGTGGAAGATGTATACCTAATCAATCATTATAAAAAGACATAACTAAAATAACTTACAAATACATGTGATTCATGTATTCTATTTTTAAAATCAATAGCTCTAAAGTGGCGCTAAAACAAGCTTACTTTCACCTTAAGCCGATTAGATGGGTATTAATGTCTATACGTCTCGAAGCCGCATCGTAACACTAAACCTTAGTAATATGATTCTACCTCTAGTATTAATCCGCTATCGGCAAAATCTATCATTCGCGCGCACTTCATTTATGGGAAAAAATGCCGATGATAGATGGATTTGAAACGAGCACATCCGTAGCAGCCTTTGAGTCCGCGATGTAGCAGATAAGGTGCAGGAAAGTCGTCTTCGATGGTATGGGCATTTAAGTCGCAGATCACCAGAACACGTCGGAAAAAGATGCCTCGACCTCACTGTCCAAGGCCCTAGATCACGCGGTAGACCAAAAAAGTCGTAAAAGCGGATATGGAATAGAACGATTTCACACCAGTGGATGCCGAAGACCGGGCAAAGTTGAATAGAACAAAGCCGGAAAGCGGACCCCAGCATCAGGCCAGGAAAACGCTAGGCAGAAGAGAGAAGAAAGAAGACAGTTGGAGATCCACCTGCAAAAGATCGTTTTGTTTTTGTTTGGGGCTGCATTGGACAGCAACATATTTTTAACTGATTTAACGCAAAAGTATACAAAAACATCATATAAATAACAAACGTATAGAAATAAAGGTTCTGATTGGAGCTTACATCTAAAACCACACTGGCAGTGGAATGCGCCGACGTAGAGTTCCTTGCTACTAGTGCGTAAGGTGATGTATGTGTTGTAGGCATTGCTAAAACCATTGACAGCGTGTTGAGCGCAGCCCTACGTGCAGTAATTTACACCTGTGATTAACTAACGTGCGGAATTTCCATAATAAATTATTTGTGACAATTTTTCTAACTTAAATGAGAAAAACTTACATAAAAAATAATTCACTGTTAAAAAAAGCTCTACATTAAATCGTGGATCTGAATCTTTACTTGTTAGGTACATTGTTCTTTAACTAAAAGCCGCCGCTTAAAACCAAAATTCATTGGTTGTTTTATATATATTATAAAACTAGCGACCCGCCCCGACTTCGCACGGAAATAATCAGTGTTCCTCTACTATATTATGCATGTATTATACGTATATAACCTTCCAGTCGAATCACTCTTTCCATTAAAAGAAACCGCATCAAAATACGTTGCGTAGTTTTAAAGATCTTAGCATACATAGGGATATATGGACAGAGAAAGCGACTTTGTTTTATACTATGTAGTGATATCTGCTTCATATACCTTATCACTATTAAAGTTCAGGCTAGTATACTTTCTGTGAAACTCATTATTTGGTAAATTTTAAATTCCATTAAAATCTCAAATAGGCTAAAGTAATAATAGATAATAATTGAAATGTTAGATATGTAATGCAATAAATAATAACTAATCCACTATCTTATAAACTATTTTGAGACCCACATTAAATTACATTCGTAAAAAATATACCCTACCTAAAAAGTATTTATTACCTGCAAATAAGAACTGCTAGTTCTGTTATTTTCGGGTTGCAACCTAATTTCCACCCTACCTTTCAGCGCTACCTTTTTATGGTATCAAATTCGCACTCCATCCCCTGTAGGGGATGGAAAATCAAATGTAATTCCGTAAATCCCTTCATGTTTTATCTCGTCACTTTTTCATTTGCTCCTGTTTTTGATGGAATCATTTCCTGCGCCGTGTTATGCGCCTGACGATGGCAGTGTCAATTATTAGAATGAGATCCCTTTGATATATTTTCTTTGTTGATTTGTGATCTCTGATTTTTCGTGTCGGCAGTACATCTCTTTGAGGGTTTTTACTGACTGTAAGCAAATTGCATTTTGTATAATTACATTTGCCGTCGATTGTAATTTCAGATGATTTCATATTTTTTGGAAGAATTTAAGAGATTGAAATGTAAAATAAAATGTTGGCCGAAACGAAATTCATCCATTAAGAAATAATTTAAGTAATCATAAAACTTTGTAGAAGTGTTAAATTAAGTATTTAAAAGACTCAAATTATAAAAAGTCTTTTTAAATGACACTCATTTTTTATAACGATTTTTATCTTGCGCTCACAAAATGTACGCAAAGTAGGTAAAAATGTTGAATCTTTACACAAAACACTCTAAAACTTCCTTGGTTTTTTCTCGTTAGACACAAATGGAGACTACGAAACGCTTTTTAAAACCTTTCCAGATATTAATGTGCTTATGTAATTCGGTAACCCTTTTAAAAGTGCCTAACCACTGCTGGAGTTCGGGAACCTAATTAGCGAGTTTTGCAGAGAGGAAAGGAATCCATGAACTCGCCTCAACCCACAGGATTATAACCAACTTTGAAGAGAATGTCATGAAAGGATAAAAAGGTTACAGGTACAGTTTTAGTTTCCAGGTATCGTCGTAATCTTTTTGTTCTTCTTATAGACTGGGTTTATCGAGTCGACGGATGACATAGCCTCTGACATGGTTATGACCGCTATCAACGACAGTAACCGGACCCGATGGCATACCGTGCCTTTTGAAGCATGGAATCTTTATTATTACAGACAATCAGGTGAATCAGCGTGCATTGTCTGAACCAAACTGAGAACGATCTCACAAAGTAGCAAATATTAACTTTTATTTCCCCGTGGAAATTGAACCCAAAACCTCTATATCGATAATCCATGTATGGCTCAGACCACTAGACCATGGAAGAAGTTCATCAAAATCATATACACGTGTTTGTCTATATCCTTATTATTATAAGTGCCGGTTATAATATAAGTAATTACGGCTATTTTGTACAATAAACCTTCTTTAAGGTTCGTATTTATGAAGCGATATCAAACTTGAGAGCAATATTAAGTTTAAATTTGACAGTCCAGTTTGTACTAAAATGACATTTCTGATACGAACTCAAACTCGCTGTCACTTATGAAAGCTGATTATAAATACGGAATATGTCTAAAAATGACATATTACGCAATCAAAATAATAATAATATACATACATACATATTATCACGCCTTTATCCCTAATGGGGTAGGCAGAGCGTAATAATAATATATCTGATACAATATAAACAAATAACAAACACATAATTTTGACTGACGATGACAAAGTAAAATTGGACAATCGATACTGAAATGGTGTGATTTTGCGAGTCATTGACATCCCCCGTCAATTTTAGGTACTATATAACTTAGGTATTTTTTTTTCATTTTATTCATTCATTTATTTATTTCATTTTCGTAATTATAATATAGTACTTACGACATGGTTTTTAAATATAAGATACTTACGAGTATTTATGATTTTTACATAATATTAGATTCTATTTGTACTTATTTGTTAACATTTTTTTCGACTCGAGAATCCACTCGCTAAGAAGAAGATAATACTAATTATATTTAAATGAATATATTTTTTTTATAAGCCAAGTAACCTCAAGAGTTATTTTAATAAACTAAAGTATGGTACAAAATTAAGAAATTGGCTTGGATAAAAAATTAGGACATAAATTTAAATAAAATACAGCCCTTACCTACAACAAAGAAGATACTTTTGCGCCTAACTATTTTAACATAATTAATTTGAAAGACCTTCTATAAACAACCTTTTACAATAGTATAGTAACGAGCGTATCACGAGAGGCAGTTGACAGCTTATCAAGATTATAATAGGACCATTTAGGCTTTATTACTGGCAGTTTTAAACAAAAGCTTATATAAATTGGATACCAGTACAATGTAACAACAGTTAGTACTTGAAACTCTAGTATTGTATTATGTTCATACATACATACATATAATCACGCCTTTATCCCTAATGGGGTAAGCAGAGCGTAAACGACCTAAACAAAGGTCGTTCCGCCACGTCTGACAAAGTTTTGAGGTTTATTCAAGATGGTTTTGTACGTATATTGCTGTAGTGACAGGTTGTCAGCCCATCGCCCAAATCGCAATATACTGAAACCCACAGATCCCTTAGCTGGTTTTTACAGCTTGCTCGGGAAGAAATGCAGCTGGCACATTCTATGTTTTTCTCTCACTCCCAGGCCAGCATGGAAGCTGAAAAGAGATTAACCAAACAGATATACATGGCGAGTGTGAGTGGGAATGTTGGAAGAGGAAGACCTCGACGAACGTACCGCGATCAAATCGGGGACGTTCTAGGGAAAGGTCAGGTCAGGAGTACCTACCCTAAACCGACGAGCGTGCATGAAAAGATTGATGAATGTAGATGAAGCGAAAGAAGTTTGCAAGGATCGTAGCAAATGGAAGGATGTGATCTCTGCCTACCCCTCCGGGAAAGAGGCGTGACGTTATGTATGTATGTATGTATGTATGTAAATATTTTTAAAGCATGTCAATTTAATTTGAGTACTTAAAGGTAATAAATTTGAGCAGATTTTAATTCTAGCGACAAAACACACAAAGGTTGAAGAAAGAATGCTTTCTTCGCTATTTTGCAATGGCAAATGAAAGCCTAAAGGACAAAAACAGTTTACAATGTATCTTGAGTTCAAAGCCCTCTTTTCAGTTTCAGGCCTACACCATAGATATTTTAGAACCACCATAAAGTCCGTAACCAAATAAATTTCCCGCTAATGGCAACAACCTTATAAACAGTCCATAAATCTAGGTGGTTTCAGCCACAACACACAGGTACTTTAACTGACTTTTCCAAGCACTCAGATAAAATCTTTTTCTATTTGCTCAGGATCTGATAGCCGGCGAAGTGTAAAAGTGACCTACAATATTTGGAGTGGTGCCAACGCACCTGCAATCTGTTACGGAGAGTTGTGTTGCTCGGATGGTATTGCAAAAATGCCGATATATTTTTATAGGTGTTATTTTTGTGATTGGTTTGCCCTTGAATACAGTCTAGGCTAGAGTCAATTTTAAAAGGTGTTATTTTTTGTTATTGGTTTGTTCTTGAATATAGTCTAGGCTAGAGTCGATTTTTAAGGATGTTATTTTTGTGATTGATTAGCTCTTGAATATAGTTTAAGCTAGAGTCGATTTTCAAAGGTGTTATTTTTGTGATTGGTTTGCTCTTGAATATAGTCTAGGCTAGAGTCAACTTTTAAGGATTTTATTTTTGTGATTGATTTGCTCTTGAATATAGTTTAGGCCAGAGTCGATTTTCAAAGGTGTTATTTTTGTGATTGGTTTGCTCTTGAATATAGCCTAGGCTAGAGTCGATTTTTAAGGATGTTATTTTTGTGATTGATTTGCTTTTGAATATAGTTTAAGCTAGAGTCGATTTTCAAAGGTGTTATTTTTGTGATTGGTTTGCTCTTGAATATAGTCTAGGCTAGAGTCAACTTTTAAGGATTTTATTTTTGTGATTGATTTGCTCTTGAATATAGTTTAGGCCAGAGTCGATTTTCAAAGGTGTTATTTTTGTGATTGGTTTGCTCTTGAATATAGTCTAGGCTAGAGTAAATTTTTAAGGATTTTATTTTTGTGATTGATTTGCTCTTGAATATAGTTTAGGCCAGAGTCGATTTTCAAAGGTGTTATTTTTGTGATTGGTTTGCTCTTGAATATAGACTAGGCTAGCGTCGATTTTTAAGAATGTTATTTTTGTGATTAGTTTGCTCTTGAATATAGTGTAGGCTAGAGTCAATTTTTAAACATGGTATTTTTTGTGATTGGAATGCTCTTGAATAAAGTCTAGGCTAGAGTCGACAGTAGAAAAGCTCAACCAGAACTCAGAGGTATTGGTATTCTTACATATCGATGTATATCAGCTGCATTTGATATACCTAACACCAGAACTAGATTATTCTGATAGGTTGATCGCAATCTAGGGGATGATAAGATCTTACGTTGTTATTTGTATAAGCTCACCAAATGCCGCCAAATGTAGTGATAATATCACTAGATCTAAGTATTTTAAATTATATTAACCAACCGTCTAGTTCTACCCTTATTTAATTAAATTATAATTCTACAAAGTTAAACCTTTTGTAGTGCAAAACATAGCTCTATTTTTGGCACAATGCCAACACACCTGCAATCTGTTGGAGCCTCAGTGATAGCTGGGCCAGTGGTGCCAAATCTACTCTCTTTGAGTCAGTGGTTCTAAATCAAACTGACCATTCAATACTTACTCTGCAGTATGTCAGATGATACGCCCGTATAGTGCCTGATCAGCACCACCTCTTTTTGTGATGAAGTAAAATTTTGCCAGGAATTATGTTGGAATGCGTTCGCTCCACTTGCCAGTCCTATATTATATTTAATATATTTTAGTATATTATTTTCTGCGAACGGAAAAGTTCAAGTCATGCAGTGAAATATAAGCCGCTGTTAAGCAAAATTCTTTCATGCCGGACTGGGAGCGAGAGTTCTTTCATGCTAGACTGGGAGCAAGAGAAAAACATAGACTGTGCCAGCTACGTCTCGTCCCAAGCATGCTTTAAAAACCAGCTAAAACATCCCAGTGTTGCAGAATATTAAACTTTAGGCGATGGACTGACAACCTGTCACTACAGCAATATACCTACGAGTCTATCTTAAAACTTTGACCCTCAAAACTTTGTCAGACGTGGGGGAACGACCTTTATTTAGGTCGTTTTCGCTCTGCCTACCCCATTAGGGATAAATGCGTGATTATAGGCAGGATTGTTGGTATATAAAGCGAAAAAAAAAACACTTACTGGCCATCAGAGCATAATTTGACATTGACAAGTCGTAAAAGTAAGTAAAATAAATAAAAACACTTTATTTCTTATAGTTTTTGGTGTTGTTGCCAATATAAACTGAGAATTGTTTTTTTCGACTATTCCCACTGCAAGTGTTTTAAGGGTTTTATAGAAAATTCCTACTTTGCAATATATATTTTTTAATAATATAACTTTTTTTAAAACATGTTTTCACTGTACAATGTACGTAATACATACATTTTATGTCTAAGCATTTTCTGATTGGAAACTTACACCACAACTTTGTTGTTAGTTGTCTCTTAACAAAGAATGAGTGGTTTTCGACTAGACGTGACGGCGACGGCACAGCGATGGCAACGGCGACGGCACGGCACCGTCGACGGTACCGTAGAACAGATAATCTGTGAAAATCAATGAAATAATATGACACGCTTTTCCACTTGCCCGTAGCCGGCCTGCCGGCCCGGCGAAGCCGAACTGCATGTATTTGTATTCGTAAGAAGCATGCGCGTGTGTGCGTGCGCTCAAATTGGAACAAGGTGCACGTTGCCGCCAAACAGCCACGGCGTTGTGACGGCACCGTCGCCGTGCCGTGTATTGGGAAAATGCCCATTCTGTAATAGTACCTATTTGTAAAGTGGTTTTGTCCATGGAAAACTTCTAGGGATCGAAGTTGTTTGGCATTATATCATTGGCTTTTAGTTTCGAGTATTCGAAACGTTGACAGATGTTGCAGATCAAATTCCAAGTTTGAAGGTGATAGTAATATATAAAATAGGTAGGTGTATATTATTTCGTTTTAATTCAAATTTATATTATTGTCTTTCAGACTGATATGATTGCACTAAAACATATAACTTATTCTAGATTTAGACAGCTAGTCAACTTTAACGTAATTGTGTGACAGTTCAGATCTCAAAAATGAGAGCAATATTAAGTTTAGATTTGACAGGTACTTCAGTACACAGTGACAGTGACATTTCTGATACAAACTCATACTCACTGTCATTCTTGAGAGCTGAAAATAAATACGGGCCTTAGTATAATGTTGTTTTCTATGTCACTTTTGAAAGGTAGGTAATATTCGTAAGTTCAATTGTATGTTTCACATAGTTATTATTTTAAGTGATATAATGCCTATCTCCTTTTTTATGTATTTAGTTTACTAACAAATTATTTATTTATTGTTTTTCACACAGAGTGTACCTACCTAGTAAAAAGTTCAATTTATTTTTAGTTAAAATAAGCTTATAAATTATAAAGAAACAACTGCATTTGTTAAAACGCTTATACATACATACATATAGTCACGCCTTTATCCCTAATGGGGTAGGCAGAGCATAAACGACTTAAACAAAGGTCGTTCCGCCACGTCTGACAAAGTTTTGAGGGTTATTTAGGATAGATTTGTAGGTATATTGCTGTAGTGACAGGTTGTCAGCCCATCGCCTAAATTGCAATATACTGAAACCCTCCGATCCCTTAGCTGATTTTTACAGCATGCCCGGGAGGAAATGCAGCTAGCACATTCTATGTTTTTCTTTCGCTCCCAGTCCAGCATGGAAGAAAGAAACGCTTATAAAGGTAATATTCTAGAAAAGTTCACCACTCTAAGAGGATTAGAATATTTTACTTCACTTAACATCTAATCTTCATGTCATAAGAAGTAATAAGAACTTGTATGCAGCTTACTTGTGGCGCTAGACGAAAACTAAACGTGGAAAATACGTTAGGTATTTGTTACATAATATCATGTAGGTACTACTTACTTCCATGCTGGCCTGGGAGCGAGAGAAAAACATATAATGTGCCAGCTGCATTTCCTCCCGGGCATGCTGTAAAAACCAGCTGAGGGATCCGAGGGTTTCAGTATATTGCAATTTAGGCGATAGGCTGACAACCTGTCACTATGGCAATATACCTGCAAATATATCATAAATAACCCTCAAAAGCTTGTCAGACGTGGAGAAACGACCTTTGTTTAGGTCGTTTACGCTCTGCCTACCCCATTAGGGATAAAGGCGTGATTATATGTATGTATGTATGTAGGAACTATAAAATACTCGATGCTTTTGAAATGTGGATCTACAGACGAATGCTCAAAATTAAATGGAGAGATAAAGTAACCAATGTAAGGGTTTTAGAAATGATGAGTAAAAGGAGGAAAGTAGTGACAACAATTAAAAGAAGAAAAGCAGCATATTTTGGGCATATTTACAGAAACGATAAATATAACCTACTAAAATTAATTATTGAAGGCAAGATTGCGGGTAAACGAGGCCGAGGCAGACGCCGAACATCTTGGACACGGAACATAAGAGACTGGCTGGAAGTGGATAGCACAGCTGAGTTAATTTGATAAGATAAGATGAAGATAGAGACATATGGTCGCCGACCTCCGGGATGGAGATGGCACCTGAAGAAGATGTAGGTACTATATCGGGTGTAAGGGACAGCGTCTCATGCTGGCCTGGAAGCGAGAGAAAAACATAGGTGTGCCAGCTGCATTTGTTCCCTGGCATGCTGTGAAAACCAGCTAAGGAATCCGAGGGTTTTAGTATATTGTAATGTATGCGATGCTGACAACATGTCACTACAGCAATATACCTACAAATCTATCATTAATAACCCTCTAAACTTTGTAAGACGTGACGGAACCACCTTTGGTTAGGGCGTGTACGCTCTGCTTACCCCATTAGGGATAAAGGCGTGATTATATGTATGTATGTAGTGTAGTGTATATTTTGGTTTATATTTTACTCCACCTTGGCAATAAATAAACTTCAAAACCCTGTTACATTCTCCTGGAATTAAAAAAAAACACGAAAGATAAAAATAGAATCTGTGGTGCTTTTTGCAGCGATCTCATCGCCCCATCCTTTCCGTTTGGACGCTCAAATAGGTCGACTGAGCTAAGCGAGCGGAATACCTTCTAGGCTAACTGCCGTTACAGTCTAGGGGTCTCCGATCTGGAGGTCTTGGGTTCGATACCATATAATAGGGCAACATGTGTTTAATTTAAGTGTTCCGAAAGTTTTTGTATATTGCATTTTAGGCGATATGCTGGCAACCTGTCACTACACTAGAAATAATAACAATAATAAAACCTACAAATCTATCTAAAATAACTCTAAAAACTTTGTCAATCGTGGCGGAACGATCTTTGTTTAGGTCGTTAACGCTCTGCCTACCCCGTTAGGGATAAAGGCGTGATTATATGTCTGTATGTGTTTAATTCGCATATAAGTAAGTGAACTTAAATCATAGTTATATCTATCGAGGAGAAATCCCAGAACAGAAGACTCCTCTTTGATAGCTATAACTATGACTTGAGTTTACTAACTTATGTTTATATTATACTCTCGCACGTACATACATATAATCATGCCTTTACCCCGAATGGGGTAGGTACAGCGTAAACTACCAAAAGAAAAGGTCGTTCCGCCACGTGTGACAAGTTTTGAGGGCAATTGCAGAGTGAAATGTGTATCGCTAGTGACAAACTCACCCGGGAGGAAATGTAGCTGGCACATTCTATGTTTTTCTATCACTTGCAGGCCAGCATGGAAGTCATTCTATTCCCATGAGAGTTAAAGTTGCAATTGATCTCAGTTTGGTTAGGTCGAGTTAGATACCAAGATGTGATTTTAATTTACAAAGTAAAAAAATTGCTTATTGATCATATTTTAATCTCAAAAAAAATTAATATGATTTCTTGCTTCAGAGAGCATTTCGAACTCACTATGGGTTTATTATTTATTATAGAACATACTTACTAGTATTAGTTGTCAGCTATTTTGCCCACCTAACCTATTCACTATCACCTTAAAAGGCCCAGGTTATAAATTGCTGTTTTTCCATGCTGGACTGGGAGCGAGAGAAATACGTAGAATTTGCCACCTGCATTTCCATTTTAAAAACCAGCTAAGGGATCCGAGGCTTTCAGCTATGTTGCAATTTAATCGAAGGGCTGACAACCTGGCACTACAGCAAAACTTAGTCTGACGTGGTGGAACGACCGTTGTTTAGGTCGTTTACGCTCTGGCTACCCCATTAGTTATAAAGGCGAGATTATATGTATGTACATTTGCGTGGCGTGATTACATGTATGTGTGTATGTAGGTCATAAAGTTCCTGATTTCTATTTGTCGGCAGCCGGTAGATATAGTAAACCTTTAAACATTCTCACATAATTTAGGGTGAGCTTATAAAAAAACAGCCTCTTTTTCATATAAAGAGAAATGAAACACAAAGTACCACCCACGCAATCAGTCTTCAAAGAGAATTTTGCTGTTTTGGGAACACAATTTAAACCCTAGTATTTATCTTACTTAACCTGCATAAATACCACACGGTTATTCACTTCAGTGAGTACATTGACCCCATGTATTCTTTTCATTTACCTTTTGCTTTTCTTAGCGAGTGGATTCTCGAGTCGAAGGACCCGATGAACGATGATGTGATTCAATGCAATGTCCTAAAAAAACTGAAGAAACATCACAAAGAGGTAAACTGTCAAATATCTACTTTGTGTTCTTCTCTGGAAATCGAACCCAGGTCCTCCGGATCGTAAGCCTCTGGCTCAGCCCACTAGACCACGGAGGAGTCCATTTACCTTATGTAGGTTGTCGAACCTCATGCTTAAGCGTCTGCCAATTTATAACCCGTAACTTGTAAACAGTACGGGCAACGCTTATAATGAGGGTGGTGAAATAAGGAACTAATGTCGCCCCCTTGAAATATGGCCGCCTATCTGCCTCCATGGTCTAAGCCATGGGTTTCGGGTCCGAAAGTCCTGCGTTCGATTACCAGGGAGGAAACACAAAGTTGATAATTGTAAATTAATCCTTTTGTACGATTTTCTCCAGTTTGGTTAGGACAATGCATTGTGAATCCACCTCCAGTCTGGAAGGGAACGGATTCCTTGCTTCGGACGGCACGTTAAGCCGTCGGTGCCAGCCACTGTCTTTGATAGTGGTCGTTACACAACCATCTCAGAGGCCTATTAGCTGTGCTGAACGCTGATTAGTAGAACCTACAAACATATAATCACGCCTAATAAAAGTCGTTCGCCGAGTCTGACATAGTTTTAAGGGTTATTTAAGATAGTTTTGTAGGTATATTGCTGTAGTGACAGGTTGTCAGACCATCGCCCAATCTGCAATAAAAAGAAACCCTCGGATCCCTTAGCCGGTTTATACAGCATGCCCGGGCACTTTCTATGGTTTTCTCTCGCTCCCAGGCCAGCATGGAAGAAAGTAATAGCAGGCGGTTTTAAAACTCTCATACGAGGGTCCATCGGGTCAATCAAGTTGTAACTTACACGACAGAAGAACCTTGACACTTGACGTATCCTTGTATTTAAGCACGCCCGTCCGCGTTCATTTAAAGCCTTGTCACACTGAACACAATCCCGTGACTGGTTTTGGTTGACGTGAAATAATGACGTTGTCAGTTCCTCGCGGATATTTATGGACCCTTGACGGAAGTGGAATGCTTATTTTGTTGTTTTTTTTTCTACTGGTTATACTTGTAAGAGCACGATTGTGTAGTGTATAGGGCCGCTGCCTTCTGAGCGGGGAATCGTGGTTTAAATCCCACCACGTACCAATGTGCTTTTTGGTTTTCGAATTTCATATATACGAGTATCTTTTCTTTTTTTTCCGTGCTTTGGAAGGCACGTGAAGCCGTTGGTCCCAGTTAATATCGTTTAATACCGTAGATATTAGTTGTTAAGCCATGACAGAGGCCAGTGCTAAGCATTGGGGGCTTGAAAACTCTGACCTAATCTAGGAATGGGTTTGGTTTCCCTTCTGGGTTGCAGAGATCAGATGGCAGTCGCTCTGTGTAAAAAGTACCCTCGTTCAATCGTTTAGATTAGGTAGCCGACCCTAGAGATACAGAAAAAGGCTAGGAAGATGATATACTGGTAAATAGAGTTGTAGTTTTTTACAAGTTTGTAGGATGGCAGTCATTTAGTGTGTTCTTTTACCCTATTTTCAAAGTCGAAACAATCAGTCCCTATGGTGGCTAACCAAATAGAGATAACAGATGAAATAGAGTAACAACATTAAAAGTGGACTATGAGGCAGGGCTAACAACCACTTCAGGTGGGGATTCACAGGTGACTCCGACCTTCGATGCAAATGCGGAGTTGACCTACAAACCATGGCCCACCAAAATTGTACTCTATGTACTCTATCACCTGCACGAGAGAGCAATAAATGCAAGCCACAGAGGATGCAGTTTGAGTTTCTGACTGCTGGGCTAGAGAAAAACGATATGGGGTTTGACGTGCTGTCGACTCGATACAAGAAAAAGAAGAACATGAATAGTCCTCCCACCAATTTTCGATGATAGCGGCCAATCTTCCAGAGATCGGCCAACTGCACAGGACTAGATTTTGGTGCCCAAGTGTTTGCGCTACACACAGGTGCACTCTCTATTCCTTCAATCTCTTATTCTGATGGGACGGATTGACTGACACAACCAGAGAGAAATCAGGCGCAGGACCAACTATAAACATTCCCATCTGACAGCTTGGATCCCTGTAATGTCCTAACCAAACTAGAAACAACAACACAAACTCATGGTCCCCCGCCGGGAATCGAACCCGGGACCTCCGGGTCGAGAGCCCATGACTCAGACCACTAGACCACGGAGCAATAATAGCAACATTATTAGTAACTCAAACGAAATATACCTACCAACCCGTAAAATGTACTTTTTCTTCTTAGCGAGTGGATTCACGAGTCGAAAGACCCAATGAACCCTGTTGCTGACAACATCTGATTTATCAAACCTCTTTTTAGTCCTCTGATATGGGTTGACTAACGACCACTATCAAAAACAGCGACTGGGACCGACAGCTTAACTTGCCCTCCGAAGCACGGAATCCTCTTTATTTTCTGTCAATCAGGTAATTCAGCCTACAATGTCCTGGGAAAACCTCACACACTGATAAATTGACAATTAACTACTTTGTGTTCCCTCCCTGGGAATCGAACCCAGGACCTCTGGATCGTAAGTCCATAGGTCTGACCACTAGACCACGGAGGCAGTTACAATATACTGCAAACCCAACACTCTGTATTACACACAACATAGAAGATATAATGAGAGAACCATTATTGTCTTAAATTACTGCGGAGGATTATGAAAATATATTATTTTGAGTGCTAGTTGTAAAAGGGACATGAATGCTTTAATGTGTCTACATATTTAATACAAAATGGAGTCTTATAGGGTTTTGAATAGGTGATGTTAAATTCAGTCTGAGTGGAACACACACACACACACATAATCAAGCCATTATCCTGAATGGGATAGGCAGAGCGAAAACGACCAAAGAAAAGATCGTTCCGCCACGTCTGCCAAGTTTAGAGGGCTATTTTAGACTGAAATGTGTATCGCTATAGTGACAGGTTGTCAGCCCATCGCCTAAATTACAATATACTGAAACCCTCGGATCCCTTAGCTGATTTTTACAGCATGCCCGGGAGGAGATGCAGGTGGCACAATCTATGTTTTTCTATCACTCCCAGTCCAGCATGGAAGCAGTGAGTGGAACTAATATCATAAACAATATAATGAGGGGAGATCATGGTGATGGGTGTAAGGTGAACGGACTATATAAATGATTATTGTAATTTTTGTAAATAATTTGGCGCATATATATTATTATATTCAAGGCAATTCCAAACTGTTGAGTGGATTTTTGAGTTCACCTAAAAAACTTTTTCCATCTCTCTATTTGTAGTCGTACTCTTAAAAACCCATGTGAAAATAAATTATTATACATAACTTAACAAATAAGCTTCCATGCTGGTCTGGGAGCGAGAGAAAAACATAGAATGTGCCAACTGCATTTCCTCCCGGGCATGCTGTAAAATCCAGCTAAGGGATCCGAGGGTTTCAGTATATTGTTATTTAGGCGATGGTCTGAAACCTGTCACTACAGCAATATACCTAGAATTCTATCTTAAATAACCCTCAAAACTTTGTCAGACGTGGCGAGACGACCTTTGTTTGGGTCGTTTGCGTTCTGCCTACCCCATTATTGATAAAGGCGTGATTATGTGTATGTATGTATGGATACAAGAAAAAAAAAAAAAACTCCTAGCGTAAAAAGACTGATATTCTTCCATAAAAGAAAGAGGAACAGCATTAATATTAGTAGTAAATTAATTCACAAGCAAGTGAATAACGTAATTATATCTTTAGCTCACTATGCAGCGTGCAAGTTTTGGTGTCTACGCGTCGTAGGTAATTATGTTATTTTAGCTACGAAATGTTACTACGGTGTAGCGGGTAGCTTCTTCTGTCGAGGACTCGATGAACCCTGGTGTCAGAGTTTTTAAACCGCCTATAAGCACAACTATCAGGCCTCTGACATGGTTTTGTGTAACAACCACTATCAAAGACAGCGACCGGGACCGACGGCTTAACGTGCCCTCCGAAGCACGAAATCTTTTTCTTTTCGGACAATCAGGTGATTCAGCCTACAATGTCCTACCCAAACTGGGGAAAAAATCACAAAGTGATAAATTCTCAAATATCAGCTTTGTGTTGTCCCCCTGGGAATCGAACCCAGGACCTCCGGATCGGGAGTCCATGGCACTAGCCACTAGACCACGGAGGCAGTTAGCAATATTTGTAGATGCCGCTACGCTTGGTTTAGTCTGGCCTGTCCCACCCCATTTTAGGCAAAGAAAATATAATATTAGCTAAGCTTAGATATGAAACCGATTGCCGCCGAAGGCCGTCGTAAACAGCGGCTAAGGCGTTCGTGTTGTCGATCGTTTCCATGGACGCACAGTCATCTGCCTCTCTTTGCTTCGAATATGCATACATACATACATACATACATAAATCACGCCTTTATCCCTTACGGGGTAGGCAGAGCGTTTAACGCCTCGTAAAAGGCGCTTTCGCCATGTCTGACAAAAATTGAGGGCAATTTTAGATTGTAATATGTATTGCTTTAGTGACAGGTTGTCAGCCCATCGTCTAAATTACAATACACTGTAACCCTCGAGTCCCTTTTGCTAATTTCAACAGCATGCCCGGGAGGAAGGGCAGCTGGAACATTCTATGTTTTTCTATCTCTCCCAGTCCAGCATGGCAGAATATGTCTTTAGCTTTTTGAGCGAGCGTTATAGAGGAAAAAGATTTCTGTACCGTTGAAGTACCTGTTTAGTGTTTTCTTCCATGCTGGACTGGGAGTGAGACATAGAATGTGCCAGCTGCATTTTTTCTAGGGCATGCTGTATAAATCAGCTAAGGGATCCGAGGATTTCAATATATTTTAATTTAAGCGATGGGCTGACAACCTGTCACTACAGCAATATACCAACAAATCTATCTTAAATAACCCTAAAATTTTTGTCAGACGTGGCGGAACGACCTTTGTTTAGGTACTTTACGCTCTGCTTACCCCATTAGGGATAAAGGCGTGATTATATGTATGTATGAAGTACTGTTAATTATTCTGTGGCTTAGTCAAGATTAAATTCATTGACTGCACGGATGACATAAAACATAAGGTGGTATTATACATTTTATAAATAAAGTTTTTTTATATAAGAAGATACTATTGATTTATGAAGGGTTTGTTTAAATAATTTTCACTCTTACTACTGAAGTAACTAGGTGAAGGTTTTGAGGCCAAGTTTCGAACCAATTAAGTCACTACTGAGGCCTACAAATTAGCCCCCGAAGCGATTAAACTTATATTTGTTCGGTTTAAGTGAATTGTCCCTAATTGTATTTTCTATAGAGTTATTTTAAGAGTGTTGTGATGATTTCAAAATAATGTAAGTTAACATAACGTCCTGAACGAAAAAAAAAATACAATACCCTCTCATACTTGCGAAAACAAACATTTTTTTTAAGTTTAGCGGCCTATTTATATAAAAACCTGTATTAATTCTTATTATAAATATTAATAAAAAAAAAAACTTTGAATCACAGTCAAGAAGAGGTCTCAATCCAACATACAAGCAACAAAAACTCTTATTCCTAAAGCAATAAAGTCTCTTATGTGTTTGTGCACCAAATGACCCAGCACAATAAACATGATCATAACAATGAGGAAACAAACAAAATACATCCGTATCGCCAAACATATTGTTCGTAACTGAATTAAAAGTCCCCTGGAGACTGTTTGACACAGACTACATAAGAATAGAATAAAATGTACGTATTTTTAAGAAGCATTTTATATTGTATCATCAATTACATTTTATAGTGTTGGAAAAATAACACTAAGCACTTTAGCCCATGGAACAAAACCAAGTACCTATTTAATATATACATACATAGCGAGACAAACTTGTTTGCCGTATAGAATTGGTATTGTATGTTTTTTTTCTTTTTATTCTACCTAGATCGTCTTATGTTTGTTAATAGTACATTACTCTAAAGGCCGAAAAAAAAGCAATGTATGGTCGAGTAAATTTTGGAGGGCCGAGATGCCATACGAAAACGTACATTGTATTTTCGGCTGAGAGAATTTTAGTACTTTTGTCTCATTTTTCTTAGAATAACAACAATACACCTTAAAATAAACGTCAAACTTGCGATTGCTCCATAATATTTTGCTTTTTTACGGTGATTTTAACAGGCGCATATTCCAATAATTTATTCATTGTCTTTTTTTTTCGGCGTTCTGCCTTTAAAAAAATATATTGTGAACTAAAAAACATGGGTGTTTTCTAGTATGGATTGGGATCCATATTAGTGTATTCTTTAAATCCTTTGAGTAGTGGTCGGTAATGGTCATTATTGTCGTTTGGACGTACGTACCTTAATGTCAAATAAGATTTTTTCATAAAGTACCTACATACTCGTAGTTCTGAACATTAACTTTGTAAAACAATTATGAAGACATCTTCTCATGTTTTGCTAAGTCAAATAAAATTAATTTCGATCTTCAATAGGTACATCAACTTTCGTATGTCGAAGATTTGTTAATAATAATGTTTTCTAAGAAATATGAAACATATTTTTTGCTATGTTCTGCATATTCCTCTCATTGTCGTAGAAGGTACATACGAAAATTATTCTGTAAATATAAACAAAAGAATGTTAATATATTGTAAATGAAAAAAACAGCGTGTATTCATCGCTTCGATCTTTAAACAAATATGTTTTAATATCTTCCTTATAGAACCTTCAAAGGTTCTTATAAGGAATACACAGGTTATTTTTGGCTCATTTAGGTATGCAATATTATGTTCAAAGGGAAATGACGATTTAATGATTAAAATAACAAAAATACTTAAGTAAATACATGTATTTAATTCATGCTGGACTGGGAGCGACAGAAAAACATAGAATGTGCAAGCTGCATTTCCTCCCGAGCATGCTGTAAAAAACAGCTAAGGGATTCGAGGGTTTAAATATATTGTAATTTAGGCGATGGGCTGACAACTTGTCACTACAGCAATATACCTAAAAATCGATCTGAAATAACCCTCAAAACTTTGTCAGACGTGGCGGAACGACCTTTGTTTAGGCCGTATACGATCTGCCCACCCCAGTAGGGATTAAGGCGTGATTATATGTATGCATTAAATTCAGATTGAGAAATTTAGATTGATTGATTTACTTACATTATTTATTTATTTTTATTTAAGAGCATGTAGTGTCCTATTAGTTTAGTTAAGTTTATTTATTTCACAATACAGGTTTCACAATGAAATTAAATTACAATCAATAGAATCATGTCCTCCGTAAAGTGATCGTCAAAACAAAATTGTACAATATAAATTCAGATAATATGTCAAATAGAAAAAGAATATGTTAAATAGAAATAAAATATAAAATATAAATAGAAATAAATTAAATTAAAAATAAAAACAGTAATAATTTATACAAATTAACAATTCAAAATTCATGTCAATAGTCTTATTACAAAATACATATAAATGAATACTTTCATTTGAATTAAAAATTACCATCTAAATACTCTGTTACAGAGAAAAATGCTGTTTCTAATTAAAGGTATGTAATGTGAATAATGGGTCATTATTTTATGTTCGGGAAACAATTTGCGACATGAGTGTCTAGTTTTAACACCGGCTATTACGCGCACTGCACGTTTTTGTAGTATAAGAACGTGATGAGAGTCCGTCAAATTTCCCCATAGTAATGTTCCATAAACCATAAGTGAGTGAAAGTATGCAAAGTATGCTTGCTTAAGGGCGAAAGGTGTTATAAAACCTTTTATTTGGCGGAGCGCATAGACAGCGCTGCTCAACCTTCCACATAGAACCTCCACATGGCCTTTCCAATCAAGGGTCGAGTCCAAGGTAAACCCGAGGAACCTACACTGATTGCATAACGGCATTGGACTGCGAACTTTGATAGATTGCGGTAAGTTTACTGATTTCCCTGAAAATACCATCACATTCGACTTATTAACGTTTAGTACCAGACCGTTAGCAGATTAACACAAAATAATTAATAAAAAATATAAGTAATGAATTCGGGCCCCATCATCAGGTCGGGAAAATGCTTGGCAGAGAAAGACTATCTAATGAATTAATTTTCACCTATGTGCGAGTTTCCTAACTTTCATTAAATAAAAAAATGTGTGAATTAGTATGTGATTTTTTTAAATATATTTTTGATAAAATTATCACAATCAGCGAACCACAGTCGAATGTCGCAATTAACTGGCGGATGGCTATTTTTATTTCATATTCAGTTTTACAGGTTGGATGAAAGAGATCTCTTTATAGAGTTAAGCTCACCTTTGTGAACTAAATCAAAATTTGTTTCTTTATTGTAAACTTTTTGTACGCAATAAAGAATATACGGAGTGTGACGTTCTTCTCTCGATGAAGATTCTTGTATAGGGTCGAAACGTCGATACCTCTTTGAAACTCACAAACAAATGAGTAGCCGAATAATTTATAAATATTTTAGAAATAGATATTTTAAACCAAGTCTATTAAACACTATTCTGTGCTGTTTGCACACGAAACTTCATTGTACATTGGAACAATAGTAAATAATTCGTACCACTGTTTTCTGGTAAACAACACGACTCAACTTTACTACTTTGTCTTTGTTTTTATTACTTGCGTGATTCATAGCTAATTTATTCATAAAATACGTTATAGTTCCATGTAGCTTACATGCATAGGTTGAATTTAAAAGGAGTCGTTAGATTTTCGGAAAAATAACATACATACATATAATAGAGAAAGCCCGATGGTGTAGTGGATAGGGCCGCTGCCTCCTAAGCGGGAGGTCGTGGTTCGAATCCCACCACGTACCAATGTGATTTTCGGTTTTCGAATTTCATATTATGTACGTTTATTCGGCGCTTTTTCCGTGCTTCGGAAGGCACGTTAAGCCGTTGGTCCCGGTTAATATCGTTAAATACCGTAGATATTAGTCGTTAAGCCATATCAGAGGCCAGTGCTAAGCATTGGCGGCTTCAAAACTCTGACCTAATCTAGGATTGGGTCTGGTTTCCCTTCTGGGTTGCGGAGGTCAGATGGCAGTCGCTCTGTGTAAAAACCAGTACCCTCGTTCAATCCCCTAGATTAGGTAGCCGACCCGTAAGATACGGGATAAGGCTAGGGAGATGACATGTAGTCACTCCTTTATCCCTAATGGGGTAGGCAGAGTGTAAACGACCTAAACAAAGGTCGTTCCGCCACATCTGACAAAGTTTTGAGGGTTATTTAAAATAGATTTCTAGGTATATTGAAGTAGGTAGTGACAGGTTGTCAGCCCATCGCCTAAATAACATTAAACTGAAACCCTCGGATCCCATAGCTGGTTTTTAGAGCATGCCCGGGAGGAAATGCAGCTGGCACATTCTATGTCTTTCTCTCGCTCCCAGGCCAGCATGAAAGTTAAAAAATAACTATGGTATAATATGGACCTAACGACTGGTCAAGTCTTCAAGCATTTTTGTAATGGTTTCAAGTACCTATTCGTTAGCAAAAAATCTAGTGATATGCCATTTAGTTTCACAGCACACTTACTTAGTATTAGGTATGCAAAATTATTTGCCCAACCCTAAATATCGTTTCTTACAAAACAGTATTAGTACTTAATCGATATATATGGCTTATTTAGTATTATTTATATTATTTTCTTCCATGCTGGACTGGGAGAGATAGAAAAACATAGAATGTTCCAGCTGCCCTTCCTCCCGGGCATGCTGTAGAAGACAGCAAAAGGTACTCGAGGGTTACAGTGTATTGTAATTTAGGCGACGGGCTGACAACCTGTCACTACACATTAGCAATACACATTACAATCTAAAATTGCCCTCAATTTTTGTCAGACGCGGCGAAAGCGCCTTTTACGAGGCGTTTAACGCTCTGCCTACCCCGTAAGGGATAAAGGCGTGATTTTATGTATGTATGTATGTATGTATTTATAAGCCTGTGGTGTCCCACAGCAGGGCAAAGACCTCTCTCCCTTCCTTCCATTTCTCTCGATCTAGTGCCAATTCTCTCCATACATACATACATATAATCACGCCTTTATACCTAATTCTCTCCATTCCGTCAGATATGTGTCTAGTTCGTCTCGCCACCTCTTTCGGGGTCGTCCAAGTCTTCGCTTAGCATTGGTAGTTTGTCATTCGGCTTACAGTTTAAAAACCTTAACTTTGACTTAAGAACAGGATAGTAAATAATCACATGACTTTCACATTCCTAATCTGACGTAAGACGCTTAAAATAAGAACTGAGCATATAGCAAGCTTCCTTAAAATAAGCAGTCTTAAGTCAGATTAGGAATTTTAAAGTTATAATATTAAAAAAATATATCATTATTTAGGTTTTACCTCGGTCAATAAAGCAAGTTGAATTTATATACAAAAGATAAATAAATACCTACAAATCTATCTAAAATAACCATCAAAACTTTGTCAGACGTGGTGAACGACATTTGTTTAGGTCGTTTAGGCTCTGCCTACCCCAATATCCCTATTTGGCGTGATTATATGTATGTAATAAGGAAAATAAACAACATTTATCTCTTTGTTCAGCTGTTATTCTTCGCCAAATGGGATCTAAATATAACATCCTTGTTGATTGATATCTTTTTCTTACGAATTATATATAACTTGTTTACCTATACAAAAAAAAAAACTTGGATGGTACAGTCAACCACACCTTTAAGGTAACAAGGCTGCTCCAAAGCAATGGAGTTTTCTCATGTGTTCATTTTCATTCACATTCTATGTTTTTCTCTCGTTCCCAATCCAGCATGGAGGAAAAGTACAAGTAAAAGTAGTTCAAAATAATTGTAACTAATGAAATACTGTCTCTTTTATCTTAATATGTCTTTAAGTTTAGCATTGTGTTATCATCGTTCACATCATATTAACGGCCACCGTGGTCTAGTGGTCAGATCCATGGGCATACGATCCTAGGTCCTGGGTACGATTCCCAGGGGGAAAACACAAAGTTGATATTTGTCAATTTATCACTTTGTGAGGTTTTCACCAGTTTGGTTAGGACATTGCAGGCTAAATCACTTGATTGTGCGAAAAGTAAGAGGATTCCGTGCCTTGGAGGGCACGTTAAGTCGTCGGACCCAGTCGCTGTATCTGATAGTGGTCGCTATTCAAATAATGTAAGTGGTCTAAATAGCTGTGCCGGTTTGAAAACGCTGACACTAGGGTTCATCGGGTCTTTCGACTCGAGAATCCACTCGATAAGAAGGATAACATCATATACTGAAATAATAAAGGGAAACTTATAATGTTATGAATGAGGTTCTCAATATAGACACCATAATTTATTGATCCAAATTGCACACTTTGCCAGACCATTAAACTAGGTTAAATTCCATAAACGCAAACCTACGGAATTCCATTTTCCATCAGATACTGCGTTCCAGGAAATACACCTATCATTTCGCTGGAAATGCCACGTCGCGCCATAAACTATTCCACGCAACATCGGTCAAACATACGTACAGGCATGTCTTACGGGGTAGGCAGAACTTTAAAAACTAAAACACAAACATACTCGTACATACATGTAACCACGCCTTTGTCCCTAATGGAGTAGGCAGAGTGTAAAGGTCCTGAACAAAGGTTGTTCCGCCACGTCTGACAAAGTTTTGAGGGTTATTTTTGATAGATTTGTAGTTATTTTGCTGGAGTGACAAGTTGTCAGCCCATCACCTAAAATGCAATATGCTGAATGAAACCCTTGGATCCCTAAGCTGGTTTATACAGCATGCCCGGGAGGAAATACAGTTGTCACATTCTATGCTTTTCTCTCGCTCCCAGTCCAGCATGAAAGAAAAATAATTTCCAATATAATACAATGTAGGTAGTTACGAATTGCTGTAGGGAATAGAGTTGTAGGTCTGCTTTGTGACATTTATAGAAAAGAAGAAGAAAAAACTGTTGGCGCATATTATAATATTTGTTTTTATGGTTCCAAGTTTATTAACTTAAATTAGTGCCTGACAGGTCTCTCACAGATATACCTACTTATGTCAGATCATTGGGGCTATGATGCCTGCCAAGACATAGTTTTGTCTAGACATTATCTCTTTCGTTGAGCACTTCACAACGGAAAATGACAAGCATTAATCATAGTGAAGTATGCAACACGTATAGACAAATCGAAGTCAACAGTGCGCATCATAGACCTGCAATTTTCATAATTATCATCACATAGTTCTTCCATGCTGGACTGGGAGTGATAGAAAAACATAGAATGTTCCAGCTGCTTTTCCTCCCGGGCATGCTGTTGAAGTCAGCAAAAGGGACTCGAGGGTTACAGTGTATTGTAATTTAGGCGATGGGCTGACAACCTGTCACTATAGCAATACATATTACAATCTAAAATTGCCCTCAAATTTTGTCAGACGTGGCGAAAGCGCCTTTTACGAGGCGTTAAACGCTCTGCCTACCCCGTAAGGGATAAAGGCGTGATTTATGTATGTATGTATGTATCATCACATAGTCAATGGTGCCTATTTGTGAGCACATAAGCAAGTGTATGCATATCTTAAGAATAAACAGTCCCACTCAGTGTACGCCGCCCAATTAGACGAATAAAGCGTACAGTCAAAATACTTGGCGAAACTATGAATAGACTATAGAAATTAGTACTGTACGTATATATCAATAGGAATATCAAACAAAATAAATCAATGTTCGTGACAGAACACAATTTGATGGCCACTACATCGGCACGCTCTTTAAATAATGAAGCAAATAATTAGTTTCGGGGTTTTAGAGAGGAGGGGGAAATCATAGGGTTGTCAGGTGAGAATGAACTTTTTTTTTCCAATTTGACTGTGTACATATTGTAGTATGTAAGATGTTTAAGCCGCCAACCATGTAGGATCTTTCCTATGCCTATTACATTTTTAACCTGTTTAAAATACTAGGTTATTGATCAATACCCGGACTTTGACAAAATCCTAGACTTTCTACTTTGTTTTTATTTTTGTAAATCTGTTAGCTATGCAAAATTAGAACATATTATATATATATATTTTGTGGATACATACAGATTATAAGTAAGTGCATATTTAGGAAGAGTGGTGTCTCCTGACACAGGCAATTTAGTTTAAAAGGAGACACTAATCATTGTAATTCCCATTTTTTTTAATATATATATTCTGGATAATGTCCAGTATTTTCAGTATTTTGTCAAAGTCCGGGTTTGATGAAAATCCTAGTTTTTTTATCATTACCTCGATTTCATCAGAATTCTGCGACATCATACACGACGTGTTAACATTTAAAATGGAAACACGTGTTACAAATCAAAACGTTCTTGATTTTTTATTGTAATATGCTTTCAAATGTCAAGAATAAATTTGTCTTTACAGGAAGGTCTAGGTTGAATTAAGAAAAATATTTTTGGAGCTAGTATGGTTTTTATTTCATGCTGGAAGAGAAAAACATAGAATGTGCTATCTGCATTTCCTCCCGGGCATGCTGTAAAAACCAGCTAAGGGATCCGAGGGTTTCAGTATATTGCAATTTAGGCGATAGGCTGACAACCTGTCACTATGGCAATATACCTACAAATATATCATAAATAACCCTCAAAAGCTTGTCAGACGTGGAGAAACGACCTTTGTGTAGGTCGTTTACGCTCTGGCTACCCCATTAGGGATAAAGGCGTGATTATATGTATGTATGTCAAATATAAAAAAATGGAAGAAAAATATGATAAAAGGCCTATACAAACAAAGAAACAAACAACGTTAAATATATGCATAGATAACAAAAACAATAAAGTTGTCACCGATCGCAATCCTTTGCTTCGCGGCATCGGGTAAATAGAGGGTGTTTTGTTTATTGAATCAAAGGGGCGTGACAGGAAAGAGAAGGGTTGTCGCTAACAGTCAGTAGGGTTGTCACAACTGTCAGTAGTTCAGTCAAACTGACAGACTCGTCCGGAAGTTCATGATTAGGGTAAGTGAAAATGGCTCGATGAAATGTTAAACGCTAATGAACTAGCGTTTGGACTAATTTATGTGATTGAATTTTGTAGATAAAGTGAATTAGATATTCTGTTTATACAGTGTTGCTTCAATACCAGCCTGGAAGCAATAAATAACAATAGAATGTGAACAAACTGACTTAAAATACTATTTAATTATTCCATGCTGAAATAGGAACGATAGAAAAACGTAGAATGTTTCAGCTGCATCTCCTCCCGGGTATGATATAAAACCAGCTTAGGAATGCAATGGTTTTATTCAGCATATTGCAATTTAGGTGATGGGCTGACAACCTGCCACTACAGCAATATGCAGATGCTATCTTAAACAACCCTCAAAACTTGTCAGACGTGGCGAAACGACATTTATTTAGGTTATTGACGCTCTGCCTACCCCACAGTTTGGCGGAATTGTTGTAATAAGTGTAACATGCTGTCTTTTGTGAATTAATGCGTGTATGTAATACTAAACGCTAATATTAAACGGGTATAAAGAACAGCTTCCATGCTGGACTGGGAGAGATAGAAAAACATGGAATGTTCCAGCTGCCCTTCCTCCCGGGCTTGCTGTAGAAGTCAGCAAAAGGGACTCGAGGGTTACAGTGTATTGTAATTTAGGCGATGGGCTGACAACCTGTCACTATGGCAATACACATTACAATCTAAAATTACCTTCAATTTTTGTCAGACGTGGCGAAAGCGCCTTTGACGAGGCGTTTAACGCTCTGCCTACCCCGTAAGTGATAAAGGCGTGATTTTATGTATGTATGTATAAAGAACAGCTTCCTGCAAGCTGAAGCAACCACTATCGATTTTGCGGGAAATTGTCCCTTACACCCCATATTTTAGCGATGTTTAAGTCGTTTCGCATTACTTTTGTCGTTTTTTTTCATTTATACTTGAGTAACTTGATTACAACAGATAATAAGCAGTATAAATACAATGGTTATACTATACAGAACGTAAATGAAGTACAACGTTCCTTTAAACCATGTCAGTTTAAACCACATATTAAATAAAATTTATAAAAATATATGAGTTCAAATTTTATAACATTCATATAATATTGATTAATTTTCATTTATTTTATTAATTGTTGAATACCAATGGTGTTGAATAGCAATACATGGTTTAAAGGAACGCAGTTATTTTTTTTACACCATGTACAGTAGCGAGCTAGCAAAAGCAATATAACACTAAAAATACTCCTTTACACTGAAATGTAATAAATTATTAAACAGTCTACCAATTTAGGCTTCGTTTACGGCCTCATTTGTTATTCTTACATCTGTCTGACTGGATAAATTGGTATCTACTTTGTATATTTCATACTGAATTAAGCAAAATAAAGAACCCGAAGAGCCCGGTGGTGTAGTGGATAGGGCCGCTGCCTCCTGAGCGGGAGGTCGTGGTTCGAACCCCACCACGTACCAATGTGTTTTTCGGTTTTCGAATTTCATATGTACGTTTATTCGGTGCTTTTTCCGTGCTTCGGAAGGCACGTTAAGCCGTTGGTCCCGGTTAATATCGTTTAATACCGTAGATATTAGTCTTTAAGCCCTTACAGAGGCCAGTGCTAAGCATTGGTGGCTTGAAAACTCTGACCTAATCTAGGATTGGGTCTGGTTTCTCTTCTGGGTTGCGGAGGTCAGATGGCAGTCGCTCTGTGTAAAAACCAGTACCCTCGTTCAATCCCCTAGATTAGGAAGCCGACCCCGTGAGATACGGGACAAGGCTAGGGAGATGATTACGCAAAAGAAAATGAATGATTGATCAATGTTCGACAAATCCGAAAGCACTAACCATAAACTTGTTAAATTATATGAAAATGCTTAAAAACTCATGAGTATTTATCATCTCTTAAGTATAAGTCGGTTAGGGCGATCGGGTCTTAGTCTCGTATTTATAAAGCGATATCAATTATCATAACATCATTGAGAATAGTATTAAGTATGGATTTGACAGGCCATTATGTACTGAACTGACATTTCTGATACAAGCTCAAACTCGATTTCAGTCTCAAGTGCATATTATAATTACGGGCCTTAGTTGACCACGTTGGCCCAGCATGGATTGGTCAACTTTACATTACAAGCAACCTTTGAATTTGGTTTAAATCCATTCATCCATTTCTTCCATACTGGACTGGGAGAGAAAGAAAAACATAGAATGTTCCAGCTGCCCTTCCTCCCGGGCATGCTGTTGAAGTCAGCAAAAGGGACTCGAGGGTTACAGTGTATTGTAATTTAGGCGACGGGCTGACAACCTGTCACTTTAGCAATACATATTACAATCTAAAATTGTCCTCAATTTATGTCAGACGTGGCGAAAGCGCCTTTTAGGAGGCGTTTTACGCTCTGCCTACCCCGTAAGGGATAAAGGCGTGATTTTATGTATGTATGTATGTAAAGCAAGCTACATATACAAGTAAACTTGTATACGTATACGAGGTGTAAGACAGCGTCCCGCAAACTGATAGGGGTTGCTCAGTCAATGAAACTGAACAACTATTAGCAGGATTTTTTAAAATTTTGTATGGGTAGGTGAATTTCAACTGGCACATTCTATGTTTTTCCCTCACTCCCGGTCCAGCATGGAGTAATTGAACATGTTCATCGTGGATTAAATTGTCAGACGTTTAAGAAGAGACGAGCTCTATCAATTTTCTAGAGATTGATGTGAGTAATGTAACGAGATGAGTGGAAGAAAGGGAGACAGGATTTTATCCGGATTTAGGGGATTTTATACATACATACATATAATCACGCCCTTTTCCCTAATGGGGTAGGCAGAGCGTAAACAAACTAAACACAGGTCGTTCTACCATGTCTGACAAAGTTTTGAAGGTTATTTAAGATAGATTTGTTGGCATACTCGGATCCCTTAGCTGATTTTTACAACATGCCCGTAAGGAAATTCAGCTGGTACATTCTATGGTTTTCTGTTGCTCCCAGTCCAGCATGGAAGTATGGATATTTCAATTTTTTACTGCCTAATGTAATTTTTCAATCCCATAGCTTGAAATAGTACCTACCTAATTCAAAAGTGTAACTAACAAACAATAAAAAAAAACTATAACTCTAAAATTAGAATGTATGAGAATCTGAATCTACATTTTTGAGCCTGTCGAAAATTGAACCTGAATCATTTTTAAATGCTTAAAGTATTTTCCATGCTAGAGTGGAAGCGAGAGAAAATCATAGAATGTGCCATCTGCATTTCCTCTCCGGCATGCTGTAAAAATCATCTAAAGGATCCGAGGGTTTCAGTATATTTCAATTAAGGCGATGGCCTGACAATCTGTACTACAGCAACATACATCCAAATCTATCTTAAATAACCCTCAAACCTCGAACGTGGTGGAACGACCTTTGTTTAGGTCGCTTACGCTCTATATGTATGTATGCAAGGGCCGTATTTATAATCAGCGCTCATGAGTGATAGCGAGTGAGTTCGGATCAAAAATGTCATTTCAGTACAAACTGGCCTGTGAAATCCATACTCTCAAGTTTTAGATTTTTTGTGAACAAGCTTAGTCGAAACGTTTTTGAGTCAGTGGTACCGGATAAATCCAACGCCCGGGGTTCAATCCGGCTGATTAAATACGATCAGTTTCATTATAATTGTAATAGCTAGTAATTTATCTCGTACTCAATTCGTGTAATTCAGACGAATGAATTGCCTTAATCCTTGGCGGAATTATCTGTAGAATGATGTTGATATATTTCTACTTATCGATGTAATTTATAAAAAGAAATGGAAGTTTCGTATGGAGATAATGGTCGTCTCATAAGGTACAAAATACGAATCCTAGTTCAATTAGTTTTATTTTATTCTTGGTATTGAGACGATCGACCCAATGAAATCTGATCTCAGAGTTTTTACATACATATACATGTAATCACGCCTTTATCCCTAATGGGGTTGGCAGAGCGTAAACGACCCAACAAAAATCGTTCCACCACGTCTGACAAAGTTTTGAGGGTTATTTAAGATATATTTGTACGTATATTGCTGAAGTGACAGGTTGTCAGCCCATCGCCTAAATTACAATATGCTAAACCCTCAGACCCCTTCGCTGGTTTTCACAGCATGCTCGAGAGGAAATGCAGCTAGCATATTCTATGTTTTTCTCTCAATCCCAGTCCAGCGTGGAAGAAAGAGAGAGGTTTTAAACCTCCTAATAGCACAGGCCTCTGACTTGGTTTGTGTGACGACCACTATCAAAGACAGATACCGGGACCGACGGCTTAACATGGCCTCCGAAGCACGGAATCTTTTTGCTTCCAGACAATCATGTAATTCGGCCTGCATTGTCCTAACCCAACGGGGGAAATTCTGAAATATTTTTTGTGTGTCTCCCCTGGGAATCAAGACCTCCGCATCGTGAGCTTATTGCTCTGAATAGCCCACGGAGGCAGTTTATTTTATTGTAGGATTACCTAGTTAGTCGTGCCGCACCTACCATAAAATAATGCGACGTTCTTAGTGTTCATAGTGTACGACTCAATAAAACATAATACAAAATCTGTTATCATTGTAGATAAATACATACATATAATGACGCCTTTATGTACTTAGTTGTTTGAGTAATACGCAAAGAATACTAATCGCCGCCAACCCTACTTCTTAAGAAACAACGATGTTACCACAAAATTAATTACTCGACTTGACCTAACCTAACCCAAGTGTAAATGTTCATATAAACGTTTCCTTCTATTGTTTAGACCCCATTTCGTTTAACATAAGGGTTTAATTCTTAACAGTTAAGGGGCCATAAGTATTGCACGATGTCGGTTAAATTGGTACAGTTTCTTTCTTAAAATTTGAATAAAATAGAGACAAAAATACAACAACTTATTGTTATTCTGTCAACATGACTACCAACCTTTAACGCTTAAGATGACTATAGCAGCTAAGTGGCGCCACCATTAGTAAAAAAAATATAACTTACTAAAACCCAATGAATCGAAAATCCAGTCCAATAGACTCAAGTAATTTTTACAAAGATAATTAAAAACCTTATAAATTACCGATTCTTAGTTATTTGTATTAACAGGAAGAAAAATTGCGAATAATGGCCACCATCGGAATTTTTTCTTTCTGTTACTACAACGAACTAAAAATCGCTAATTCGTAAGGATCTAAATGTTTTTTTTTAAATTGAATTTTGATTGAAAGTATTGGGACCTAACTAGCTTAAGCTGTGTATATTATTGAGTCGGCACCATTGTAGAGAGATATATCTATCGCTTTTCTACAAAGACTCTCAAATGCCTCCTTCCAAGTGTCGATGTGCAACATAAATGTCCCCGTTCTGTAACTGTTTGGAACCGCCTCTTCTTGGTTTCGAATTTCCGTGTTTGTAAATTAAATTATTTTGGAAGCAGATTATCTTAAGCGTGAAAGGCCTTATGGCATTTTAGGGATAAATGTCACGAACCTGCTGGACTAGGAGCGAGAGAAAAACATAGAATGCGCCAGCTGCAGGTCCTCCCGGGTATGCTGTATAAACCAGCTAAGGGATCTGAGGGTTTCAGTATATCGTAATTTAGGCGATGGGCTGACAACCTATCACTACAGCAATATACCTACAAATCTATCTTAAATAACCCTCAAAACTTTGTTAGACGTGGCAGAACGAACCTTTGTTTATGTCATTTACGCTCTGCTTACCCCATTAGGGATATAGGCGTGATTATATGTATGTCACGAACATGAACACGAAACGAATCGGTTCTTTGTTGACCACTGATTCGTCTTCATTTCGTCTCATCAGATGCGGAAGTGACCGCATAACAGTTGGTTTGCAATTGTTTTTCTCTTGTGAGCTCAGCTTTTATGGCTCCAAACGGAACCCAACTCTTTTGAAGCAGCCGTCAGGCATGATCTCCGCAGAGTGGTCCTGCCCACAAGGGGGTCCTTTCCCACTTGTATCTCTGTCAAGATAATGCGTTGTTTAGATTATCTTAATACTATTTATAGGATATTACCAACTCAAAGTTCTTGCAGTCTATTTTTTTAAACTGCTAATAGAATGTACACCGAAATCCTTAATAAATGAATATTAACTCATACATTGTTTTGTAATAGAATTATCAAAATACTGGGGTGTCATATTTTTATCTGTGCTTCTTCTTCTGTCGAATGGGTATCGAGTCTATGGATCCGATGAACCCTGGTGGCAGAGTTTTGAAACCGCCTAGTAGCACAACTATCAGGCCTCTGACATGGTTTGAGTAACGACCACTATCAAAGACAGCAACCGGGACCCACGCATTAACGTGCCCTCCAAAGCACGAAATCTTTTTCTTTTCGGACAATCTGGTGATTTAGCCTGCAATGTGCACCCACACACTCACATACACGCAGGCACACACAATACACACACAGCCACATAACACGCATGTCAAATGCAAATTTTAATTCAAATTTTATTTTTACTACTAAATTAAAATTCAGCTTACTATATTGTATTAATTTTGAACTAACTAATTTTAAGTCTAAAGATTTAATAAATATAACTTTAGCTAGTGGTATCTTAAACCTACCTTCATTGTTAAAAGAAGAGCGGTGTTTCCTTATACAAGCAAATCTTTTCGTTTAAATGGAAACTCCAACATCAGTTTATGTAAACTAGGATTAAGTTACTGAAATATTTTTTTTTTTTTTTTTGAATGTCCTAACCAAACTGGGCAAAAATGCACAAAGTGATAAATTCCCAAATATCAACTTTGTGTTTCCCCCCTGGGAATCGAACTCAGGACCTCCGGATCGGGAGCCCATGCCACTAACCACTAGACCACGGAGGCAGTTAGTTGTGCTTATAACCGCTATCAGTATATGGGACGCTCTCCATTACACCCCGTATATTACTTAAATACTTTTGTAGTATTTACATACATACATACATAGGTACATATAATCACGCCTTTATCCCTAATGGGGTAGGCAGAGCGTAAACGACCCAAACAAAGGTCGTTTCGCCACGTCTGACAAAGTTTTGAGGGTTATTTAAGATAGATTTGTAAGTATATTGCTGTAGTGACAGGTTGTCAGCCCATCGCCTAAATTACAATATACTGAAACCCTCGGATCCCTTAGCTGGTTTTTACAGCATACCCGGGAGGAAATGCAGCTGGCACATTCTATGTTTTTCTCTCGCTCCCAGGCCAGCATGGAAGAATAAATTGTAGTATTTCAATCCTACAAAGTACAAAATTATTTAAATAGTGATAGTAGGCAATTGCACGATGGTGTAGTGGATAGGGCCGCTGTCTCCTGAGCGGGAGGTCGTGGGTCGAATCCCACCACGTACCAATGTGTTTTTCGATATTCGAATTTTCATATGTACGTTTATTCGGCGCTTTTCCGTGCTTCGGAAGGCACGTTAAGGCTTAAAATTGTTTAATACCGTAGATATTAGTCGTTAAGCCATGTCAGAGGCCAGTGCTAAACATTGGCGGTTTGAAAACTCTGACCTAATCTAGGTTTGGGTCTGGTTTCCCTTCTGAGTTGCGGAGGTCAGATGGCACTCGCTCTGGGTAAAAACCAGTACCCTCGATCAATCACCTAGATTAGGTAGCCGACCCCGAGCGATACGGGATAACGGAGATAATTAGTAGGCAATTGCCGGAATAAAGATTAAGCTTGTAGGTATGTAGGCATTTAATTCCATTTCAACGTCTTCAGTTATGGTGAGTAATAAAATTACACATTGAAACAATTAACTAGTACTTCCATGCTGGCCTGGGTGGGAGCGAGAGAAAAACATAGAATATCCCAGCTGCTTTTCCTCTCGGGCATACTGTAAAAACCAGCTAAGAGATCCGAGGGCTTCAGTATATTGTAATTTAGGCGATGGATTGACAACCTGTCACTACAGCAATGTACCAAGATGTACAAGTTATCTTAAATAACCCTCAAAATTTTATCAGACGTGGCGGAACGGCCTTTGTTTAGGTCATTTACGCTCTGCCTACCCCATTAGGGATAAAGGCGTGATTATATGTATGTATGTATGAAACAATAAAATTAAATATTACTACTTTTCTCGTAGTAGGTAAATTCTGTTTGTACACACGCAAAAGTATATATTAATGTTTTCAATTCTCATGATTTAATTATTAATTAGATACTCAAATAAGTATAGTAGTTTTTGTGATTCGTAACATGGTACATATTTTTTTGGATATTTTAATACAATATTTTTTGAGTGAATTTGCACGTTGGACTGGTAGCGACAGCAAAACTTAGAATGTGCCAGCTGCATTTCCTACCCGGCATGCTGTTAAAACCAGCTTAGGGATCCGAGAGTTTCTGTATATTACAATTTAGGCGATGGGCTGACAATCTGTAACTACAGCAATGTACCTACAATTTTATCCTAAAGAACCCTCAAAACTTTGTCAGACGTAGCGGAACGACCTTTGTCTAGGTCGTTTACGCTCTGCCAACCCCATTAGGGATAAAGGCGTGGTTATATGTATGAATGTTTATTTAAAAAAAGAAAAATAGTTTTTGGGCCGAACTATAATTCATCTCAAAATATAATTTACCTAATATTTAAGTATGCCAATGAAAAAAGAACTGAGAATGACAAGCATGTTGACGTCTACTTGATGTATACTATTTAATCTGTGATAACGTTTTTTTATCTAGGTGAAGGCCAAAGTTACATGCACCCTTACTTTTTGACTTACGACCTTTTAGAATGATACATAGTTTAAAAGAATATTTCTCAGGCAAGTAAGGCAAATTCGACAAAATATAAACAAAAGTGATGATTAGCACATAAATCTATTAAAAGTTTCATGTAAAAATAGTGAAGTATCATGAATTATTATTTTTAGTTACGACATTACTTACAAATCTATCGTAATATAAGTTACCTACTCTCAAAACTTTGTCAGACCTGGAGGAACGATATTTGTTTAGGTTGTTTACGCTCGGCCTACCCCATTAGGGATAAAGGCGTGATTATATGTATGTATGCATGTATTTGCGACATTTGTTCTTGACTCTAATACTTTTCACTGCAATGTTTATTCTATGAATAAATCAACAGTGCATATTTTACTGTGCAATTAGAAACAATCCGCTTTTAATTAAATTAACGAGTTGAAGTATCATTCATTATAGTCGCATGTTTTGAGTTAATGCATCTAAGCATGCATATATAAATCATTATGAAGTCAACAAGGTCACTTTTGTTTCATTTACTTTGTTAATTGAAACCTTGCTAGAATAGAAGCCATGAAAAACACAGTATAGGTAAACGAGATGCTTTTTTTTTCAGTATAACTTACTGTTAAACATTTGGTGTTTTGCTAAATGGAATTGAAATTTGAGATTTAAATAAATAAACATTAAGTAAACAACAATAAAGCTATTACATTTCCTATAAAAATGAAAAAAATAGAGCAAATTATTATAAAAAACCAATTAATTGTTAGAAACATTAGTTTAGTAAAATCTTTTTGGGGTTAGGTACGTTTCGATAAGTCATTTGTTTATGGAGCATTTATATCAATTTGAGCAAGTCAGGACACGATATAGTTAATAAAAAAATATGTATTTATGGAAAATGCAAATTCGAATTGCAGAAAACAGCCACCGAGTGGGTTTTAAACTTAACTTATGAAAAGACTGAACAGTTTAAAAATATATTTATGTAATTTAATGTAAAAATATATTTAATTATTGCAAATAGCAAAGTGCCGAAATAAAATAATATGTATGATTTGTAAACATCCAAAGGTCATAACACAGGCTTCGATTGAATGCTTAGCATGATCATTGGTTGTAATTATGAAAACAAATGTAGCGTTATATTTTAAGTTTAGTTCTAAATATTGCAAGTAGATATGACATGTAAATCATAATTTTGACCTAATAAATTACACAACAATGTCACATACACAAATTCGTTATGGCTATATAAAAGTATATTTAATACATCGGGTTTTATACCTAGCAACGAACCAGCAAGAAATTGTAAAGAACGTTCCTGGAAAATTCGTATAATAAATCCATTTTGTAGAAAACAGATCTGAAATTCGCAATATTGGTAAAACGATTGAAATTGATAGCTTGAAATAAAATTTGCCGTCAACGAAGTATTAATTTACTCGTTAATTGATACTTCCTTTTAAAAATTGCAGCTGAATGTTTTTTGTATTGGTGTTGAAATGTGGATTAATGGGAACTTTTTAGGGTAGATTTGTTTTAGAATTGGGCCCCAATTTTTAAACATCACTTGAGACTGACAGCTAGTTTGAGTTTGTATCAGATATTTCATCTGAGTACAAAATGGCCCGTCAAATTCATATTTAATATCGCTCTCAATCTTAAGATCGATTTATAAATACGAGTCTTAAAATCCAAAGGTGAAAGGTGGATTTAGCTACTTCTTTACAATTAGCATTCATACAAAATTATCAGTTTTAATAAATAATTATTATTAAACAAGAAAAAAATACATGATGTTAAAAAATAATTCAAAGAAATCATAACTGTTGGTTTCCCTAACAAATAAAAATAAAATACAGTAAATTAACACTTGCATAAGATCGTCACGAACGAGAAATTCTAAAAATCTAAATATTTATGACGTCGATCCCCAATTCAGTCACGGATCCTTCAAAATAGGTCATACCTAAGATCCAAAAGTGTAAAGGGCCGTAAAAATCAGAGATTCCAGCGACATAAAACCGATTTCCTATAACCGACCGATATTCCACCAAAGAGACGCTCAGAGATATAAATGAGGTGACAATTTTCTCAGTCTCTATCTCGATGGGGAAGATGTATAGTTCTGTATAATGGGCACGCGGATTTACCAGAGAAATATCTGGACAGGGCTGGAATAAGGACTTAAGATAGAAGCAGTAACTTAGATCGCGAGATAAAACAAATACAAAAGTCATGAAATTGTTTCTTGACTAAGGTTATGGAGTTAAAGGAAATTGCTATTAAGATTCCTTCAAATAATATTTTTTCTGTTTTGTATTAAATAAAGTTATACTTCAGATTAAAATAATTTTAACATCGAGGTCTCTAGTAGACTAGAAACAAGGATATACAGCACAATGCGCCCGATTGTCCAATTTTGTTAATATCTCTCGATTTTTTTTCTGCACACAGGAATATAATTCCTTTAAAAAAATATTGGACCATTATTTCCAAAGGAATAAATTATATTCTGTTAGTGGCAGCCACGGACTATATTGTACGGCATATTGATTAATTTGCCTTAGTCTACACAATTAAAAAAGAAAAACGTGATCATTCTCAGTATTAATCTCACTGTCATATGTGACAGTTATCATAACTTGTGACATAACTGTTACATGAACGTGAGATTATTACAGATAATAATCACGTTTTAATTTTTTTATTGTCTGGGCTAAGAAAAAATAATAATTTTCCATACAACATAGTCCGCAGCTGGCCACTAACAGAATTTAATTTATTTCTCTAGAGGTCCGATATTTCTGATATTTTTATTAAAGAATATATTATCTTATTCCTACATGCAGTAAAAATTTCGAGGGATTTTAATAAAATCGGACAAAGCCCATTATGAATCAGTACAAAACAACTATTTTCCTTAGATTCTAACGAGATTATCACACACGTTCTCACAAAACCGTAAAAGCACATCAAAATCAATGTTTACAAGGGTAGATTCAGGTAAAAGATAAAGTTTAGAGATAAAGATGCCCTTGGGGGATGTTATTGCGATGGGAAACTATAAAAGCATGTCAAGAGTGCTATATCGCCACTATACAGCTACTATAAAGCTATTGTGCTGCTTGCGTCGGACGGGCCTTGAAAAGTTGGACAGTTGGACGCGGGAAGTACTGCAACCATCTGTTGTATTAGATATCTGCTGCCTCCGTGGTCTAGTGGTCAGAGCCATGGGCTTACGATCTGGAGGTCCTGGGTTCGATTCCCGGGGGGGAATACAAAGTTGATATTTTTGTCAATTTATCACTTTGTGAGGTTAGGACATTGCAGGCAGAATCAGCAGATTGTTCCAAAAGAAAACAGGATTCCGTTCTTCGGAGGGCACGTTAAGCTGTCGGTCCCGGTCGCTGTCTTTGATAGTGGTCTAATAGATGTGCTTAGGTGGTTTAAAAGCTCTGACACCAGGGTTCATCGGGTCGTTTTTCGACTCGAGTATCCACTCGTTAAGAAGAAGATTAGATATCTTATATTCCTCTCGAGTTGTATATTGTTTTGTTTTTCTAGCTGTGTGTGGGAGTGGTATGACAATGCTTGCAGAATATAAATTGTAGATGATCAGTGGTTGTACCATAAAACTTTTTAAACGTTCACTCCTAAAACGAAATAAGCTTTCAACTTATTTTGTTATTTAATGTGTTCTGTTTTAAGTGTGTGAGTAATAAGATATTTTGAATTTGAATTCAAAATTAAATTATCAAATAAATTTGACGTAAATTGAAATTGTGCTACAATAACAGACAATACTAAATTAAATGGTACACTTTCAAATAATCTTTGGATTTAATATCAAATAATTTTATTTTAGATCTTGCAAAAGGGTCTTTAACAAGGGTAGGTAATAAAGTACCTAATAACTTATTTATGAAATTTTGCTTATTACTAATATTACATTATCTATAAAAAAGATTCATTTGAAGCTCTATAAATAATCTCTATTACAATATACCCAAAATGGTATAGCCCGATGTTGTAGTGGATAGGCCCACTGCCTCCTGAGCGGGAGGTCGTGGTTCGAATCCCACCAGGTACCAATGTGTTTTTCGGTTTTCGAATTTCATATGTAGGTACGTTTATTCGGCGCCCTTTGGAAGGACGTTGGTCCCAGTTAATATCGTTTAACACAGTAGACATTAGTCGTTAAGCAATGTCAAAAGACTGTGAAAAGCATTGGCGGCTTGAAAATTCTGATGTAATCTAGGTTGGGTTTGGTTTTTCTTTCTGAGTTGCGGAGGTCAGTCGCACTGTGTTAAAGCAAGTACCCTCGTTCAATTCGTTAGATTAGGTAGCCGCCCCTTGTCATACGATATAAGGCTAGGAGCAGATGATGAATATATCCAAAAATTTTGCTGTATCATTTGCCATATGCCAAATTTTGAACGAAGACCTATGGAACCAAAGCATTGAGCCACATACTTACTCAACAAAAATTGAGGTGTAATGATCTCACCTTTTGTTAATGTTTAATTTATGAGTATAAGAGTAGCTTGCCAGGAAAAAAATTAAGTAGGGCGTACTTAAGCCAATGTGCGGTCTAATTCACTTTATACTAATTACATTTATACTAATTTTACCTATTATATATCGTAACAAAGGACTTAAATATTATAATGGGTTTTTAAGTTTATTATAACTTACCTGTTTGTGGAACTTTACCAATATGTTCTGAGATTTTTAATGTTAATTAAGAAAACAAAGACACATCTGCCCATTGTATTGCAAAAACTTGCACACTTCGTCAGTATAAAATTCAAATCACGAAATAATACGACCTTTTTCATGTTACTGTAGTGTTTAATACAAAAACTTTGCACTGCCTATATATATCTTCCATGCCGGACTGGGAGTGAGAGAAAAACATAGAATGTGCCAGCTGCATTTCCTCCCGAGCATGCTGTAAAAACCAGCTAAGGAATCTGAGGGTTTCAGTATATTGTAATTTAGGCGATGGGCTGACAACCTGTCACTACAGTAATATACGTACAGATCTTTCTTGAATGGATCTCAAGACTTTGTTAAACGTGGCGGAACGGCCTTTGTTTAGGTCGTTTACGCTCTGCCTACCCCATTAGGGATAAAGGCGTGATTATATGTATGTATGTATGTACTTTGCACTGCCTCATATTTCAACAGCCAGTAGAAAAATAAAAGCCTAAATCATATAGCAAAATGAGGGTAAGAATAATTATATTAAAGTTAAGCACAAACTCTGAAAGACACACTAAGAGATACAATAGAGATATACCTCACACGTCTGTGTTATTCATTGCACCCCTTGAGTCTATTCTCCACTTACCCCCTTTTCACAGAATTCATACATACAGTCACGCCTGTACCCCTTACGAGGTAAGCACTGTGTCCACGGTCTCATTATAAAGCGTTTGCTCCACATGTGACAAAGGGTTGAGGGTTATTTTAGAAAAATGTATCTAATTGTGTGTTGCAAAGTGATAGATTATCGTTGCAGTGAAACTCTCATCAGCTTACTGATTTTTACAGTGTCGGGACAAGAAGAAAAAAGCAGATGGAACATTCTACGCTTTTCTATCGCTCCCACTCAAGGGTGTATTCTTCCAACGTGATACAATAGAGATACCTTGCACGTCTGTCTTATTCATTGCATCCCTTGAGGTCTATTTTCCACTAACCCACTTTCCACAGAATACCTTATGAATTTCATGATTCCACAATTTCCACACATGATAAGGTTTGAGCTACATAATATACCTTGAATAGTAGATAAATCACCCTCCCGCTGGCATTAAGGGGAACTCCGGATTTACGGGTATAGATCGTATTTGGGTCATGGGAAAGAGTAAATATATTTGAAAGTATTGATACTATAATGTTCATACCAAACATACTTTTAATGCCGAACCGTTTAGGAGTTAAAAGTATATTGAGCGCTCAGAAGCTTTTGATGTGTTGAAGCTTTTATTTTGCTACTTCATACTTGCTATTTATGTTCGACTTCATCTAAAAAGGGTTAATGTATGTCTTGTTCCTTTTTGTATAGCGATTAATAACGTCTTTATTAGCTGCATCAGTACACTGATGAATATGAGCCTTCATAAGGTGGTAAATTATATACGTGTTAGGAGGTGTACTCGCAAACGCACTTCACTACATAGTATAAAACAAAGTCGCTTTCTCTGTCCCTATATCCCTATGTATGCTTAGATCTTTAAAACTACGTAACGGATTTTGATGCGGTTTCTTTTAATGAATATAGTGATTCAAGAGGAAGGTTTATATGTATAATACATGCATAATATAGTAGAGAAACACTGATGATTTACGTGCGATACCAGGGCGGGTCGCTAGTTGAAAATAAAATGCGCTTTCTATAGAAACAAAACAAAAGAAAATGTTGTTTATTGCAAAATTGACAAGTTGTGAAGCCTATGGTTTAAATTGCAATAACTATGGAATTTCCAACTTAGTTTTAGAATAAAGGAAAATAAAGTTTCATGTCTTTTTATTCAAAAACACATTTCATAAATAAATGATTCGTAATGGCAAATTATTTAAATTACTAAAACTACAATTTTATTATGTAAAAGACATGAAATTTCATGTCTTTTTATTCAAAAACACATTTCAAAAATAAATGATACGTGATGGCAAATTATTGATATTACTAAAACTACAATTTTATTATGTAAAAGACATGAAATTTTGTTTGTTTACCTTTATTCTAAAACTGAGTTAGATATACTATACCTACCTACACCAAAACCTTCGTGCGTCTCACACGCTGACATGCTTTACATACAGAAGAGTAAAAACGGTAGTGACTTCTCAAATCAGTGCTTTTATAGTAGAGATATGTCCAAATCTCAGTATGTAAGAAAAAAAACAGACTTAATGTTTTTTTATTACCAGCTGTCATCATCATAAATTTAAGAGCTTTGCTCTTGTCGGTGGAGCTGTATAAAACCAGATTGTTTATTTACTATATAGGCCGGTGATCCAATTGTTTTGTATGCATATTGAAATTAATTTATGTTCAAAGAGTTAATTCAAGTATTAAAATATGTTTACCGGCTTTAAATAAAGCTGAAATCAGAAATTCTCTTAATTGAAGTATTTATGAATGAATTTGTAACAGTATACGTTTAATTATGGCTCAACTCAATTTTGCAATCGGATTTTAAAGATATCTAGTTCATGATACCTATCTAAATATGAAGTGCTTAAGTATTCAATCGAAATAGCTTTCAAAAGTGTTTTTTTGCGATGGATGCTCTTGATTTTATACTTTCAAATTTAGGTGTTTTCACAACGTTTTTGTAGTATAACTGAAGTTCTGAGAATTCACAGGCAGGCAAGGCTGCAGGGTAGTAGACTGACAGTCGCTAGCGACGTTTGCGTTTTGCGTCGCGATTACGTCGCGTTTCAATCGCTGTGTTGTGACGGGGTCGGCGTATGTATCGCTGCAAAACCTCAAATGTGAACACAGTCTAACTGATCGAAATAAGTCGATGATGAATCGAAGTCATCTTGAAACTTCAAGGGCATGGTTTTTCTTTTTATTTACTTAAATGGAAGGGGGTATGTAAACGACCATACTGGGTGTAAGGGACAGCGTCCCGCAAACTGATAGGGGTTGCTCAGTCAACGAAATTGAACAACATTCACCACAAAATTCTTTCAGCAGATGAAACAAAATGACTTTCCCATACAAAATTACCACGTCGATCAAACAGTTTGTATGGAAAATCTTTTTTTCTCAATTTCCTAGTGGGAGTTGTTCAGTTTCGTTGACTGAGCAACTCCAATCAGTGCGGGACGCTGTCCCTTACACAGATCACAGTAGTATGAATTAATTTAAATCTAAAGGGTTGTTTAGAGACTTCTACTTCCTTTCTAGGATGTACGAGTAGGTATAATAATTTCTGTTGGCTATATTTTGCCAAGCAGTGTAAATAAGATATCGCTTCCATCCTGGACTAGGAGCGATAGAAAAACATAGAATGTGCCAGCTGCATCTCCTCGTGAGCATGCTGTAAAACTAGATAAGGGATTTGAGGGTATCAGTATATTGTAATTTAGGTTATGGGCTGACAACCTGTCACTACCAATATATAGATCTATCTTATACTGCCCTCAAAACTTGTCAGACGTGGCGGAACGACCTTTGTTTGGGTTGTTATCGCTCTGCCTACTCCATTAGGGACATAGGCATAATAGTATGTATGTATGTATAAATAAGATCGCCGAAATAGGTACCTACTATCGAAAGCCCAATTCTGGCAAGCACTCAGTTTTTAAAAGTCTATAAAACCCAGCCAAACGGGTTATTCTGCTGACATTACCATCTTAGCCACGTTCATATTAAAGAATTAGGACCTCGTAAATTGCAGAAAAGCCCTGCCTTTTCACTTCTGCCAGTGAAAAATTACAAAGTAAGGCTTTTCATTTATACGAGAGAACGTTGTTTAAACGGTTGGCACCTTTTGTGTCTGTAATCCGGGGACATAGATTCGATTCTTGTGCAATCCGAATTGTTGTGTTTGTTTTATGTTGGGAAACTACTAGGAAGATATCAAAATCGTATTTATAAATCAACATTGGCAACATTGTTACCATGGCACAAGTAACTTATCATTGAAAAAAGTATATGAAGTTTTATTTAGTTATATTTTAATCTTTTCATGAAAAAAATCACAACAATTTGTCGGTCAATCTCGCAGTGAAAGTGAAACGAAAGATCGTAGGAGTAATTTCTTAAAACCGTTATTTCCCTTAATAGTCGGCAATGCTCAGTGAAGATACCAAAGAAAGCAACTGACTGCAAAAGCTTTTTATTTAACCTTTTTAATTAAACCGGCACAAGCACACTTGATACTTTGACCTTATGGAGAGGTCGCGTTCGTAGTCCAAATCCTTTCTCTTATACACGATGGAATTTTCAGACCGCTCCTTCAGGGAAAGTTCCCTGAATAATGACATACAAATACATAAAAATAATCATGCCTTTTTTGCCCGCAATGGGGTAGGCAGAGCGTCAACGACCTAAACAACAGTAGTTCCGCAACGTCAAAGTTTTGAGGGTTATTTAGGATAGATTTGTAGACCATCGCCTAAATTGCAATATACTGAATCCCTCGCATTCTTTAGCTGGTTTTTACAGCATGCCTGGTAGGAAATGCTGCTGGCATATTTATTGTTTTTCTTTCACTCCTAGTCCAGCATGGAAGAAATAAATAATGGTTATAGCAAATTTTACTCAAAGGAATGTTTGGATTATTTATTAAAATAAACAAAACTGCATTTAAAGATTATTTCAATGCGACTGCCATACCCAGGTATCGAAAAAAATAACAGCCTATATTCTTAGTGGATTAATGGATAGGGACAAATATTAGGATCAAATATCTCCAATTAACATTATGTTTTGCAATTTAAGAAAGACCATGAAATGTTGTTATTAAGACATTTGGGTAACACTCTTAGGCGCGTATTTTTAAAGCTATCTCAAGATCGAGAGCAATATTAGGTATGGATTCGACAAGCCACATTGTACTGAAATGACGATACTGATACGAACTTAAACTAGCTGTCAGTCTCAAGTGCTGTTTATAATTATGGTCCTTATTGTAAATACTTTTTGAGTATTTAAAGTGCTTTGATTTAAAATTTATTAGTCTTCCTCAAATTTAATATTCAATGTTTGTTTGAACATAATGTTCCTTATTATTGAGAGCCCGATGGTATAGTGGGTAGGGCCACTGCCTCCTGAGCGGGAGATCGTGGTTCGAATCCCACTACGTACTAATGTGTTTTTCGGTTTTCGAATTTCATATGTACGTTTATTCAGCGCTTTTTCCGTGCTTTGGAAGGCACGTTAAGCCGTTGGTCCCGGTTAATATCGTTTAATACCGTAGATATTAGTCGTTAAGCCATGTCAGAGGCCAATACTAAGCATTGGCGGCTTGAAAACTCTGACCTAATCTATTGGGTCTGGTTTCCCTTCTGGGTTGCGGAGGTCAGATGGCAGTCGCTCTGTGTAAAAACCAGTACCCTCGTTCAATCACCTAGATTAGGTAGCCGATCCCAAAAGATACGGGATAAGGCTAGAGAGCTGATAAATGTTCCTTATTATTGACCCTAAGTTATAAAAATACGGAATGCTATTTTATTTCGATTACAATCTTGCAGGTTCGATTCCCGGGTCAGGCAAATGATTTAAAATCTGTGAATGCAGTTTTAGTTCTTCTTGAAAATAAACGAATGTTTTCTTTTAGTAAAATTTGCTTTCTCCATTATTTAGGGCTATCTTCTTATAGTCATAAAGATTTCGGTGCGAGGCAACCGACGACAGAAAATCTATTCACAGGTTTCCCCTGAATACGCAGCAGTTTCAGAAGTAACATAAATAACATTCTTCCATGCTGGCCTGGGAGCGAGATACAATCATAGTATGGGCCAGCTGCATATCTTCCCGGGCATACTATAAAAACCAGCTAAGGGATCCGGGTTTCAGTATATTGTAATTAAGGCGATGTACTGACAACCTGTCACTACAGCAATATACCTACAAATCTATCTTAAAATAACCCTCAAAACGTTGTCAGACGTGGCGGAACGAACGGCGGCCTTTGTTTAGGTCGTTTACGGTCTGCCTGCTCCATTAAGGATGAAACCGTGATTATATGTATGTATGTTCATGAATAACTATTATTTCACAGTTCCTTTTTAATTAAACGGGCACAAGCACACTTGATACTTTGACCTTATAGAGAGGTCGTAGTTCTAATCCTTTCTCTTACAACTGCTCTAGGGTTGTGCATAATTAACAAATATTGCATAAAAAATATTTATAGTTTTAGCTTATTTATACCTACCTCAAAACGTCAATTTCGTACAGCAAGAATGGGGAACTTAAAGCTTTCAATGGTAAAAGTAAAGTGTACCTACTTAGTTCTAAAATGACCCTCAGAACTTGTTAGACGAACCCAAAATGCCTTTTTTGCAGTCGTTTATGTTCTGTCTACCCCTTCCGGGATACAAGCATCCATGTACATATAGATATGTATATATATAGTACCAATAGCTATCAAACCTTGCACACATTACTGCTACCGAAGCGGAGGCTGCAATACAAAATTATGGTAAATTTCAAGTAAACGTAGAATAAGCATTTAAACGCCGAATAAACGTAAATATGAAATTCGAAAACCAAAAAACACATTGGTACGTGGTGGGATTCGAACCACGACCTGCCGCTCAGGAGACAGCGGCCCTATCCACTACACCATCGGGCTCTTACAGGCTATACAATATTATGGTAAATTTCAAGTAAACGTAGAATAAGCATTTCTACACGCGGAATTATGAATCTCGTAGGAATTCCAGTAATATTTGATTTCCAGGCGCGACGCCCCGCGTCTCTACAAACGAGCCTTTTAAGGACAAGGGCAAACGGGCGCTGTATCTAATTGTAGATTTTAACTAAAACTTCGGCCAAGTGCTTTCGTGACTCCCACTCGTAGTTCAGCCATTAAGGAGCGAGGGTAGTTGAAAAACTTTGATGCCGTTTGGGACCTTGGCAGGGTTAGGGTTAAAAGTGTGAGTATGGGTTAATTGGTACGAAATTAATGAAGAGATTAAATTCTGTGAACAATCAGTGAGAACGTGTGGTATCCTATTTTTTGTCAGAATTTATATTTAAAAGTATTCTTTTAGAATTCAATATTTTTCTACGCTCGCCAATCCATCTGACAAACGTATTAATAATGAGTAAGGTATGTAGAACATGCTCAAGAAGAGAATCTTATTATCAATATCTGTTTAAAAAATTGCAAATTCGTATTTATAAATAAAAAGTTCTTAAAACTAAGACTTGAGCTTCCGGACGTAGACAATAACCTACTCGTATATAGTAGTTAAAAAATGATCAATTTCTTATAAATTTATTTCCCTGTAGTACATGAAAAGACCAACAGACTCTAGTATACTTACTTTTAAATTGACATTGGATAGGGTTGTCTCAACCTCAAACTTGTAACTGCAACAATCCAATAAAGGCCCCTCAAACGGGGTACCACGCAAACGATATCCAATTGCGGGACCTCCCGAGCCTCCAATGACCCCCCCAAACCCCCCATGTCCACTTATTGGGATCAGGTGTGGGGTTATTTGATTCCTTGCGACGTGACTGAGGAATAGGCAGCACGCTTTAGAATGCCTTGGCATTATCAACCCTGTAGGTATGGGAATAGAATTGGAAGTTAGTTGGGTATTCTAGTACACGCAGTACATTTCTATAAGGTCACGAACGCGCAGATATGCTCATTGTGGTGTTGCTGCCTATATACGTATACATATACCGACATATCTATATACCGATATATCTTCCATACTGGACTGGGAGAGAAAGAAAAACATAGAATGTTCCAGTTGCCCTTCCTCCCGGGCATGCTGTTGAAGTCAGCAAAAGGGACTCGAGGGTTACAGTGTATTGTAATTTAGGCGATGGGCTGACAACCTGTCACTAAAGCAATACATATTACAATCTAAAATTGCCCTAAATTTTTGTCAGACGTGGCGAAAGCGCCTTTTAAGAGGCGTTAAACGCTCTGCCTACCCCGTAAGGGATAAAGGCGTGATTTTATGTATGTATGTATGTATATACCGACCACATACAAAAAACTCTATCCAACGAAATTACTGTACCTAAATAATGATGTATACAAAATACAATACAACTGGCGCCCCCATCAGTAAAAAATCTTAACTCACTAAAAACACAATGAACCGAAAATCCGATCGAACAAACTCAAGTAATAGTTGTTAAGATAATTTAACGATTCTTAGTTTGAATTTCTTGTTACATCGATATTTCATCGCAGTTTCATGGGACATGGTCACGAGCAGACTGACGAGGCGAATTTTAACATATTCTAATGGAAACCAAATCGCGATTGCCTTCACTCCAATTTGACTTCCACTACAATTGTCACTCACTTGTTTCTCACGATAAACCACACTCACATATAATCGTGGTAGTAATCCACCTAAGTAAAAAGCAAAATGACACTTACCCTACCAAATATATCCATTTTGGACTGGGTTTTCCTGGCGAAAGATTTTGAATAGCTGACAGGATCCTACATGACCACTTATTGGAATCAGCTGTGTAGATTATTTATTTCTTGCGGTATTTTTAACCGTTACTGGATAGGTCTCATTTCTTTTTTAAATTATCGTCAATATTTGGCAAGTTGTTGTCGGTTTGCCTATCAAAGGTAAATGGTAGACCTTCAACCGCTTATCAAATATTGACGATAATTTCAAAAAGAAATGTGTATAGTTAAACACAGCGTTGCCTGCCTGGCGCCTGCCTATATTGCAAAACATAATATACCCTCAGCCCTTTTAACAATTTTTATTATTAACGATAGGTATATAAAGTGTGCCTAGCGAAAGATTAGCCTACCAACCTAGTCCATTGGTACTGTGTCTAAGTAAAAAAAAGCTAAGAATATTATAGCTTTGTAAATTTGTTAGATTTTTATAGTACTTGCATATTTTTAGTTTTTTGTAGTAAATTTAAAAATTTAAATTTAATTTGTTGAGCAAGAGAGTATGGTTTCAAGACAATCCTGATTATTTAGGTTCTATGACACCATTCTATAAAATAATTGTAATGTTTGCGTATATAAATAAATTTAAAAAAACAATGCTAACTCCCAAACCAGAATATTTATTAATTTTATATTCCTTAAAATAATCATATTCAATAGCTACCTCTATCCAACCTACGTATATATATATATATATATATATATATATTCTAGAAAGTGGTGCTCCAGACTAGGAATTGGTTTGAATAGCAGACTGGATCCCGCATGACCTTTATTGGAATCAGGTGTCCAGGTTATTTGATTCTTGCGGCGACGTGACTGAGGAATATTATCTTGGAAATACTATGTCTACAAATACCGCCACAAGACCTGTTATCGATTTAATTGGTCTAAGAATAGAGTAAAATATTAGCAAACTTGGGTAACTAAGGCCTTACGGGCCTATATAACCAGCACTTGAGAATGACAGCTAGTTAAAGTTTGACTCACAAAATGTCATTTCAGACCAAAATTACCTGTCAAATCCATACCTAATATTGCTCTCAATCTTGAGATAGCTTTATAAATACGGCCCTTAGTGATAATTGTTTCATTGTTATTCATTTTATGTTTGCTATTGACGTTAATTTAGCGAAAATTACCAAAACAGAGTCACCAAGAAGTTTCTATTGCAATGTTTGGTGCCACTTTGCAATAATTGGGTCTTCTTCTTTCACTTAAGAGCTGGGCTCTTGTCGGTGGAGCAACTTCCATTTTTGTCTATCATTGGCCAGTTCTTTGATATCCCGATACGACTTGGCATTTACTTTTTCCTTTACTTGATCGATATAACTACGTCTCGGTCTACCTCTTCCTCGCTTCCCTTCAATTTTCCCTTCTACAATGGTCTTAAAAAAAATTGTCATGCCGTATCAGGTGTCCAATCACATTTAATCTTCAGTTCTCGACAACATTCAATAATTGGGTAGTCATAATAAAATCAACCTCTGTTTTACTGTAAACAATTATATATACAAAATAACGTTCTTTTTGTACATTTTACAGAAACCAACAAAAGTTGTTTCGCGGAAACTTATTTCGATATTTTCCAGAAATGTTGGATCTTTACTGATCCAGTTATATTCGTGATCTGGAATAAACTTACATTATTGCTTGTTCCACGAAGTATTATGTAATGCTACAAACTGTAATCTCCACACAAATCAAATTCAAATTGGGGTTTGGATCTCCCGATTCCACTTACGGCATCAGGTGAGCGGGTTTGATTACTTGAGACATGAGGATATGTCATCTATGGGGATGGAACTACTGGGACGAAAATTCCTTTCTTCAAAGGAACTAGCAAAAGAACTACATACATAAATCACGCCTTTATCCCTTACGGGGTAGGCAGAGCGTTTAACGCCTCGTAAAAGGCGCTTTCGCCACGTCTGACAAAAGTTGAGGGCAATTTTAGATTGTAATATGTATTGCTTTAGTGACAGGTTGTCAGCCCATCGCCTAAATTACAATGTACCCCTCAATGTACACTGTAACCCTCGAGTCCCTTTTGCTGACTTCAACAGCATGCCCGGGAGGAAGGGCAGCTGGAACATCCTATGCTTTTCTATCTCTCCCAGTCCAGCATGAAAAAAAGAGGGAAATAACGGTTTTATTAAATTACTCCTACGATCTTTCGTTTCTCTTTCACTGTAAGATTGACCGACTAATTGTTGTGATTCTTTTACGAAAAGATTAAAATATAACATGTTTTTCTATCTCTCCCAGTCCAGCATGGAAGAAACAAAAGAACTACTGGGAACAAAGGTCTATTTGAAACTAATTTGTTATGTGACGGAAAAATCTGTAGAAGATAGTAAAACCATAATTAGAATGATAACAATGATCATTCATAACTCCCAATTTTTATAACATTTTGTAATTTTTTAGAAAGATAAAACAATTTTTCATATTTTCGAACTAAAGTTACGTGGTCCTTGAGGTACCTAATTTTAATTTTGCAAGCCGACACACACTTAGTGCAACACTCATATAGCTTACGGGTGTATTGTTGTATTTTTTCTGTCTTTCGCTGGTATACTTACAGCGGTAAGGCTCATAGCAAAGTCATGATTATTCCACACGTACTAATCTTGTTAAAATTATGCTGCGTTAAGTATTGGAAGCGTGACTTGGCAACACTCACACAGCTTAGTGTAATTTCATAGACGGCACAGAAAGAGAAAACTCTGCTATAAAGAAGTAAAGCAGACAGAATAACGTTTGTAATGTAATAACTTTTGAAAGGTAGGAAATGTACATTACTAAAACACTGGCACACCTAGACGTTTAGTACTGAACAGACCAGTTGTGCATATTGCCTAGTTGATTAACAGTTTGATAGCTGTTAAGGTTAGACCGCACTGTGACGGAGCGTCGCGGCGCGGCGCGGCTCGGCGCGGCATAGCACTGCAGCGGCGCGACACTGCGCGACAAATCTGTCAAAAAATATGAACTAACATTTCCACGCTGTGCTGCTCCGCTGCAGCTTCAGTACGGTACATCTCATACATTTTCATACCAAGAAACATTTGTCGCGCAGTGCCGCGCCGTTCCGCTGCAGCTACGTCCTAGTGCGGTCTAACCTTTACCCCTACTATCTAGAATTTCGGATTGTACTAATTTGTTAAATTAAAAGTGTGTTTATGATAAACGAAATTAATTTCATTACCTACAGATTGCTTTATTTTTCTTTACGATTGCTAATGTGAAAATGAGACAGAATTTTCTTTACCTCTAAGGTCCGTATTTATAATCAGCTCTCAAGAGTTCAAAACGACCTGTCAAATCCATTCTTAATATTGCTCTTAGTTCTGATATCGCTTTTTAAATACGAGCCTAAATCTTTCAATATGTTAAAAGATATTTGTGTATTTGTTTGCAGTTCCAGCCACGTTTCATATGAAATGATTTTAACATCTTTTGGCTTCAAGTAGAATAAGAAGAATTTTTTATTTTTATAAATATTTTTGTTTATCGCTTCAGAGAAACCATAATACATGGAAAACTTATATGTATTAAACGTCTGTAGGAAGTTCTTATTTGCAAAGCAGTGTCTACACCTGTTAATTGTCAGTGTAAATTTAATTTCAAGGTAGCTTACTCCTTCAGGTAATATAACTTCGGTTTAGAGGTCAAAGCAGAGGCAAACTTTGGGGTAGAATTTTAACATGTTAATAAGTCTTCATCTAAAATGTCTCATGTCTCCAAGTTACTGTGTCTATGAATAAATAATTTTGATATTAGAAGTTTTTGGTAACTTAAATTAAAAATATTTTTAACATGTACGTACCTAGTTACATTTGTATACCATATATTTTTTAAAGATTATTTTTGAAGGTGACTTTACTAGCAAATAAGTAAAAAAAAAACATAATTCACTAAAAAAGGCAGTGAATCGAAAAACCGGTTCAACAGAATCAAGGTATAAATTACTTATAAATTAGCGATTCATAGTTCATTGTAGTAACAGGAAGAAAAAATGCGAATAACGGCCACCAACTCGCAACTGTTCTGCCTGTTACTACTTGATTCTGTTGGACCGGTTTTTCGATACACCGCGTGTTTAGTAAAATATGGTTTTTTACTAATGGGGGCCCCACTTGGCTAGTATTGTCACCTCAATTAATAACAAAACTGGACAGTGTTCTAGTACTTATAACTATTCTAAAGATCATCTTTGCCTTAATCGTATTTTTCTTGTTTTTAATGACATCATATTTGAAATTTTTAATACAGTATCTTTACAATATAACGCCTAGAACTAAAGCAAAGTGAGCTAACGAAAATTGTTTGACTGGGAGCAATTTTCAGCTAACTTGTTTGAACTTGCCACAAACTTTGTCTTAATGAAAAGTAAAGACACTGTTACCTTGTTAGTGGAGTTTCCTGGAGTTTGATAATGTTACTCCAAATCCAGCTACAATGATAAGATTTCTCATAATGACTAGTGTTACTAGTATTTTCAAAAGAACCTTTAGGATTGTCAAGGAACTATTTTTAAGACTACGTATATACGTAAGGGTCACTTTGCATATGTTGAACTAGACTATGTTTTCAGTCATCAATACCAGGCCACTCAGAAAGTATTGCGATAAATAGTTTTTATATATGGCAGACTAGCCGGTTAGAATCTTTTTTGAAAATATGATTACTTGTAAGTAAAAATATGTGTGTTCCATTTTCAAAATTTCCCTCCACATTTTTTGCGAGCCAATTCAAAGTATCGTGTCTTACTGAAAAATGGATCTGCGCCGGGAACTTTTTAGAGCTATGATTTTTTACGATTTCAAGTGTCGCTTGAAACCGGATGAATCGTTCGATAGACTTCAAATGGCATTTATGGATGAAAGCCCCTCCAAAGCAACCGTGTATCGTTGGTATAACGAATTTAGGCGCGGTCGACCAACCTTGGGGGATGAAGAAAGAAGCGGTCGCCCTTTGACGGCTATTACGGAAGAAAACGTGCTAGCAGTGAATAATTTAATCCAAGATAATAGGCGAATTACATATCAGGAGATTCAGCACATATTAAAGATTGGATCGGGAAGCGTTCACGAGATTCTACAAGGGCATCTTCGCGTGAGGAGGATAGTATCGCGCTGGGTGCCGCACTACCTCAGCGACGCTCAGAAGCAGGCCCGGGTGGAATGGTGCCGTGATATGCTGAACAAATTTGAAGCAGGCTCGTCTCGGCGTGTTTACGACATCGTAACAGGTGATGAGTCCTGGATTTATCAATACGATCCAGAAACCAAGCGCCAGTCGACAGTTTGGGTGTTTCAAAATGAACCAACGCCTACCAAAGTGAAGCGATCTCGAAGCGGGGGGAAGATTTTGATCGCCAGCTTTTTTAATTTGACTGGCCACTTGGCCTCAATTCCCTTACTAGATCAAAGAAGCATTAACGCCGAATGGTATACTACCAAATGTTTACCAGAAGTTTTTTCTGTTGTGAGCAACAAGCGACCAAACACAGGGCTCCGCGAACTACTGCTCCACCACGACAATGCGCCTGCACACACCGCGCTCAAAACGAGGGACTTCCTGGACAGCACACCAGTCAAACTCCTGAGTCACCCTCCTTACAGCCCTGATCTAGCACCGTGTGACTTCTTTTTATTTCCAAAAATAAAAATCAGCTCAAGGGGATACAATTTTCGTCGCCGGAAGATGCGCTGGCTGCGTTCGAGCAGGCTGTAAACGAGGTGTCTACGGCGGACTGGAAAAAGTGTTTTGAAAACTGGTTCAGACGCATGAATCTTTGTATAGAGGCTGGTGGAGAGTACTTTGAAAAGATTTAATAAAAATATATGTACCTGTAGAACAATTTTTTTTAGTGTCGCAAATCTTTCTGAGTGTCCCACGTATAGTGGAAAAAAAACCAGTTGCATGTTGTAAAAAAGCTAGGATTATTGTAGTAAAGTTGTAGTATTTGCTACGGTTGTCGTAGCATATACTACGTTTTTCATTGCATGGCTGTTTTATGTATGTTTTGTATTTGTTCTATAAACTGGGGGAAAATTCACAAAGTGATAAATTCGCAAATATCAACTTTGTGTTTCCCCTCTGGGAATCGAACCCAGGACCTCTGGATCGGGAGTCCATGGCACTAGCCACTAGACCACGGAGGCAGTTAACGCCTTGTAATAGGCGCTTTCTTGCCACGTATGACAAAATTTGAGGGCAATTTAAGATTCTAATGTGTATCGCTGTAACAAATTGTCAGCTCATTGCCTAAAATTACAATGAATTGCAACCCTTGCAACTTTTTTACTGACTTCTACAGCATGCCCGGGAGAAAGAGCAGCGTAAGAAAAAAAAAATTGACCATATTTTAGGGTGTGATTACCCATGATACTGGACAACTTTTCCCAATTAACATAGATCGAATTATCAAATTAATATAAACCCTATATGTTGTATTATCGCTTTCAGCAACGGCAACAGTGTCTCGATTTCTCATGATTACTATTTTAAACTACTAATTTATTGCAAATTTTTCGTTGGTGCCAGGTCAAAATATCATACATACATACATATAATCACGCCTTTATCCCTAATGGGGTAGGCAGAGCGTAAGCAACCTAACCAAAGGTCGTTCCGCCACGTCTGACAAAGTTTTGAGGGTTATTTGAGATAGAATTCTAGGTATATTGCTGTAGTGACAGGTTGTCAGCCCATCGCCTAAATTACAAGATACTGAAACCCTCGGATCCCTTAGCTGGATCTTACAGCATGCCCGGGAGGAAATGCAGCTGGCACATTCTATGTTTTTCTTTCGCTCCCAGACCAGCATGGAAGAAAATTAGATCATAGATCGAATTATCAAATAAAAATAAAACCCTATATGTTTTATTATCGCTGTCAGTCCAGCATTGGCAACAGTGTCTCGATTTTTCATGATTACTATTTTAAACTACTAATTTATTGCAAATTTTTCGTTGGTGCCAGGTCAAAATATCAATGTGTGTTAAAGGTTAACTAAGAAAATTAATCCAGAGAAAAAGTTGCTACAAATTCAGGATAAAAGATCTTGTATCGTATCATACCGTCAGGCAACAACTGATTTTACAAAAAAAACAGAAGATAACTCTGAAAGATGCAATTCCTATACATTGAAGATACATTCATCCATGCTAGCCTGGAGAAAAAAACCTATAATACGACAGCTGCATTTCCTTCCGGGCAAGCTGTAAAACCATCTAAGAGATCCGAGGGTTTCAGTATATTGCGATGGGCTTACAACCTGTCGCTACAGCAATATACCTACAAATTTATTTTAAATAACCCTCAAAACTTTGTCAGACGTTGTGGAACGAAATTTGTTTAAGTCGATTACGCTCTGTCTACCCGATTAAGGATAAAGATGATTTGTATGTATGTAGATACATTTGCTTTCGTATAAAGTATAGGAATGCCTGACTATTGCAGCTAATATTTTCTGTTACTAAATTGTACAAAGTCAAATAAAACCGTTAGATTAACGATATATCTCCCTTGAATGTACCATTACAACCCAACTCAAATAAAGATACTTGAACCGTGTTGAAATATTGAGTAATTCTGCGTAACACGGGATTCCGAAAACCCTTTTGATTGGCCATGATTTGAACAACCCTTGGCGATTTTGTTACGAATCGTTGAGCTTGAGGCTTGATTTGACTCTGCCAATCATGTATGCGCAAATATGTCTAATGTAGACTCAATTGGATGCTTTATGGACCATTTCTTTTAAATCTTGAGGTTCTTAAAGAGTAATGCGCTGAGCATTTTGTCTTTGGGATTCGATTGAGTTGATTTGCTCTCTTAAAGTATAAATCGTGGTCATTATAACTAAATGGATGTTTTAAGCAACTTTGTCTTATTTGAATAGATTTTTATTACAAAAAACATTTTTTTTTTAATATTTTTTGATCTACCAAGGTTGTTGTTTTAACTACGTATACTAGCCATTTTTATTTTTCTTCTTTCCTTTTACCACCACAATACCATCAGATTTATGTATGTATGTATGTATTATCTATGTTGAAAAAGCAAAAAAAAACTTAAGAGCAAGGACGACAAATAACGACGATCAGAAAAATAACATAGAATCGTTCAAACCGAGACATGGCATGTATAATGTAATATTATACTTAAAGGGCAGAACTCATGGTTAGATTTCTCAAAACATCTTAGATACTCTTTTATATTTTGTAAATAATAAACATAAAATCTGATTTTGTCATGTATGAGGTACTAATTAGGAACATATCACATAAGAAACATTTTTTTACATAAACCATGTTACTGTTTACAACATTTTATTATGAGATTTAAACTTCAGCTTCTTCGTAAGGAAATAGCAAAACGTAAACAAGTATAATTGTTATTAATTACGCTTCCGGAAATATACGTAAAATTGCTACTTTATTTCCTTCCCTTGTGCGCCCTAACCTTTATTCTGTCCTTCGTAATTTTGGCCGTCGGTGGTCGTCTCTATAATTTACTTTTGTTTCAATTGTTACGAGGTTTAGAAGAAGGAGAAAAAATATTTATTCGACAGTTTCCCGCTGGCGTTTTTTTATATCCCCCGTCCTGATTTGATGAGTTTTCCTTGTCTTCAATATTTTTTGGTAGAAACTAACTTATAACGCTGTGTGTTAGTAAGTTTCAATAAAGTGTTTGTTTTGTACAACGTTTATTTGTGTAGTTACGTCTTGTTTTTCGGCAGATTTAGATTAACCATAACTTTGAGCGCCATTTAGAAAATTGAAAGATTTTCTTAATCAATATTTGCGTTACTAATTACATACATACATATAATGACTCCTTTATCCCTTATGGGGTAGGCACAGCGTAAACGACCTAAATATAGTTCGTTTCGCCACGTCTGACAAAGTTTTGAGGGCTATTTACTTAAAGATTTGTAGGTATATTGCTGTAGTGGCAGGTTCTCAGCCCATTGCCTTAATTGCAATATACTGAATCCCTCGGATCCTTTGCTGGTTTTAACATTATGCCCGGGAGGAAATGCAACTGGCACATTCTATGTTTTTCTCTCCAGTCCAGCATGACAGAAATAATTATGCTTTCACAAAAAAAAACTATCTATCGATTAAATTCTTAATTCAAATACGAACCAAAATTTTTGTCCTAAAACAGTCCAAAGCCCACCTCAGTGGAACAAATGAGGCAGTTTTTGAGACTTCGACAAAGTATCCGTCTACTACAACGCACTCAAGAACGGAATTTGCAAACGTAATAAAAAGTTTCCCCTATCAGAGTTATAATTCATACTGGATCGGAAAGGTCCTTTGCAAATAAGGGTCCCGGGTTGCCCTTCACAAACTTTCTCCAAATGCAAAGACTCAGAATTACGTTGAAGGTCTTCAATTAGGAGTTTTGACTTGGTTTGAACTTTGTAGGATTTGGTATAAAATGTGTAATTACTGGAAATAATCTACAGTCGTTTTACTTATGTATAACTTAGTGGAAAAATGATTCATTTTGGATAGTCATAATTTTATGATCATTATGCTATGGACTATTAGAAACCTTTATTTACTCTCAAGATATTATGGACCTGCCCCGTAAGGGATAAAGGCGTGATTTATGTATGTATGTATATATGTAAGATTGAAATCAGCGGGTCTAAGATATGGTGGAACAAATACAATCAATGGAAAGCCAAATTCGAGGACCATTGAAGTTAAATGAAGTGAAACGATATCGGACCAACGAATTAGGACAAGATATTCACTTATAGTACCTATATTGGTCCTTTAAGATTATTATAACCTAATACTTCCATGCTCGCCTGGTAGCGAGAGAAAAACAAAGAATGTGCCAGCTGCATTTCCTCTGCGGTATTCTGTAAAACAGCAAAGGGATCCGACGGTATATGCAATTTAGGCGGTGGACTGACAACCTGTCACTACATAAATGTACCTTCAGACGTGGCGGAACGACCTTTGTTTAGGTCATTAGGGATAAAGGTGTGACTATATGTTTGTAAATTATGAACCTAATTATGATAGGAAATTAAAGTAATAACTGGCGATATAGCATCGAGGTTATATACGAATTTAAACAAATGAGGACACTGAAAATTACAGATATGTTTTAAGACTCGAGTCTAAATAATAGTATGACTAGTTTCAGAATAAAATATCCTTTAAATAACTTCAACTATGTACCCAAGACTGAGACATGTGGCGTGAAAGAGGGAAGGCCTTTGCCCTGCAGTGGGACATGACCATAGGATACATGTACATAAAACAAATATCACATATAAATTACTATAGAGAACGTTTTTTTTTAGTTTAAATAAACATATAGAAAACCAATAATTTTAATTATAATAATATATTAGTAAATTACAAATTATTGTACAAAAATAAATAATAATATAACAGACTAAATCCAAATCAGGATATGCTGAAATATGACTACAAAATAAACTAATAACAATAACGTAAAATAAATTAGTATAAAGTAAATTGGCAATATGATCTAAATACATTTTGCTTACCACTGTTTTCACCAGTGTAGGTTTAACCATGGTCCATGGTCAACAGTTAAACTATGGTCAAACTAACTTTTTGCGATACAGTGCAAACTAGTGCAGTGAGATTCACAAATTTTTCTTGTAGCCTTTTTAAACCACCTAATTGTACCTATAATTTAATTTAATAAGGCAAAATGTTTGTCCAGTAAACTACTCTTTTTATACTCTGTTAAGCATTGTTGTTCATCAATGCACCGACGAAACATTATTGCGGACTGCTAGATAAGACGCCTTGTTTTCCTTGCATTAACGCCATAGAAGAGGTGTAGTGCTTAGGGTCTGCTATGAAACCAGGGGTACGGCTTAGAAGAGTTTTAAACAGCACTCCCATTTGAGGATATTGCGGTGCAGCTCCTGAGAAATAGCTGTCTTTTAGTCTCCACCCAATCCATCCGGTCTCTTGGAAGTAATACTTATCTTCCAGTTTCATTTTGCTCCTTTCCTGTAATACAGACGGAACTTACAATCACTACTTCGTCCTTAATCGAGAAGGCAGAGCGATCAGTTACATCTGTATAATTCTGTAATGACAAGTTGTCAGCCTATCGCAAAATTATAATACACAAACTCTCGTATCCCTCTGCTGGTTATAACAGTATGACCGGGAGGAGAGGCATCTGTACGTACATACGCAAACTGCAAATATGATGACTTCTTCTTCTTTTGTATACGATCGTCTTCGGTATTGAAGCTTCGGAGGGCACGTTGAGCCGTCGGTCCCAGTCACTGTCTTTTGTAGTAGTTACTCAAACAACGTCAGAGGCCTAATACCTGTACTACAAGGCGGTTTGAAAACTTTGACGCCAGGGTTCATCGGGTGTCGAGAATCCACTCACACAAAAAAAAATACATGTGAAGTTCAAGACATAATATGATATCGATGGCTGAAAGAAGAGAAATAAACAACTACATACCTTTAGATAATCAAGTCGCCCATGCTCAGGTATACCAAGGTAAATCTTTTCTGACTGTTTTTGTGGAACTGGCCGCATAAGAGGGTCCAAAGACAAATCATCATCAGGTCGTGTAAGCCGCGGGTCTATTTTTGGATCGCCTAGTCCTTCGGTTACTATAGTGTGGGTCTTTCTCAAGTCTTTTATGCCAGGTATGTAGGGTGATATTGGTTTTTTCATTCTGTGTCGATATGCGTTTTTGTGACCTCTTATGATGGTCGCCATACCTGATTCCAGGACAGACTTCGATACGTCTGTTTGAGTGTAACCTTGTTAAAATAGAAAAGAATATACTTTGTTGCGCAGAAAAATACATATCAGAATGACAAATCATATCAGCACAAATAGGCGGCCTTATATTGCTAAACGTTATTTCTTCCAAGCCACCTCAGGGCACAGGAAAGCAAAATAAATATATGGATTGGTATACATTTCAAGCTACACTATAAATACAATGAAAATATATAAATAAATTACCTACTACTACTTACTAACAATTTACATAATAAAATGTAATTTACGTAGGTACATAAATTAATTATATTAAACTGCCTCCATGGTCTAGTGGTCTGAGCCATGTGTGCCTGATCTGGACCGAAGATCCTGGGGTTGATTTCCAGCGGAGGAACACAAAGTGTCAATTTATCACTTTGTGAAGTTACCCCCAGGTTGGTTAGGACATTGTAGGCTCAGCCTAGCCTCCTAGCCTTAGCCTCCTGGTTTGTTTGAAAAGAAACATGATTCCGTGCTTCGGAGGGCACGTCAAGCCGTATATTAAAATGTATTTATATTAAAAGAGATTTATTCACCTTTTTCTTCACCAGTGAACTTTGCAGCTGCTAAAAGTTTTTCTCTGTGCAATACATTCCATCTTATGCGAAGTGAAGCAGTCTTTTCGTAATTTTCAATTAAGAATTTTTGGACTTCAGGCTTCGTTAAGTCTAGAGGCGGCATTTTGATGTGAAAATTAGGGTTTTATCAAAATAAAATTTTCAAAATACAAGAAGTAAAATGAAAAATGCAGAAAAATTGTGATGAATTACCCTAGTACAAATTTTTATTCATCTGTGAAATTGTGACACGAGAAGTTAGAAAATCATAGACATAAATGTTTTTTTTTCTATATAAAGTTTCTTGTCAGACTCAGTTAAAAAAATACCTATCTGATGCGATCTGATTTTACAAGAATCCAAGATATGATTAACATAGAATTAATTTTCGCGCTAACTGAACCACAGGTTTCAAAATTAAAAAGTAATTGTCACAGAATAACAAACCAATCGGATGGAGTGGATACTCTCCTACAAAATTGTGGGATAGCGAGTAGGCCCTACAGAAACAAAACGGCTGAGCTCCCGAGAGAGCACAATGGAAATAGAAACGAAACATGACGAACCCGTTATGAGTATTGTGTACCGTCTGATTTTGTCAGGTGTTAATTACATTATTACTATATAGAAGTAAAATGTGTCGACAAAAGTACTTAGAGAAATGTTTAGGTCACGAGTACGATAAACCAACGGACGAGCATGAAAAAAATTATGCATGCATGACGCGAAACAAGTTTATAAAAATAATGAAAAGACATACTAGATAAAAAGTATAACATTACGTACTTGAAATTTAAAAAAATAATGAACATTTCATATTTTAAAGTAAAAAACAAATACCCCCGTGGCCACTAACTAACAGTCTGTTTTGTTACAGGTATGTGGCCAAATTATTCATAGGCATCAATACTCACAGCATCACGGCCATTGTTGATCGTTGTAAATCAGGTAAGTAATTAATAATACGATATTACTATTATTTTATGTATATACTGTTGGACGACATGGGCTTCTTTCGGTTAAGGTTTGCCATAAATGCCATATACCAGGAGTAAAAAAAAAAAAATTTTTAATTTTCATGGGTACAAACACACACAATTTTTTTTTTTTTTTTTTTACTGCTTGTATAGTATTGCTTGGTATGGCAGACGGATTGGCGAGCACAGCAAAAGATGGCATACCGAGAGCAAAGAAAATGTATAATAACGCAAAAGAAGAGGCACTCCCGCCCCCGATTCGAAATGGCAGCACACACACAAACCCACTTCAAACCTGTACGAACACGTTATTTCGAAATGCGCATGTAGTACGAAACACGGCGAGCTGTATGGAGTGCACGCCCTGTGCCTGGAGTAAGGAACAGCGAACCGCAAACAACTTTCACCAGAAATTAATTATTTATTGCTTTCCCCGCGGAAAGAGGTTGGTTGATGCTAAGATTAGCAATGTGGTTAGATAACCCAGCACCACACTGGCAAAGTACATACATACATATAATCACGCCTTTATCCCTACTGGGGTAGGCAGAGCGTAAACGACCTAAACAAAGGTCGTTCCGCCACGTCTGACAACGTTTTGAGGGTTATTTTAAGATAGATTTGTAGTTATATTGCTGTAGTGACAGGTTATCAGCCCATCGCCTAAATTACAATATATCCTCGAATCCCTCGGATCCATTAGCTGGCTTTTACAGCATGCCCGGGAGGATATGCAGCTGGCCCATTATATGTTAGGCCAGCATGAAAGAAAGTGAAACTGGCAAAGTGAAACTATAATTTTTATTTTACAAGTTTCTACAGATTGTATAGGCCCGTATGTATAACCCCTAGAGCAATGAATACGATGTTTCATTTCGTCGCGTCGTTCGCAATTAAAATGACTCCCGCAATACGCCATGTAGGCTAGCTCGCTCGAATTCAATTCTCATTATTATGCACGCCATTTGATTGAGCGTATTCAATTGTATCGTATTTCTTCTGTCGTCTGTTATTGTTCAATTCACAAACGAAACGGGCGACACTTTGATGTGTATTGCTTTGTTTTGAAGTCATTGTTTGAGTAATTAAAACAGTTTTGTACGTGCTTTGTCTGTTTGTGGGATTCCATTGAGCGTGTTATTTCATTTGCATATTGATTTTATACTGTGATCTGGAAAAGCTTATTTTAATGCTCTGAATTCAATTGATGTACAGCCAGCAGCAAAGAAGAGTATCCCATGGGTTATATTGCTTATATATATATATATATAGACAGCATGGTAAACAGAGAGCTCGATGGTGTAGTGGATAGGGCCACTGCCTCTTAAACGGGAGGTGGTGGTTCGAATCCCACCACGTACCAATGTGTTTTTCGGTTTTCAAATTTCATAAGTACGTTTATTCGGCGCTTTTTCCGTGCTTCGGAAGGCACGTTAAGCCGTAGGTCCCGGTTAATATCGTTTAATACCGTAGATATTAGTCGTTAAGCCATTTCAGAGGCCAGTGCTAAGCATTGGCGGCTTGATAACTCTGACCTAATCTAGGATTGGCTCTGGTTTCCCTTCTGGGTTGCGGAGGTCAGATGGCAGTCACTCTGTGTAAAAACCAGTACCCGTTCGTTCAATCCTCTAGATTAGGCAGCCGACTCCGTAAGATACGGGATAAGGCTAGGGAAATGAATGAATGAATGATGGTAAACAAACACATGGTAGATACTAGTAGTACAAAAACAATCGATGGAGCACTATCGATCAGCAACACTACTATCTACGTTCGTCAATTTTAATGTGTTTTAAATAGTACTCACCTCTGCGATAGCATTGAGGTTATTTTTAGTCTTTTTATATGCCGTCACAGAAATTATAATTCTATTCTTGGAAGCAAACATCGATCACTAGATGTCTGGAAATATATTTCCATTAAATAGACAAAATAATACAGCATTTCGTAGGATTTCTCATATTTTGCTGATTTCACTAAACAAATTGTGGCTGAACTTTTTCTATCAATCATCTTATTTTGCTGTGAACGGGAATAATCTCTATTAATCTTCCATTTTGGAATTTAGAAACTTTAGCGCTGTTTCATCGAAGATCGTTTAAAGGTTAATTACATTTTACGAGTTTAGTGTACTCATTTTTTTTATTTTATTATGTTATTGTAGGCCTTTGCCCTGCAGTGGGACATTTCAGGCTAATTAAAATAAAAAAATGTTATTGTGAATACCGCATTGTATACTCATACCAATAAATTTAATTCATGGGTATGAATGGATAAAAATACTTAAATTGTGCGATGCTGGATAAATATACCACTAGTTACTATCTCGGGGTGTCGTAAAAGTGAACTTTTATTAATATTGCTTTACACTACTTTATGATGCATACATACATTCATACATACAATCGAGCCTCCATCCCTAATGGGGTAGGCAGAGCGTAATTACCTTAAAAAAGGTCGTTCTGCCACGTCTGACAAAGTCTTGAGGGTTATTTAAGATAAATTTGTAGGTATATTGCTGTAGTGACAGGTTGTCATCCCATCGCCTAAATTGCAGTATACCCTCGGATCCCTTACTTGGTTTTTACAGCAGGCCCGGGAGGAAATGCAGCTGGCACATTCTATGTTTTTCTTTCGCTCCTAGTCCAGCATCGCATACTTTATGATAGTGCCTGATGACCTATTTTTCGTAGTACTTTTTCCTTTTTTCCAGAACTAAGGTGACTATAAAACTGAGTGGCGCCCCCATCAGTGAAAAAAATGAATCAAAAATCCATTCCAACAGTCTCAAGTAATAGTAATTAAAATAATTTAGAACCCTGAAAATTGCTGATTCATAATTCGTTGTAGTAACAGGAAGAAAAATTACGAATAACTGGAAACAACGGTAATTTTTCTTCCTATTGCTACAACAAACTCAGAATCGGTAATTTAGAAGGTTCTTAATTATCTTTAAAACTATTACTAAAGTCTGTTAGACCTGATTTCCGATTCAATGTGTTTTTAGTGAATAATGATTTTATAGTGAACTTGAGTTGCGATATGTATATTTTTTTTATAGCAGGTACCCAAAGTAAAATTCCTAGAAAAGTTATCAAATTCATACGTCACAACTCACCACGCCACAATACTATTTCAGAAAATATTTTCCAAAGAAACTGCGAGATCTTTTAAAGCGTTCGCTAGGTTGCTATCGCCTTTCGGTCACAATAAGCTGGCATCACAATTTGTGGAGCATTTCATATGTATTCTTGTATTTTCCTCCAAAGGTCCATATCTCATATTTTTACAGCTAAAAGGCTGATCTGAGCGTTTGAAACGAGAAGCTTCTTGCAAATCTTTCAGAGTAAAAATCTTTATAAGATTGAATACGAGCTTAGACTTTTATGATCTTGATGTAGGAATTTAGGTGATATACACGAAACAGAATTATCAAGACCTAATACCGGTCTACGGTTACATTAAAACTAACATAATTTTAGGTACCTACAAATGAATAAATGTGTTGTAAAAGACGACTAAGGGATAAATCCAGGGAATGGGCAGCAGCGTTCCCTGTGAATGGAAAACTTCTACTGCGCTCGCCAAGCGTGGTGAGTATGGCATACACCCCCAATTTTTTGGAAGCCCATGTCCAGCAGTGGACTGTTGTGGTCGATGTTGATGATGTTAAAGCGTTAGAAAAGCTTTTCATACGTATATTGTTTTGAGTATCGTGACACACAGTCACTTGACGACCCGTGCAGCCTAGTTGGCAGTGTACCTGCCTGCTACGCAGAGAGTCCCGGGTTCGATTCTCGGCCAGGGCAGACATTTGAATGATGAGTTTAAATGTCTGTTTCTGGGTCTGGGTGTTCTTTGTGGTTGTTTCTGTGTATGTCCATGGCACCCCGATACAGGGAATCCTAGTGGGGGCTATGAGTGTGATCATGTTTTTTTTCATGTTTTTACTTAATTCTTAATCGTCTCATAACTTGCTTTCCTGCTAAAAAATCTGCAAACATTCCAACAAGCTTCCAGCGAGTTCTGTAAAACAAGCCCTATTTTCAGCCACTTGTCCCGCCTTGAGAAATGTAAAGATCCTTTTAGTTTTTATTTATTTATCGCTATAAAAAGTCTGCTTTAAATTTTTCCTGCTAGAAAAATCTACAACGTACATGTCGTTCCGCTTGTATGCAGTTATTGCATGTTCACTCTGGTTGTGCAAACATTCAAGCAAGCTTCCACCAGCGAGTGGCGAGGCTAGGAAGGATTTCAGCAAAGACCTATAGTGGAATATCGGAGATATTTTCGAACAGGATATAATAAAATCTGTTACTTTGCACACTGTGAAAGCAGTACTGTAGGGTGAATTTAGATTATAGATTCGAATTGCTTTCTCTGTCCCTATATCCCTATGTATGCATAAATCTTTAAAACAACGCAACGGATTTAGATGCGGTTTCTTTTAATGGTTAGAGTGAATCAAGAGGAAGGTTTATATGTATAATACTTACATGCATAATATAGTAGAGAAACACTGATAATTTCCATGCGAAGCCGGGGCGTGTCGCTAGTTTGTATATAAATCACTGTGGCTCGGGTAATTTTAGCGTTTTTAAGTTTTTTGTATCGCAATACAACGTAGGGATAATATGTTTTCTGTTCGTAATAGTTTACTTATTTACTGTTTATTGTACACAAGTAACACGAGTAAGACAATACACAAGGAATAACGATACAAAAGGTACAGCTTATTTCTACTGCGAAATTTCTTCCAGCTGACCTGCGAAATTGAGACATAATAAAATTGGGAGGCATATTAGGCAAGCGCAAATAAAACATAATATTAACATTTAATTCCGGCATATAATTTACTCATATTATAAGTTACATTTGATATTAATTTAATAGTTTTTAATTTTATCGGTAACAAACAAAATATATACCTACAAACAGCTTTATCATTACTTAATAATATTATTATTATTAGGTAATGAGTTGATGAACTATTTAACTAATAATATATTTTTTGTTAGATTGTAATACCAAACACTCCTAGGCAGAATATGTAACAGGCAAGCAGTTTCGCAGAATTTGAAAATAGTCAGTTTCGATAGTGGAATATTGAGGGTTTTCATGAAAGAATATTGAGGTACAGTCAAAGGCACGTAAAATAAAACCAGTTTCAGGATAGTGAAATGGGAACTGCGCGAAGTCTTATATATGTACCTACGTCAAACAGAAAAGCCGCTCCACAATCCCCGTGGAATCGGCCGAGGGATCGTAGTCTACACTAGAAAACGATTACGTTCTCTCAGTCCAGCAGAAATCTAGAAGAAATTTAGTAGATATAATAGTAGTAGTACTAATACATATAATAGTATGTACTGGATTAATCGATAAAACATAGAATGTTCCAGCTTGCTTGTTTAGGTGAAGTAAAACATCGTGAGGAAACTAGCACACACCTACGAAGTAATTCAAAGGTTAAGTGTGAAGTCGACCAATCCGTATTGAACCCACGTGGTCAACTAAAACACCTTTTGAAAACACCTTTTAAAAGTTAAAATCTCAAAAAGTGCTAGGTAATGTCTTATAAAAGTTTATATCTGGAGTATTGCCTTAGGTATATGCTAGTTGACTTGTACAATGACCCAGCGAGACAAGGAGCGGTTGGAAGCTTTTGAGATGTGGTGCTGGAGGAGAATGAAGAGCATCAGTTAGAAGGAGAAGAAAACAAACGAAGAAGTCTTGAGGATAGTTGGAGAAAAGAGAAGTTTATTGAATGTTGTCGAGAACCAAAGAGGAAATATGATTGGACACTTGATAGGTACGACATGACACCTTTTTTTAAACCGTTGTAGAAGGGGAAATTGAAGGGAAGCGACGGAGAGGTAGACCGAGACGTAGTTATATCGATCAAGTTAAGGAAAAAGTAAATGCCAAGTTGTATCAGGATATCAAAGAACTGGCCAATGATAGACAAAAATGCAAGTTGCTCCGACAAGAGCCCAGCACTTAAGTGAAAAAAGAACAGGTTGACTAAGATTGTATCGCCCTTTACTGAACGTATATGAGCTAAGTATCAAACGTTCCATACATACATACTATCACGCCTGTATCCCTAATTGGGTAGGCAGAGCGTCAAACAAAGGTCGTTCCGCCACGTCTGACAAATTTGAGGGTAAACAACCCTGAAGAAAGAACTGTATATTGCTGAAGTGACAGGTTGTCAGCCCATCGCCTAAATTACAATATACGAACCCCTTAGCTGGTTTTTACAGCATGCCCGGGAGGAGATGCAGCTGGCACATTCTACGTTATTCTATCGCTCCCAGTCCAGCATGGAAGCTTACGTTCAAACGATCAAACGTTCCAACTGGTTCCCATTAAGGATATACCTACTGTAGGAATAAATAACTGGTTACAAGGGTTTCAGTATCTTGCAATTTATGTATCAAATACCTATCACTATATGAATTACGTAGTTCACTCTTCCTTAGTTCACTCCTGGTACGCGAAGAACAAAACATCCATATATATTCATATTACATACTCATAAATTTAAATAATGAGTGTCACTCTGCCACAAATAAAAAAATACAACCCCATATCAACGTAAAACGTCCATTTTGGATAAAAATACAACTCGATTCATTATTCATCGCAAATCCACTTATAAATTTTGAAGAACGCTAACAAGTCCGCTTTGTAATCTTTCACGGAAGCGCGTATTTTTTTATCGCTACAGTTTTTTTTAATCCAGCACTGGTCAAATTGAAAAACCATGAAGTGCGTGTAACAAAAATAACTCGCATGGTTCTGTATATAAGTATTTGTGAAAGAGAAGATGATTTTTTGACGATCATAATATTATTATTATCGTTTCTCTCTTTTTGGAGGTATGCTCCAATCCCACGGGCCTTAACCTGCAATGTATTTAAATAAAATTGGACATTATTAAGGAGACCATAGTTATTGTTGTTTTAAGAGAGCCCGATGGTGTAGTGGATAGGGCCGCTGCCTCCTGAGGGAGGTCGTGGTTCGAATTCCACCACGTACCAATGTGGGTTTTGCGATTTTCGAAATTCATATGTACGTTTATTCGGCGCTTTTTCGCGCGCACGTTAAGCCGTTGGTCCTGGTTAATATCGTTTAACACTTTAGATATTAGTCGTGAAGCCATGTCAGAGGCCAGTGCTTAGCATTGGCGGCTTGAAAACTCTGACCTAATCTAGGATTGGGTCTGGTTCCCCTTCTGGGTTGCGGAGGTCAGATGGCAGTCACTCTGTGTAAAAACCAGTACCCTCGTTCAATCCCCTAGATTAGGTAGCCGACCCCGTGTGATACGGGATAAACGCTAGGGATATTAGTTTTTGTTGTTTTATAAAACGTATGCCTCCTGTGAAATGTGTTTTGGGTTCTATTTTAAGAAGGGCAGACATTTTTGATTAGCAAACATTATTAATTCAATCCTTTCCTCGCCTCTGCTACTGGAAATATATATATAGGGAAGCTAAAACTGTTATTATTATTTTGTAATGCATACGTATAGCATTCACATCATCTCAATGAATTATTTGAAAAGAAAAATTACTTCATGCGTACAAATTTGCACCTGTTTGTACGTTTATATGCCTGAATTCTCAATTTTTGTTTCACGTAGTTTAATCATAAATTATTTTTTCTCCAACTAGATTTAGGTTTATTTAATGGGACTTTCTAGAAAATTAACCTGTGCATGACAGCCACAATTTGCTGATGTGAGAACTCTTTTCTTTTATTAATTTAACTTACTTAATAACTAAGTTTATCTGTTCACTGGCTTTCATAAGCAACTTTAATAAGGTATTTTGAAAATCGTGCAATGGTCTTAATTCTGGATGAACCATTGCCTAACTATTTTTTAGATAAAAGTACATACATACATAAATCACGCCTTTATCCCTTACGGGGTAGGCAGAGCGTTTAACGCCTCGTAAAAGGCGCTTTCGCCACGTCTGACAAAAATTGAGAGCAATTTTAGATTGTAATATGTATTGCTTTAGTGACAGGTTGTCAGCCCATCGCCTAAATTACAATACACTGTAACCCTCGAGTCCCTTTTGCTGACTTCAACAGCATGCCCGGGAGGAAGGGCAGCTGGAACATTCTATGATTTTCTATCTCTCCCAGTCCAGCATGGAAGAAAAAAGTAACTGCAACATATTAGATTTCGCGCGATGGTAGGCTACGGGGGCAGCCCATTTTTGTAAAATATTTGACACAACAAATGACCTTGGATGTAGTCTGTGGTGGATGTAGTGGTCAAACTTACAACTCTGAAAGCGGAACCCTAAAAACGCGACGATCAATCATACCACGCGGCAGTCCACAACGCCTCCAAGCAGAAATTGGACCACGTACATTATTGCATGTTTAAACATTTTTAATTTAATACACGAATAATGGAAAAATGCCGCCGAATTCCGGGTTATACCGATGATAAAACGGTAAATGTTCGTTGTGTGGAAACTTTCGAGTTTTTATGTGACAGCAAAAATCGACGCCGTTTTTAACAAAATATCGTTTTTATATTAATAAACAAGGGACACAAGTAGTTATGCCTTTGTTATTTTCAGGTTAGGTAGCAAAGAAGTCTATTTAAAATAATTTACTCTTGATAATATCATATCGGGTTGACGCACGGATTGATTAAGATAGGCATCAATTAGATGTGTACAAAGTGCGGAAGTCTTAAACAAATTATATGTGTAGGACTGTAGGTTTGGTGCCAACTAAACTTACTTTCTTGTCCCCTCAAAATTATTCACTTTCTCTTACTACCATTGGGTTGGCTGGAAGAGATCTCTTCATAGAGATAAGTTCGCCCTTGCACACTATATTTGTAAATTACGTTTATTTTGTGTTTATGCAATAAAGTATATATATATATAAAAACTGGGAAGAAAAGCAGCTGCAGAACATCACAAAAAATGCTGCAACAAATTTCCTTTCCCTAAAAAGGTATAATTACAAAAGTTGGCCCCATACTGTTGTCCCATAGAGAAAGGTTTTTGTTATCATGAGAAAATTCACGGGTGACGGCTGAAAAGCAATGCCTTTTGAGAAAAACTCTTAGGGTAAAATTCACTGAGCCTCACATCACTGCAACACACATGTGCATATTGTGTAAACAACTTATTTTTTTTGTTTGTTTTATTGTAGTGTATTTTTATTTTTTCAAAATGTACATGTCGAAATATGAATAAAATGTTTTATAATGATAATAAATTTATTCATTCAAAATATCTTATCTTAGGCTACATTTTACACAAAATATATAAACAATTTCAACCGAAAAACAGAGGGTGCAGAAAAATAATTATAATTATACAATGCACCTCGCACTAGGCTCGGCCTGTATCGGGGGTGCAAAGATCTTTCAATCTCACATAATCACCATAATTAAATTTAACAATTAACGATGTTAAGAAAGATAACATAAGGATTTAAATTTTATTAACATGCAGAAACATAAATGTAATACTTTAAGAAAATGTATTGTACCTATGCTATAAATAATAATGCCATTCAAAATCCAAACTAAAAATAACTTAACTAAAAATTGCACAAATCAATAATTCATTGAAATTAAATGACAAATTACTAACACAACATACATTATAAATTAGAAGAAAATTAAAGTTTTCATGACTCAAAATGTAATGCACCGTCAAAAAGTTTCCCGTTGTTGTTATTCTACGATTCTAAAAAAGTCCTCAGTGTACCTATAAGACCAGGTCAGTAGTAGGTTTATTAAAAGTATTTTCGTCTCACGAAGATTGCGATTCTTGAAGTCGCACAATTGAACAATTTTATTGTAAATAAAAGGAGAAAGTAAATTGAGATGCCTACGTACACAGGAAGTTGATTGATTATCTATCTATCTTTCCATCTATCATTGTATAAGTACGTGTATAGTACGACAAGCCTTAAATGAATGAAGGCGGGGTTTCTACAGTGGTGCAGAAAAATCTGTTAGCTTTACGGCTATGGCAATTTTTTTCCACGCATAAAACCTAAGGCCGACCGAAAAATTGCGAAAAACTTCTATTCCAGTGTATCGTTGGTTCCTATCATCATCACCCTAGCCTTTTCGCATATCTCATGAGGTCGGCTACCTTATCTAGGGGATTGAACGAGGGTACTGGATTTTACACAGAGTGACTGCCATCAGACCTTCGCAATCCAGAAGGGAAACCAGACCCAATCCTAGATTAGGTCAGAGTTTTCAAGCTGCCAATGCTCGGCACTGGCTTCTAACATGGCTTAACGACTTCTTCTTCTGTCGAGTGGGTATCGAGTCTATCGACCCGATGAACGATATTAACCGGGACCAGTGGCTAAACGTGCCTTCCGAAGCACGGAAAAAGCGCCGAATAAACGTACATTTATCAAATTCAAAAACCAAAAAACGCGTTGGTACGTGGTGGGATTCGATCCACGACGTCCCGCTCACCACCACACCATGGGGCTCGGGTATTGTTGGTTCCCATATCCTGTGCATATTTCGAGCTAAGACAACATCGGTAGTGTTTTGCGGTCGCCAAAGCAAGCAGAGCTTACCAAATAACTGGCTTGCGGTGAAATATGTCTTCCAGGCAGCACTTGTGGTCTCTCTGCTTCCGAGCCAGGCAGAATTATGGGCTAATGTTCTATAGACTCTTGTTAATTACCTAGGTAATGTATTTATTCGTAGTAGTTTGGAAACGTAGGTAATGTATTTATTCGTAGTAGTTTGGAAACGTAAGAATTAGGTAAAATAAAAATAAACAATACGTTTATTTGATTTTAGAACCACATTACATTATTTCTTACATCTGCCAAACTTATTTAAAGTTTGTCGGCAGCAATAAATACTCCTATTTAATTAGGCTCTAAACTGTAATTACTAGGTACTTACAAAATAAGCTAAAGTAAGATAAGTTACGTTTGTAAATATTAAGTAATAAGTAATTAGTGTAAACGAAACAGAGACAATTTCACACAGTACTTGTATGTTAATCTTTGCATAGTTTTAGGCGTATATTTTCTAGTAGATGCTTTTTAATTTTATTTTTAAATGAACCTTTTGTTTTACAATTTTTAAGTTCTGTCGGTAAATCATTCATAAATTTAGGGACTAGGTATATTCTACATCTTTGGCCAAAATAATTATTAAATTTAGGCATAACACGGCTTACGGCTTTAGTTCAATCTAGTTCTTCGTTTATCTATGGTGTAATTAAATATATCCTAAAATGTATTACTAAATTCGGAAATCAGTAACAAATACTCAATAATATTTTTATAAATAAAAGACACCACGAAGGTATTTAAAAGCTTAGTTCTGTTATTGACTAAATTCCAATTTTTGAAATTTATGAAATTCTTGTTTTTCTAAAACTATTGATTGTTGAATATCAGCAAACTTTTTTTATAATTGGAAATGGGTTTGCTCTTGACACTAGAAACAAGGTCAGGAATAACTGTGACAGAGTCGACGATGGAGCGAGTTCACCCAGAAGATGACTGTTATGGCACTAGCAATCTCACGCACAGACGGACGAAACAGCAAGCTGTTTGGCGCCGGATGAGAAGGTGGTTGTAAGCCAGGCGGCCCCTTGCGGAGCCTGTCACCGCTTTGTTGGGATCGTTCAGCCGGATTTATTTACACGAAAGCCTGTGTTGCCGTTGTCCGAAGTGAACCACTAGGAGGTCGATCCCAGCCCATCCCACATGCTTCTTACAATAATGTAAATTATTTGTTTGAAATTCATTACAGAGTTACTATTCTGTAGCATCTGTATGTAATCTGTGTCGTACATTGTATATTAACGACCCAGACGCGAATACGAATAACGTTGAACGTACAACAACGTTGCACAAAACCACAGCCATAAAACCGTGTTAAGGTGGGGATAGGGCCTAAGTGGCGTCCCCATCAGTAAAAATTCATTATGCACTTCAAACGCAGTGAATCAAAAAACCGGTCCAACAGACTCAAGTAATAGTAATAAGATAACAAGGTAAATTACGAATTACAGCCACCAACGGCAATTTTCCTTCCTGTTAGGCTTACACCACACTATGGTGTAGCTGCAGCGGAGCGGAGCGGCACGACGTGACACGACACTGCAGCGACGCGACACTGTGTAACAAAATTTGTCAAAATGTATGAACTGACATTGCCGCGCCATGAAGCGCCGTGGACCGCCGCGCCGCTTCGCTGCAGCTTCAGTAACGCTTCAGTGCGGTACCTCTCATACATTTTCATACAAATAATCATTTATCGCGCAGTACCACCCCGCTACGCGCCGCACCTGTGCGGTCTAACCTTCACTACAACTAACTAAGAATCGCAAATTTATAAGGTTCTTACATACATATAACCACGCCTTTATCCCTAATGGGGTAGGCAGAGCGTAAACGTCCAATACAAAGGTCGTTCCGCCACATCTGACAAGTATTGAGGATTATTCCGGATAGATCTGTATATTGCTATAGTGACAAGTTGTCAGCACATCGTCTGAATTACAGTATACTGAAACCCTCGAATCCCTTAGCTGATTTCTACAGCATGCCCGGGAGGAGATCAAGCAGGCACATTCTACGTTTTTCCGTCACTCCCAGTCCAGCATGGCTATATAGTTCTTAATTATCTTTATAACTATTACTTGAATCTGTTGGACCGGATTTTCGATTCGTTTTGTTTCTAGTGATTTATGTTTTTTTGATGATGGCGCCACTTAGCTTATATAGTCACCTTAAATCACAAATGTATGTAGAGACCTGTTAACCTGACAGTAACAGTGATATGAAACCTAACATCCAATTCTAACCACTTAATTATTCAGCAGACTGCGCCCATTATGCCAACCTTTTGAATTAAATGAACGCTTTCATGTAGTGGATAGGTACGAGAGAAAAAGACAATGGTTGTTTTCATTGTACACTTTTTCACTTTTATTTTTAAATTGATTTGCGCTCTCATCCATTTTTTACAATTTGAAATGGATTTCCTCTTAGAGAGCCCGATGGTGTAGTGGATAGGGCGCCGCTGCCTCCTGAACGGGAGGTCGTGGTTTGAATCTCACCACGTACCAATGTGTTTTTGGTTTTCGAATTTCATATGTACGTTTCTTTGGCGCTTTTTCCTTGCTTCAAAAAGCACGTTAAGCCGTTGGTCCCGGTTAATATCGTTTAATACCGTAGATATTAGACGTTTAGCCATGTCAGAGGCCAGTACTAAGCATTGGCGGCTTGAAAACTCTGACCTAATCTAGGATTGGGTCTGTTTAACCTTCTGGGTTGCGGAGGTCAGATAGTTCATTCAATAACCTAGATTAGGTAGCCAACCCGGGATTAGGATACGTAGATAATGATGAAATGCATTTGCTCTTGACTCGATTCTAGTTTAAGGGCGCGAGCTCACCCAGAATATACCTCGTTGTATGCATTCGGTAACGAAGACACTAGGTAGAGATTTCTACTCTTTTGATGTTAAAACGTAACAATACACGGGTGTCATTATAATTTTACTAGCTTACCGCCCTGCGGTTTCACCTGCAACAAAATTAGTTTTCCCCTTGGGAATGTTCCCAAACTTCTGAACCCACATGGGATCTTATACTCTACTAAGTAATAAGTAGCCCCCATCCATACAAAAAAGGCTTTAAACAGTACATCGCACTATGTTCTAGAATATTTCAGAATATTATCTGCATATATTCTTGCACGTTCCACAACGTCTGAGATACTTCAGACTATTCCCGAAAAGTCTACAAGTTAGGTAATGTATTTTTAATATTAATGTACTTGCCCTTATGGCGGGTCAAGTTACGTTGGTCACAGTATGCATTTTTACGTACAGTCGGTTTAACTTGACACTCAATTTTACGGCCCTATATCTTCAAAATCACGCCCTTCAGTTAAAATCGGAAAACTTCTTCAGGGACGGTAGGTTGAGGGAGGCCATACCATATAACTCCCTCGATCGTACCGGGTCTCATTTCAGAATTTTAGCGGCACGCACATAACAAATTTTGTTTTATTATATACTAGCGACCCGCCCCGGCTTCGCACTGAACTTATCAGTGTTTCTCTGCAATTTTATGCATGTATTTTACATATAAAAATTCTTCTTGAAACACTCTATCCATTAAAAGAAACCGCATCAAAATCCGTTGCGTTGTTTTAAAGATTTATGCATACATAGGGATATAGGGACAGAGAAAGCGACTTTGTTTTATACTATGTAGTGATATTGATTATGATTCTACAATATTATATAATATTTTCTTAATACCTGTGACTACAGCAATATAATGGTCTACCTGGAATGCCCCCCGGGACTTGTCGGACGTGGTGGAGCGACCTTTGTTTGGGTCGTTGACGCTCTGTCTACCCCGTAGGGATACAGGCGTGATTACAACTGTATGCATACATCTATGTATCTTGTTATTCATGACAAATAGTTTCAATGAAAATGTCGCAACTATATAAGCTTACAACTTGACATTGAAGTGACTTAATGCTTTTAAAGAAACGAGACAAAAAGCATTTTCTTTGATGAAAGTTTTCCCATTTTCTTTCGGTCGGTTTCTTTTCTGTCAGAGACAAATTATGTTTTAGAATAGTGAAATGGTATTCAAGTATAATACAAATAAAATATACAATCAGTGAGTAATTTATTACGATAACTGTAAGCTAAGATTTGATACAAACAAGTCTAATTAGGTTTTTTTTTATTAAGCCACAATACCCACGTTTTCAATAAATATATATATAATTGTTACTAACTTAAGTAAATAATACTTATATGAAATAAAACTCTCCTACAGCCAAAAAAGTTGACACAAATCCAATTTAAATTTGTGTAACTAAAGTTTTCCATCAATTTTTGGCTTTGATATCCTAATATATTCAGACCTATTATCTATTATATTAACTGCCTCCGTGGCCTAGCGGTCTGAGCCATGGGCTCTCGACCCGGAGGATTGGGTTCGATTCCCGGCGCGGCGGGGGACAATGACTTCGTGTTGTTATTTCTAGTTTCGTTAGGACATTGCAGGCTGATCACCTGATTGTACAAAAAGTAAGATGATCCATGCTGTGGAATGTACATGTAAACAGTCCGTCCTGCTCCTAATTACTTTCTGGCCGTGTGAAGGAATAGGTAGTGCATCTGTGTGTAGCGCAAACACTTGGGCACTAAAAACTGGTCCTGTGCAGTTGGCCGATCTCTGGGAAATTGGCCGCCATCACCGAAAATCGGTGGGAGGACTATTATACTCAGACCCACATTATATTTAATGTATGTTCAAGTATTTATATATTCTTCAATCAGAATCTCATATAGAAATTATTCATCTGATCTCCATATTTTCACCGAGGCGGTTTAAGAAGGATTGAAAGGTATATAGACGTGTAACTGCCTCCGTGGTCTTGTGGCTAGTGCCATGGACTCCCGATCTGGAGGTCCTGGGTTCGATTCCCAGGGGGGAAACACAAAGTTGATATTTGAGAATTTATCACTTTGTGAATTTTTCCCCAGTTTGGTTAGAACATTGCAGGCTGAATCACCTGATTGTCCGAAAAGAAAAAAGATTTCGTGCTTCGGAGGGCACGTTAAGCCGTCGGTCCCGATCGCTGTCTTTCATAGTGGTCGTTACTCAAACCATGTCAGACGCCTGATAGTTGTGCTACTAGGCAGTTTAAAAACTCTGACACCAGGGTTCATCGGGTCGATAGACTCGATACCCACTCGAAAGAAGAATAGACGTGAATTTTTTTTTATTTCCTTCCATTCTGGCCTGGAAGCGTAATAGGGTGTTTTTTTAACGTTAAGCGGGTTCGATTCCTGGGTATGGCAGTTGCTTATAAAAAAATCTTTATATGCAGTTTTTTTCTTTTAATAAATAAACCAATGTATCCTTTGAGTAATTTCTTCATTATTTATTTCTTCCATTGTGGACTAGGAGCGTGAGAAAAATATAGAATATGCCAGCTGTATTTCTTCACGAGCAAGTTATCTGAGTATATTGTAATTTAGGCGATGGGATGACAACCTGTCACTACAGCAATATACTTACAAACCTATCCCTCAAAACTATGTCAGACGTGACGGATCGACCTTTGTTTAGGTCGTTAACGCTCTGCCTACCCCATTAAGCATAAGGCGTGTTATATGTATGTATGTATTTTTTATTTGCTTCCTTTAGATTTTTTGATCTTCTACTTCCTCGAGATTATTCCCTGGGGACGGTAATATGTTTTTACCGTGTATTATTTATTGTCAGGTTTGAGAGGTTTATATTCTGTTTCACAGACTTTTAAGTCTTTTAAGACTTATACTAAGATAAACCGGATGTAAGGAACTGCGTCCCGCAAACTGATAAGGGTTTTCCAGTCAACGAAACTGAAACACTTTTACCGGAAATTGATTTCAACAGATTAAAAATAAATTGACCTTCCCGTACAAATTTAACAACTGGATCCGACAATTTGTATGAAAAACCATTTTTTTCCTCTGTCCCTTACACCCCATTGCCAGTAACGTAAAGAATACTAAAACGACTAAAACATCATCATCTCATCTTCCTAGCCTTAGCCCGTATCTCACGGGGTCGGCTACCTAATCTAGGGGATTGAACGAGGGTACTGGTTTTTACACAGAGCGACTGCCATCTGACCTCCGCAACCCAGAAGGGAAACCAGACCCAATCCTAGATTAGGGTCAGAGTTTTCAAGCCGCCAATGCTTAGCACTGGCCTCTGATATGGCTTAACGACTAATATCTACGGTATTAAACGATATTAACCGGGACCAACGGCTTAACGTGCCTTCCGAAGCACGGAAAAAGCGCCGAATAAACGTACATATGAAATTCGAAAACCGAAAAACACATTGGTACGTGGTGGGATTCGAACCACGACCTCCCGCTCAGGAGGCAGCGGCCCTATCCACTACACCATCGGGCTCTAAAACGACTAAAACAATACAACTAATATTAATTCTAGATACGCACTGCTAGTACTTTAATTTCAGGTATATATTTTGAAACCTGTTTGAAACACTATTTTGTTAAAATGTCTTTAAAAATAATAATTAAATTTAAAAAAACACGACACTTTAAATTCTTTTTATAAAGTAAAGCTGCGTTACGCCAGTGTTGCAAGTGATTGCGAGATAAGCCCTTTTGTTAAAATTTTCGGGAAAAACAGCCTTTTCTCTATTAAAAGCATTAACCTACTGACCTGTTAAAATATTTAAATAACCAGAATTACATAACCTCGCAACACAAAAATGGGAAGGATTATGCAAATCACCGCCGTATATTCGTAAGATAAACAAACACACACTCCTATTTACGTTATTTTATTTATTTATACGTAGTATCTGCTTTTCGCTGGTACTTTTTTTTTCAAAATACGCTTTCATTGTTAAAGTAGGTGAATATTGCTTAGGTACATGCTGGTCTGGAAGCGATAAAAACAGGTCTAACCAGTACTCCTTCACTTTCAAAACAGATGTAATGTTAAAATTTGTGGAGGCAGCTAGGATTATAGGAGCAATGATCGCTTTACCCAGTGATCAACTCGGTTAGTGGATAGATTTTCAGGCATACTACTTAGGTACATAAAGCGCATAGCAAACAACAAGAAAGCGGCGACGGGGTGGATTTTGTATAGGAATTTACATCTGCGCAGCGCTGCTCGATTTAAAGTTGCCTTGCCTTCACCTCGCCTTTTCTAAAATGCCATTCGCCTAAAGGTGCCTCCACATTGCCGCGGACGTCCGCGAACGTGAGTGACGTACGCGACAAGCATTTTTTTTTACACAAGATATTGGCCAACTGCGCAGGACTTGATTTTAGTGCCTGTTTGCGCTACCCTCAAGGGCTCTGTCTATACCTTCAATTTCTTATTCTGATGGAACAGATTGACTGACACGACCAGATAGAAATCGGACGCAGGACCGAATTTTAGATGCCCATTCGACAGTATGAATCATCTTTCTTTTCAGACAATCAGGTGATCAGGCTGCAATGTCCTAACCAAACTGGGAAAAAAACACTATAAAGCCGTGATGATATGTATGTATGCTATGAATCGCTAATTTAAAAGGTTCTAAATTATATTAATTACTATAACTTGATTCTGTTGGACCGGTTTTTTAGGAAATGGGGAATGGGGTAGGCAGAGCGCAAATGACCTGAACAAAGGTCGTCCTGCTATGTCTGACAAAGTTTTGAAGGCTATTCAAGATAGATTTGTAGGTATATTGCTATAGTGACAGGTTGTCAGCCCATCGCCTAAATTACAATATACTAAAACCCTCGGATACCTTAGCTGATTTTTACAGCATGCCCGGGAGGAAATGCAGCTGGCACATTCTATGTTTTTCTCTCGCTCCCATACCAGCATGGTATTCATAGCTCGTTGTATTAACAGGAAGAAAAATTGCCGTTGGTGGCCGTTATTCCAATTTTTTCTTCCTGTTATTACAATGAACCATGAATCGCTAATTTATACGAGTAAGATTCTAAATTATCTTGATTACTATAACTTGATTTTAATAAACCGGTTTTTCGATTCACTGCGTTCTTAGTTAATTATGTTTTTTTACTAATGGGGACGCCACTTGGCTATAATTGTCACCTTAAACATCGGGTCGTTCGTTGACTCGAAAACCCATTCTATAGAACAACAGTAAGTAATAATCTTGAAAGTAATAGATATTTATCTTATAACAGTAATATTTTTTTATTTTATACGAAAAGAAAACTCCAATGACATTTATTATTGAACCATCAATATTTCTGTCAATATTTGGTCGAATAATTTATTAAAAACGGTTTGGAATCAAAATAAGTTATAATAACATTTCAATCTATTCATTCGACTGAAAGACAGACGGGCAATCCAATATCAATTATTTTTAGCGAGCAGAAAAGTGAAACAATTTTATAAAATGGAAATAAATAAGCAAAATAATAAATTTCGAGAATCTTTCAAGACATCAGTTGAATGAAGTGACCCAGAATAAAATTAAATATTTTCGAAATACATTTCTTTATAACTTAGTTCTAGAACCTTTTACATGCTTTTACCAAAGTTTAATATCAGAATTATGTTCTTGAGGGTTTATTTGTCTGTGAGAATTTTAAAATCTTCACACGTTTGATATTATGGAGGGACAAAAGAAGAAAATGAAAGAAACTATGATATTTAAAAGCTGGCATATGACTGTAAACATCAATAAAGTCAAATATATTATCTTTAATAGGTACATAAAATAAAGCTTCCATGCTGGACTGGGAGCGACAGAATAACGTAGAATGTGCCAGTTGCATCTCCTCCTGGGCATGCTGTAAAAACCAGCTAAGGGATTTGAGGGTATATTGTAATTTAGGCGATGGGCTGACAACCTGTCACTACAGCAATATCCAGTTCTATATTAAACAACCGTCAAAACTTGTCAGACGTGGCGGAATGACCTTTGTTTGGGTTGTTCACGCTCTGCCTACCCCATTACGGATACAGGCGTGATAGTATGTATGTATGTATAAAAACAAATATCTAAACGGGCAACAGGCATTATTAACGATACAAAGATCAAATCTATTTTTATTTTATTTATTTTTGTCTGTCTGTATATGTTTCCACATCACGCCAGAACTATTCAACGGATTTTGATGGGACTTTTTATATCCGACTAGATGTTACTATTGCTCGATTGCAACTTAGGAAACACATAATCACGCTAGCTCACTGAAGGGTTAGGCAGGAAATTGGATTTTGATTGTGTTTTAACCTATTTTTTTTTTTTTATTACTCGACTGAGTGCCTTCTAGGCTTAAACATAGGATACAAAATAATCACGCCACCTGACTTGGAAGGTAAGCAAGAAATTGACTATTGATTGTTTTTAATCGATTTTGTTCCACTGATTGTTCTTATTATTCATCTGAACTTGGGTAATTGAATAAACTTGGGTAATTGAATTTTATTAAATAAACTTGGGTAATTGAATTTAAATTTGAATATATATCTATGTCATAAAACACAAAAGCCAAATAATATAAAATAAATATTATAAAATACCTAGTATTATCTATGCACATTCAAATGTGCATAGATAATACTTAATATGAAGTTGACTTCATATTAAGTTTGGCTCTACGGCCTAATTTTCTTTGTCTTAGAAGAGATGCATTTATTAGAAGGTACACTTTTGCCCGTATGCACAAAATGGCGCTTACCGAGCATGAGAAGTGAAAAAGTCATTATCTCCGACGAAACAAACAAATCAATCAAAATATAAAAACATGTTTCTTTTTACATTCCAAGTTCAAAATTATTACATTTTCAAATATCATGTTCATCAGTGCAGGACGGCAAAGGTCAAAATTAACATTAAATCCTTACAATTAATCATTTTTATCGTATGAAAAATTCCAACCTCATCTCTTAGTATTAAGATGGAGAATTCCAAGACAAAAAAAAAGGCCAGACGTTTTTCGACCGAAATGTCAACTGAAATATTCTCCAAGAAATATAACGGACATATAAATAAAACATGAGAAAGGTGCTCATTTATCACTTACTTTGATTTATATTCGACTGAGAGTGGACACTCTATCGTGGAATGTAATGGTTTGGTTCATTGTGTCAAATTTTGGTATTATTTTGACATTTTAATATTGTGATTCTTCTTTTTAGCAAGTGAATTCTCAAGTCAAATAATGAACCGAAGAATCCTGGTGTCAGAGTTTTCAAACCGCCTAGCAGCACAGCTATTAAGCCTCTGACATGGTTTGAGTGTCGACCACTATCAAATACAGCGACTGGGACCGACAGGTTAACGTGCCCTCCGAAGCAGGGAATCCTATTTACTTTTCGGACAGCCAGGTGATTCAGTTTGCAATGTCCTAATCAAACTGGGGAAAACCTCATAAAGTGATAAATTGACAAATATCATCTTTGTATTCCCCCCTGGGAATGGAACCCAGGACCTCCGGATCGTAAGTCCATGGCTCTGACCACGAAACCACGGAGGCAGTTAAATGTGATTGCTGATGTATACATAAATAAAATGTACTAAGTATGAAGAGATAATTCTGATAAATACCAGGCCACTCAGAAAGTATTGCGATAAATAGTTTTTATATATGGCAGACTGGCCGGTTAGAACCTTTTATGAAAATATGATTACTTGTAAGTAAAAATATGTGTGTTCCATTTTCAAAATTTCCCTCCACATTTTTTGCGAGCCAATTCAAAGTATCGTGTCTTACTGAAAAATGGATCTGCGCCGGGAACATTTTAGAGCTATGATTTTTTACGATTTCAAGTGTCGCCTGAAACCGGATGAATCGTTCGATAGACTTCAAATGGCATTTATGGATGAAAGCCCCTCCAAGGCAACCGTGTATCGTTGGCATAACGAATTTAGGCGCGGTCGACCAACCTTGGGGGATGAAGAAAGAATCGGTCGCCCTTTGACGGCTATTACGGAAGAAAACGTGCTAGCAGTGAATAATTTAATCCAAGATAATAGGCGAATTACATATCAGGAGATTCAGCATATATTAAAGATTGGATCGGGAAGCGTTCACGAGATTCTACACGGGCATCTTCGCATGAGGAGGATAGTATCGCGCTGGGTGCCGCACTACCTCACCGACGCTCAGAAGCAGGCCCGGGTGGAATGGTGCCGTGATATACTGAACAAATTTGAAGCAGGCTCGTCTCGGCGTGTTTACGACATCGTAACAGGTGATGAGTCCTGGATTTATCAATACGATCCAGAAACCAAGCGCCAGTCGACAGTTTGGGTGTTTCAAAATGAACCAACGCCTACCAAAGTGAAGCGATCTCGAAGCGGGGGGAAGATTTTGATCGCCAGCTTTTTTAATTTGACTGGCCACTTGGCCTTAATTCCCTTACGAGATCAAAGAAGCATTAACGCCGAATGGTATACTACCAAATGTTTACCAGAAGTTTTTTCTGTTGTGAGCAACAAGCGACCAAACACAGGGCTCCGCGGACTACTGCTCCACTACGACAATGCGCCTGCACACACCGCGCTCAAAACGAGGGACTTCCTGGACAGCACACCAGTCAAACTCCTGGGTCACCCTCCTTACAGCCCTGATCTAGCACCGTCTGACTTCTTTTTATTTCCAAAAATAAAAAATCAGCTCAAGGGGATACAATTTTCGTCGCCGGAAGATACGCTGGCTGCGTTCGAGCAGGCTGTAAACGAGGTGTCTACGGCGGACTGGAAAAAGTGTTTTAAAAACTGGTTCAGACGCATGAATCTTTGGATAGAGGCTGGTGGAGAGTACTTTGAAAAGATTTAATAAAAATATATGTACCTGTAGAACAATTTTTTTTAGTGTCGCAAAACTTTCTGAGTGTCCCACGTATGGTCAGTGTTATATTCTTCCATGCTGGACTGGGAGCGAGAGAAAAACATAGAATGTGCCAGCTGCATTTCCTCCCGGGCATGCTGTAAAAACCAGCTAAGGGATCTGAGGGTTTCAGTATATTGCAATTTAGGCGATGGGCTGACAACCTGTCACTACAGCAATATACGTACAAAATACAAATCCATCTTGAATAACCCTCAAAACTTTACCAGACGTGGCGGAACGACCTTTGTTTAGGTCGTTTACGTTCTGCCTACCCCATAAGGGATAAATGCGTGATTATATGTATGTATGTATGTTATATAAGTTACCACACTAAAGTTTATTGACAGTTAATTTTCCGTTATGCGTACTATTAGTCATAGTACTATAGTTTAGGTACATTTTAGAAGCACCACCAGGTGTAGGTCCTACACCTAAATCTTTGGTTTTTATTTATGTTACTTCCATGGTGGCCTAGGATCGAGAGAAAAACATAGAATGTACCAGCTGCATTTCCTCGCGCAGCTAAGGGATCCGAGGGTTACTGTATATTGCAATTTAGGTGATGGGCCGACAACATACCACTACAGCTCTATACCTACAAATCTATCTTTAATATCCCTCAAGATTTTGTCACTCGTGGCGGAGCTACCTGTGCTTAGGTCGTTTACACTCTGACTAACCCATTAGGGATAAAAGCGTAATTGCATGTATGTATGTCAATACTTCATAAATGTGATATATTTTACGTACATACCTATGTTCACAATAGTCTCTACTACTAAATCTTACAATATGTTCCATTTCGCAGAATCTTGTCTTCTCCAGAACATTTTTATGCCTGTTTTTTGTCTAAGATTAAGACGAGTTATTAGGGTCGGGATTTTGAAGTTCACCTACGTTTTGGGATAAAGTATGGTTGTCATTAATTTGTAGAATAAAAGTTGGTAGATACAAACTTTAAGGAGATTTAGTTTTGACCTATTTTATGCCTTCAACTATTTAAGTTTCACTACAAAAGTTATTGATAAATGATTAATCTCTAAAATTAATCTAGACCTTTAATTTTTTTTTTATGTAGAAACCAAATAGGTAAATACAAGTACACAGGATTTCAACCCACGATCTTCTACTTACAATATTCATATGCAATTTTAATGTATTTTTTCCTTATTTATATTACCGACAAATATTTAAAAAAAAATCAAGCAACCCGATTGTGGTACCTATACAAAAAGGTTTTAATGTATTAATTATTCTAAAATTGAGATTTACCATACGAATATATTTTTGTAATCTCCTTTAAATTACCTTAGTTTGATATCCCACTCGAAAGATACAGTCGAGAAATTTGATGACTGACAATTATTAAGCGTCTAAAATTCGCCACTTTGAATTTTGAAAAATTAAACCTATCTAAGAACAGTTGGGTGCTTGAGAACGATTGAACGATACCCTAATTACCTAATTCCATCCAGCCATTTCGGAAATACGAGGTAATAAAGAAATATCAAAACATACACACAAGATACGCGTGAAAAACATAACCCTTCCTGTCGCTGTCGGATAAAAAGCATACCAATAGAATTCTCAACATTCATGATTCAAAGAAAGAAATTCATATTCATGTAATTTTTTTTTCTCCAAGCCCTTCTATAGGCTTTTTTTATTTTTTGCCCTTTTAGTTTCCTTTGTTCTAACTCCATCAGGCAGTAAGGCTACAAATTAGTGAAGGGAAAATGTGTATCAAATAATAAATCATTCATGATTTTTAACATTTTAAATTGATTAAGTTTGTTCATCCAAACTGATATAAAAATTACAAATGTTAGGTTGGGAGTGGGCCGGACATGTTTCTCGAATGCAGTTAGATCGATGGGCTAAGGTCGTCACCGAGAATTGGATATATCAAGGCGAATTTCGGCGAAGAGGTAGACCCCAATAAAGATAACGTGACGATCTCGACACTTATCAGAAAGACTGGACAGAGGTTGCATTGGACCGTGACATGTAAAGACCACGGGGGAAGCCTTTGCCCAGCAGTGGGATCTAACAGGCTAGCTATAATAAAAAGGTAATGCAATAAAAATGTAATCTTGAATTTAGTCTGATGATGGTTAGTCAGGCGCATTGTTAGATTGCAATCACACATAAAAAAAATAACAATCTCTTGTGAACTAACGATAAAAGCCTGTTCAAACATTGTCATAATACTTTTTCTTTTCAATTAATCATTTCCATTTAAATATTTTCATCAGTGCGCCACCAAAACCTAAATATCAACATTCTCAACAAAAGATCTAAAAAAATAGAAGGTTTTTGCTCCTGTAATTTTTTTATTTTGTTACATAGCAGAGTTTGGACGATTTGTTATGTAGGTAATACCAAAAGCGATTCAAATCGAATAAATCATTCGTCCACTTTTTCCCATCTCTAGTCAATTTTTGACTGTTAAACCAATTACCCTCTGGAGCTGAATAAATGAACTTTCTGATTGATTCTTTGTTCTGCTACAATGGGAGCTGAATGAATGGTAACATGATAGATAACTGCAAGATCTAGTCATAGCTAATAGCTGTTAAACTGATTTGACTTCAAATGTGAGACATGGGTAACTAAATGTGGGTGTAAAATAAATGTAAAACAAAAACATGTGAATTAATAAAGTAATGATATATTCCCTTCCATTTGTTAAATAGAAGAACATTAAATTTAAGAAATCGATATTTCTTTCATGCGAATGTGCCAGCTGCATTTCCTCCCGAGCATGCTGTAAAAACCAGCTTAGGTATCTGAGGGTTTCAGTATATATAATGTAATTTAGGCGATGGGCTGACAACCTACAGCAATATACGTACGCGAATATATCTTAAACAAGATGTGCCCGCGACTTCGCACGCCCGGTTTGTATGGAAAACACACAGTGTCGAAAATATTGAAAACGTTGCTCCGCGAGTAGGAGCGGGACCTGCTTACCCGTGTTTCACATTGTCTGATCTATATTTTTGTATGGAATTGTTCTGCATGTTTTCCATACAAACAGGGGTACTTACTCAATATTAGAATGGTTTGCGTGATTATTTCTAACCTAGACTGAACACCAGGCAATTAAAAAAACTCAGTCAAATAAAAAGTCCCTTTAAGATCGATTAAAAACGATCAAAAATAAAGTTCCTGTCTGTCACGTGGCGTGATTATTTTGTATGGTAACTTTGAATTTAAGTACTGCTCAGTCAAACATTAAAGTTCCATGAAAATTGGTTAAAAACGGCCAAAATTCTATTTCCTACCTACCTCCTAAGTCATGAGGCGTGATTATTTGTATCGGAAATTTGTTTTTAAATAATGTTCAGTCGAATAAAAAATGTTCCATAAAATCGATTAAGAAACAGCCAAATTTAAATTTTCTGCCTACCCCCTAAGTCAGGTAGCGTGATTTTAGGTATTCTAAGTTACAATCCGGGTAACACACAGTTGAAAAAAAAAGTCCCATCAAAATCGGTTCTGCAGTTTTGGCGTGATGTGGTAACATACAGACAGAGAGACAAACAGTCAAAAATTCAAAAAAAATCGTTTTGTTCTTTTTTTATATCGTTAATAACACCTACTGCAAATATATTTTTTTATAAAAGTATTCAATGTACAGATACGTCCCTCCTAGAGATTTATTATATGTATAGATAACCCTCAAATCTTTGACAGACGTGGCGGAACGACCTTTATTTAAGTTGTTTACGCTCTGCCTACCCCATTAGGGATAAAGGGCGTGATTATATGTATGTATTAAGTAGAACTAGTCACGTAAATAGTAGATTTTACGACAAGTGCACAAAACAAGTCAGATTTTACCGATTTTTTTAGCTGCCTGAGCCCGCAGAGTGAGGGCTGATATTAAGTCAAGGACAAAAAAGGTTTGTGCACGAGTTACAAAATCTGCTTTTTACTTCAATTGCGAGAAAAATTGAAAAGATCTTTAAAAATATTGTTAAGTAAACAATATTCATTCCCGCCATTTAACTTTTTAAAACCTTTCGACATATAATATTAGGCTTGGGCTGGAGCTCTACAGTCTACTAAATTAAGCAAATTTTGTACTAATAAATCAAACATACAATTGTACTTGAATTTAAATTCGAATGTCATTTTATGTCTTAAAACACAAAGAACAAATAAACATAGATAGATAAACGTTTATTGCATAAAAACAGCACACATGTAACAAAATAAGAAAAACAAACAACAGGTATGAACAAAAAATAAAGGATATTAACATATGAAGTGCCTACGTTTTGTTGCTTGTGTGCTGAAGCGATGCAGAGGGTCAGAGCTCAGTGTATGATTGCTCATAAAGAACAACACTGATTTTCAGCTCTCACCCAAAGGAAGTGACGGGTCCCTGATTGAGTGTAGGAAACGAGTAAAACTAAACTGTGTTTAAAAATATTAAAACCAATTAAATATCTTGTAATAGAATAAAGAATAATGTCTCAGTGCATGTTTAGTGATTGTAATTTAGAAATTGTAATTCATTATAATTTAAATAAATAATTGATAAATTAATTAAGTATAACAATAAATTAAATAAAAGATTAGTGCATCATCATTGTAACATAATATAAAAATTCGAAATAAAGTAAAAAAGTAATAATAATATATAATATGAATATAATATATAATAATAATGTGAATGCCCATTACTATGTAAAACATATAAAATATAAGATGACTAGCAAAGCAAGGCAACCACCTCGGCAAGCAACTTTAGGGAATACCCAACTTCTGCATCTCCAGTAAATGAATTTTCATGTGTTTTTTGAAAGTGTATTTAGAAGTTAGGTTCCTTACCGGAGGTAGCAAATCGTTCCAGCATTTAGTTGCCTGAAATCGGAAGCTACCCCGGAAGGCGACAGTTTTATGCTTGTAGCACACCAACGGTGGACGCAGGTTTCTTAAGCCATATCTATTGTGCAATAATGATATATTCAGTTTACGCCTTAAATAATTGGGTTGTTCAAATTTTATCACATCAAACAAAAGGTTTGTTTAAAGTAGTGAATATTTTTAAATCACAAGTTCTATAGATGAACTTCTTATTGTGCTTCTTATTATACTGCCTCCGTGGTCTAGTGGCTAGTGCCATGGACTTCTGATCCGGAGGGTTCGATTCCTAGGGGGAAACACAAAGTTGATATTTGACAATTTATCACTTTGTGATTTTTTCCCCAGTTTGGTTAGGACATTGCAGGCTGAATCACCTGATTGTCCGAAAAAGAAAAAGATTTCGTGCTTCGGAAGACACGTTAAGCCGTCGGTCCCGGTCGCTGTCTTTGATAGTGGTCGTTACTCAAACCATGTCAAAGGCATGGTAGTAATGCTACTAGGCGGTTTAAAACTCTGACATCAGGGTTCATCGGGTCGATAGGATTGATACCCACTCGACAGAAGAAGAAGATTGTGCTTGGCTGTATGTCGTAATTTTCTTTGCCTACGAAGAGATGCATATATGAGTACACAGAGACACAAAACTCATGAAACGGAACTACAAGTTTTTCTACTAGCATCACCTAATTTTTCATACAAAATAATCAATGTGTTGCCATATTAAAGCTGCCTGGGCGAAGAAAGTGGCGCCCCCATTTTTGTCAATAGTTTTATGTCGCAGTTTAGATACGTTTGAGTTAAAGTCAGTGGTTTTATGCGGTATCTGTCATTTTATTCCGCGTTAGTATGATATGGCGGATAAAATTGACAGTAATACTGGGGAAACGTGCAAATGTGCGTCAAAATCTAGCGGACAAAGTGTAAAACCATAAAGTATATATCGCCAGTCCTTTTTCAATTTTATTATTTTGATAGTGACGGATAGACTTCAAGTTTAGTTTTAGCTGGTGGTAACTAGAATCGAGCCCAATGTCAGTGTATGACGTACAGCATACCAGAGAAAAAATAATGATAAATTCACCAAATTACATTTTATGTAAAAATCACAAAGCGTATAATTTTCGAATCCTTTTCTAAATGAAACCTACAAGCGGACCCTTCATAATAAGCCCCTTTCATCTTTCTTTTCTTGCTACTTTGTGTAAAATGTTCCATTTAATATTTTATGTTCACATACATGCAATATTGTATACGAACAATAAAATTGTAACCTTTGAAGTAGCATTTGAAAAAATAAACAATAAATACCAAAACAACAGTATCAATGTTATTTTGTTCTTTTTAAGTCTTGACATGGAAACAGGCCATGTATCTCACGGGGTCGGCTACCTTATATAGGGGATTGAACGAGGGTACTGCTTTTTACACAGAGCGACTGTCATCTGCCCTCCGCAACCCAGAAGGGAAACCAGACCCAATGCTAGATCAAGTCAGAGTTTTCAAGCCGCCAATGCTTAGCATTGGCCTCTGACATGGCTTAACGACTAATATTTACGGTATTTAACGATATTAACCGGGACCAACGGCTTAACGTGTCTTCCGAAGCACGGAAAGAGCGCCGAATAAACGTACATATGAAATTCGAAAACCGAAAAACAAATTGGTACGTGGTGGGATTCGAACTACGACCTCCCGCTCAGGAGACAGCGGCCCTGTCCACTACACAATCGGGCTCTAATGGAACCAAGCCCTTCAGCAGAAATAATTTAGAAAATATATGTGAGTTCACCTTCAAAAAAACAAATCTTAGAATTAATTAGCACGTACTCGAAATAACAAACAAAGCTTTTCTCAGAATTAAGGCACTTCCTATATTCATACATACATACATACATATAATCACGCCTTTATCCCTAATGGGGTAGGCAGATCGTAAACGACCTAAACATAGGTCATTCCGCCACGTCTGACAAAGTTTTGAGGGTTATTAAAGATAGATATACTTCCATGCTGGACTGGGAGCGAAAGAAAAACATAGAATGTTCAATCTGAAAGAAAGAAAGAAAAGAAAGAAAATAATTTTATTTTGCTCCACAACACAATAACAACACGTTATAAAATAAAACTTATCCTAAAATAGAAATTATATTGTGTAATGGGAACAAAAATGGTCTCCACTCAGCATATGTGCAGGAAGCAGAAGCTACCTACAGCGCTGGTATTCTGTGAAGCCAAAATGAAATGAAATGAAATGTGGACAGCAAACTTGTTTCCATCATTCAATATTAAAAGTAGGCTATAATGATACAACTAAATTCAGATACAAACTAATAAACTTTGGACTTAAATGAGATCTATAAAAAATATTTGCAAAAATTATAATAATAACGATTTTTTAAATATATAAATATTCACACTACTAGACCGATATTAAATACCGTATTAGTTTGTCCAAGTGCAACAGCTTGCGGAAAAATATTTTGTACTTGAAGTAAAAATTTCTTGAAGTTAAGTTTAAAACTGGATATGGATTTAGAATTTCTGATTGGAGGCGGTAGATTGTTCCAGCATTTCGTAGCAGCATAGCGAAAACTACCACGAAATGCAGCAGAACTGTGCCTGGGACAAACCAAACGTAATGCGGACCTAACTGGACACTTAGAAAAGGTAAGTTTGTTGAATAGATACTGCGGTTGTTTATGCTTAATTATACCGAACAGTAATGTAGAAAAATGAAGATTCTGACGTGCAGCCATGTTCATTACTCTATTTTTATTTAAAAATGGTGTGATGTGCGCCCGACGCGGTATTGGGAAGCAAAAGCGCGCGCAAGCATTTTGCACGCGTTGCACTAGTTTTTTTGTGCGCTTCAGTAAACATTGCCCGAAAACTGTGTCGGCATAATTTAATTTAGAGAGAATGAGAGCGTCGCAGAGTTTGACACGTAAATCAATTTTTAAATAATTCCGGACTCTATACAAAACTTTTAATCTGTAAAAGCAATTACGAACTATCTGTAGTACGTGACTTTCAAAATGCAGTTGGTTATCCATCACAACGCCTAAATTCCGAGCTTCTGAAACACATTCTAATGGTTGACTATCAATATTAATCTGGGGACTTAGATCTAAAATATTATCGACTTGGATTTTGCTACCAAGAACAAGGTATTTTGACTTATTAGGGTTTAGGGTTAAACTGTTACGTGCTGACCATTCAGTTATACGATGTAGGTCTTGGTTTAGTTTATTAACTGCTGTAAATGTGTTACTAGGGTCAAACGAAATAAACAACTGAAGGTCGTCGGCATAAAGGTGATATTTACAATGTTGAATGCTTTTAACCATATCAGCGGTGTACAAAATAAAAAGTATTGGTCCCAAGATAGAGCCCTGGGGGACACCATTTGTAACCGGCAACGTTGATGAAAAACTACTGGTTCCATCAAAATTTTGAATTGACACTAACTGTGAGCGCCCGCTCAAATAGCTCGAAAACCATTTTATACTATTTGTATCAAAACCGTAAAATGAAAGCTTTGCCAATAAGAGTGACGGATTAATTGTATCAAAGGCTCGCGAAAAATCTAATAGTGTCAGAACAGTGCCCTCTCCTACATCTTGGGCCGCTAGGATATTATCCACGACATCTAACAAGGCAGTTGCAGTGCTATGGCGTTTTCTAAATCCGGATTGTTTACTAGGGAGAATTTGTTTTTCTTCTAAATAATCAGTGACTTGCTTACTTATAACTTTTTCTATTACTTTAGATAAAAATGGCAGTATACTAATAGGCCGTAAATCTTTAAAATTATTTGGCTGAGTAATTTTTGGTATTGGTCTAACTATAGCTGTTTTCCATGCTTCCGGGAAAATGCATGTTTCAATTGATTTGTTAATTATAGTTGTAATTATTTTTAGAGTGCTTGGAAGTGTTAATAAAATCATTTCGGATGAGATACCATCAGTGCCTTGTGCGTTAGTGGTTATAGATTTAATAATATTAAAAACAGTGGTTTCACTGACCGGGCTTAATTTAAACATAGCGTCACTATGTCTATGAAATTCATAGTAAGTTAAATCCGAGATTTTAATTTTACTGCTTGTAACAGGAATATCCAAAAAATGATGATTTATACGGTCAGCATCCATTAGATGCGGGGGTAACTCAGATTTTTCGTTTTTGAAATTAGCTACGTTGTGTTTGATGTTTTTCCACAAAATACGAGGATTATGGGAATTATTAACATGATTATGGAAAAATGCACATTTTTCATGGTAGACAGCTGTGTTTACTATGTTTTTTAAGTCTTTATAGTAGAGTTTATGTGAATCTTGTTTTGAATCTCGATATCTATCGTGCGCCTCATCTCGTAACCGCATCATTTGCTTTATATTATGAGTAATCCATGGATATGAAAATTCTTTAATATACTTATTTTTTAAGGGTGAATGCACATCATATAACATTATTATTTGTTCATTTAAAAAAAGTACCATTTGATTTACATCATCACAAATAAAATTGTCCCAATCTATGGACTCGACGTCAGCGTTAAATTTATCTATATCAATATTTTTAATGGGCCTATAAAGTATCCATTTAGGTGGAGGCTTTTCCTTCTTCACGTGAAGTTTACAGGTTAAGAAGGCATGCTTGCTCAAATCAGGGATATAATGTACTTGAACATCATTTACTGGCATACTAGAACATATTACATCTATTAAAGTCTCACTGTGGTCGGTGAAATGAGTAGGTTTATCTACATACTGTGACAGACTCATACAAGTTAGAAAATCTAAGAGTTTCGGTGCGTTATCTTTGTGAGGCTTCAATAAATCTATATTAAAATCTCCTATTAGAATAACTTGATCATATGCTGAAAATGATGAAACGGTATCGGTAAGTGCGTCAATAAATGATTCTGCTTTGACCCATTGTGGACGATACGCAGTTCCAATTGCCAACCTAGTACCGTTAACATTTAAACTAAGCCACATTTGTTCAACATTAGGTGCTGGAGGATGAGCGAGTAGGCGCGCGTTTATACCGGTCTTAATATAAAATCCTACACCACCACCAGAAGCTTTTACACCTGTGATGCGTGGTGCGTGGCGCAACCTGTAACCACTAACTATAGGTGCACGTGCCTCCTCGCCCGTTCTCAACCACGTTTCATTAATGGCCATGATGTCGACTTGATAGCGCAGCATGGCCACAATGAACTCGTCATGTTTAGCACCCAGAGATCCACGGTTTAATAAACCCAACGAAAACTTTTTAGTTTTAGAATGAATATATTGTAAAGCGAAGGCATACGAAATTTCACAGTACTTACTATTATTTAAATATAATCTGAGATATGTGGTATGGCGCCAATCAATACTAAGTAGTATCATTGATAGAATATGTAATATTATCCAAATTGAATTATTCGTATGCCTTTGTATAAGATCTGTGATCATAGTTTGCCAAACGGCATCATAGGATTTACATATGTAGGAAGATACTTTTGTAGCAATACATGTTAGATAACTTATTATTAACGTACATAAAATTATTCGCAAAGAAAACGAAATGAGATCATAAATGTTGATATTACAAAAACTAAAATTAAAATAAAATTTATGAGAGCATAAAATAAACAATGAGTTACAAATAAATTGTATCAACGTTGAAGATAAAAGAAAGGAGTTAAATGCCTCCAACATTATCATTACAAAAAACCCTTGAGATATCAGCCTCAGAACGGATTCTATAAACTTGTGCATCAGGTGTACGACGGACAAGAATTGCACCATTCTTGGTCCACGCATATTTCCAATTTAGGCGGTCTTTTTCTCTACGTACTTTGGCAAATAGTTGTCTGTTAGTACGGGTGAGCCGCTCGTTTATATAGAATCGTCGAGGCTCACTGGGAAGGTTAAAATCCGCAGTGTCAACGTCGCGGCGTACTCGCGCAGATCGTAGGAGCTCGTCGCGCTTGGCACGTTGTACTAGCCGCACTGTGAGTACTCGTGGAGAAGAACGTGCGTATTCAGTAGTAGACCGGTGCCCCTCTTTGCCGGCAGCCGCTGCAGCGGCATAGTCACGCGGCGCACCCAAACGTAGGGCACTTACGACGTCAGTGGTCTCGATGCTAACACCCAATTTCTTGCTAACAAGAGTCATAATGTGTACAGGGTTTTCATTGATAGTTTCAGGTATACCGCTTATTTCAATATCATTTAACAGAAGATCTTGGTCGCGGTCATTCAAATCTGACTTTAACTTTTCGATTGTCACAGAAAGTTCCTGCTCTTTTTGCTCAGTATTATATTCCAGGCGCTTTTCGATGGCGGTAATTCGCGCTTCAAAGCAATCAGCGCGGTTGTTAAAAGCTTCTACTTTCATAAGGAGCTGTTCTGAGAGGGTTTTCATTTGTTCACTTACCAGCTTCTCAATTGAATTTTTAAGTGAGTCTGTAAGTTTTTCAACTATGTATTTAAGTGCATTATCCGAGATATACTTGTCGTCCGAGTCTAGAAGCTGTTGATCGGCTTTTCCTTCCGAAATATTAGACTGTTTTGAAGTTTTTGTGTCCTTGCTATTGGTTTTCGGAGTGTTAGTTGAGGTCATCGTCGATTTTTTCGTAAGACAAGATGAACACTTCCAGCTATCTTTGTGCTCTCTAGTCATAGCGGTAACCCGCTTTTCAGCGCCAACGCAAAAAGCGTGGTAATACAGTCTGCATATCATACAATGTAAGAAGTCTCTATGCTCAAATTTCTTATTGCATTTCGTACATTTCGGATCAGCTGTAGGACTCGGCGCCATTTTGCGTGCGGAGAGTTTTGGCGGTGACAAAGAAGCAGCTTAATACAATTCAACGTCTAGCGTGGGAGTTGCGTGCAGCGCGTGAAGCGCTGTATTGGTGGGTAAAAGAGTGAAGTAAGCGGCTTAATTAATCCGACGTCTAAGCGGACGACTCGTACGCAGCGCGCAAAGCACTTTATTGCTAGAAGATAAATAACTACACAACTCGGTACTGCACTTGTGTGAGTGTCTTGCGGATTTTTATGAAGAAATATCACTTAAAACTCACGTTTTTTTGTATAGTCCATGTATTCTTCAAGCACTAGAAGTTACTATGTATGTTACTGAACATAGTTTTTCGTATAACAGCACGAAAACATCACTTTTAACAATATTAATTTGACTTATAACAGGAGCGAATTAGATATACATGTTGCAGTTGCTGTCCACACCTTCTCTCATCTGCATTTCCTCCCGTGCATGCTGTAAAAACCAGCTAAGGGATCCGAGGGTTTTAGTATATTGCAATTAGGCGATAGGCTGACAACCTGTCACTACAGCAATATACCTACAAATCTATCTTAAATAACCCTCAAAACTTTGTCAGAAGTGGCGGAACGACCTTTGTTTAGGTCGTTTACGCTCTGCCTACCCTATTATGGATAAAGGCGTGATTATATGTATGTATGTATTAAAGATATAAGGTACTTATATTGCTGTAGTGACAGGTTGTCAGCCCATATATAAATTAATTACAATATACTGAAACCTCGGATCCCTGAGCTGATTTTTACAGCATGCCCCGGGAAGAAATGCAGCTGGCACATTCTATGTTATTCCCAGGCCAGCATGGAAGTCTTACTTCCTATATTCCTTCCTATTTATTTTATTTATTTATGAGCCTGTGGGTGTCCCACTGCAGGGCAAAGGACTCCCTCCCTACCTTCCACGTTTACCGGTCTCAATATCACTTGTGATATTTCCATTATTTAATAGAAATTGCTCTTCTAATAACTAAGGAGGATAATAATTGGAAATAGATTCCATGCTATCAAAAGTAATTTTCGTGGAAAGATGAAAGGTCAGGTAACTTCACATTATTGGATTTAATTCAATACAAATATTTTTAATTTTCTTATTATAAGTCGACTATAAAGTTCTGAAAATAAATGAGGGTGGTACTATCGTTTATACGGCAACATAGAATGTTGCTACGATTTGAATAAATTTTATACTAGTATTTTTTAAGTCTTTATAATGTTCCATTTTTGAGGTATTATTTAACCTTTGTTCGCATATTATTACATTAGCAAAATATTATATGAAAATCACAAATAAAAATAACAATTAGAATAATTTATTTCATAAAAAATACTCTTGTTCTATTTTATTAACACGATTAACATATTTATTACATGTTTATAGAGTAAATCTACAAATCTATCTTAATTATCCCTCGAAACTTTGTCAGACGTGGCGGAACGATCTTTGTTTAGGTCGTTTACGCTTTGCCTACCCCATAAGGGATTAAGGCGTTATTATATATATGTGTGTTAGGGAGTAATGCTATTAAAGACTTCCTCAGTTGCTTGTTTTATAAACATTATGTCTGTTTTAAAATAACCTTGTATTTTTGAGTCAAACTACCAAACAGAACCTATCTATATAGAAAACTTCGTACCCGCTGTCAGAAATATCTTTCTGGCTCATTTAAAGGATAATTATAGTAATTTATATCGCGAATTATGTGTACTGCAGCATATCAATGCCAGTATAGTAGCAATTCGTTTGTTAAGATCATAAATAAATCTACAAAAAGTTTTCTGATATCCGATATTCCGCGAAATATCACTTAAACATTTTATAATCACTTCCCTGGCGCCGCTTTTTACTGTCTTACCCACTGAGTTAATAATCACTAGCGTTTGTCTTGCCTATTGGAAATAATAATTTATTGATTCAAATAAAAATATAAACAATTTTATCCATGAAAAAGCAATTTATTTTTATTTTATTTATTTATTTATTTAACTTTATGCTAATAAATGTTACATGGGCGGACTTAACCAAAGACATTGTCTACCAGTCTACCTTAGGGCAAATATGTGCAAATGACAAGGCAGGTGCAAAAAAAAATCTATCCTAATAACTAACAAAGTTAAAACATAAACAAAATGTAATTTAGAGTATATATTTATAACTATAACCTACAGCGCACATGTATACATATAGTATAAATCAAAACATAATAAATACTAATATCTTTCTATAAACTAATTAAGTGTATATATATACAATTAATATAATATAATGAATGTGTATTTATAATAAATAAATACATATACCTTACAAAAGGGCACTTAGAAAATTCAAACCAATGATGGAAACTTAAATATGTAAATAGGTACATAATTAAGATAATGCGGGCTTTTGCAAATAGTGTTCACGCAACCCAGCCTTGAACGAGACTACTCGGCGCTTTCTTCAGCTCCAGAGGACAATCAATTTCCGTAAAAATTGTTTTTTATGTTTGAAAGTTTGACGTTTATTTCTTTTATTTTATTCAAATAGGAACACCAAATTTTGCATTCATGGGTACAAACAAAATAATAATACAATTCTAATTTGAGTGACAATTAGAGGTGTACACATCGTTCACTACAACAACAGTAAACTAAACTTAAAATTAAAAACTTACAAATATGTAAGTATTATTAAAAAATATGAATTAAAAATACACTAAACGAATTTAGTTGAGAGTCAAGTGGGTAAAAAGTATTTATGATAGTTGAAACATTACGTTTAAAATTATGAAGTGAGATGCTGAATAAATCTATACTGTCGTTTTTACCACTAATTTCATTATAAGACCTACACATTCGTATTATAGGCGAATAAACACCGACATTGGTGCGACAGTAAGGAACATGTAGAATATTTGTCAATTGATGTAGTGTTGTCATGTTATAAACACATTAGTTCCTTTTTAATTAGTTCCTACTATTTATGGCGGCCCTATAATATTATTGCATAAAAACAACTTATAATTAAAATATACTTATATCAAAAGTAATGCTTGCGTGAATTAGTGGCAAGTTTTAAGTTCAAGTTGCTGCACAGAGGTGCACAGATACCTTTATTACGTTAAGACTCGGTATTCGGTTATACAAACATACATATAATCTCACCTTTATCTAATGGGGTAGGCAGATCGTAAATGACCTAACTAAACAAAGATCGTTCCGCCACATCTGAGTTTTGAGGGTTATTTAAGATAGATTTGTAGGTATATTGCTTTAGTGACAGGTTGTCAGCCCATCGCCTAAATTACAAAATACTGTAACCCTCGGATCCCTTACTTGTTTTTTACAGCGTTCCCGGGAGGAAATGCAGCTGGCACATTCTATGTTTTTCTTTCGCTTCCAGTCCAGCAAAGAAAGAATTAGGTTATAATAATCTTAAATTACCAATATAGGTACTATAACTCAATATGTTGTCCTAATTCGTTGGTCCGATATCGTTTCACTTCATTTAACATCAATGGTCCTCGAATTTGGCTTTCCATTGATTGTATTTGTTCCACCATATCTGAAACCCGCTGATTTCAGTCTTACATACATAAAATCACGTCTTTATTCCTTACGGGGTAGGCAGAACCTAAAACGCCTCGTAAAAGGCGCTACCGCCACGTCTGACTAAAAATTGAGGTGAATTTTAGGTTGTTATGTGTGTTCCTGTATAGTGATAGGTTGTCAGCCCAACGCCTCAATTACAATACGCTGTAACCCAAATCCCCTTTGCTGACTTCTACAGCATGCCCGGGAGGAAAGCCAGCTGAAACATTCTATGTTTTTCTATACCTCCCAGTTTAGCATGGAAGAATCAGTCTTACATCATACTAAAAATAGGTCCCCTGTCACCGAAAAATCCTTTAATAAGGGTCCGCCTATCCGTCCCTACATATTTCCTTCTTATCCCGGCACATTGTCATATAATCTACTATACGTATAAACCGGCCAGCGTGAAATGAGCTTCGTTATAATATCACATGGAAGTGAACGGGGTTCCGTTAAATTTGGATTCTTGTTTCAACAGTAGTTTATTTTCCAAATATTCAGCTTTGTCATGGAAATTTACGGATTTGTATATACGTAAGGGTTGGTGTCGCCTGACATATTTATTTTCAAACTTCTCGCCGATTTGTTTAGGGCACAAAATGCAGGCATAATTAGCAAATAATGACTAGCTAGCGTTCGGAAATTTAGTCATCATCATTATCTGCTTTGGCTACAGAATTTACTCCTAGATAAAATAGGTCTGTAAGAGAGCCCGATGATGTATTGGATTGGAGGGCCACTGCCTCCTGAGCGGGAGGTCGTGGTTCGAATCCTACCACGTACCAATGTGTTATTCGGTGGTCGAATATCATATGTACGTTTAAACGGTGCTATTCCGTGCTTCGGAAGGCACGTTAAGCCGTTGGTCCCGGTTAATATCGTTTAACACCGTATACATTAGTCGTTAAGCCATATCAGAGGCCAGTTCTAAGCATTGGCAGCTTGAAAACTCGGACCTAATCTAGGATTCGGTCCGGTTTCCCTTCTGGGTTGCGGAGGTCAGATGGCAGTCTCTCTGTGTAAAAACCAGTACCCTCGTTCAATCCCCTAGATTAGGTAGCCAACATACATACATACATAAAATCACGCCTTTATCCCTTACGGGGTAGGCAGAGCGTCAAACTCCTCGTAAAAGGCGCTTTCGCCACGTCTGACAAAAATTGAGGGCAATTTTAGATTGTAATGTGTATTGCTATAGTGACAGGTTGTCAGCCCATCGCCTAAATTACAATACACTGTAACCCTCGAGTCCCTTTTGCTGACTTCTACAGCATGCCCGGGAGGAAGGGCAGCTGGAACATTCTATGTTTTTCTATCTCTCCCAGTCCAGCATGGAAGGTAGCCAACCCCGTGAGATACGGGATAAAGCTAGGGAGATGAGACAAAGTAGGTCTATATTAGACTTTTTTGTAAGATTTCTCTCGACTAGTTTCTGAGCCAGTATTAACCAACGATCACCACAGGTGGACTAATAATAGCAGGTTTACACGAATAGAACCTAAAACTAGACTAGCGAAGTGACTTCTCGCAGATCTTGTCACTAATAAGGCCGATAATTATAATCCGGTAATAAGGATCATTATAATCCGGTCATCCGATAATTATAATCCGGTGATAAGGAAGGAAGAAATTTCTTAGTAGAAATAAGCTGTACCTGTTGTGTCGGTATTCCTTGTGTATTGTCTTTCTCATGTTACTTGTGTACAATAAACAGTAAATAAATAAATAAATAAGGATCCGAGGGCTTCAGTAAATTGTAATTTAGGCGATGGGCTGACAACCTGACACTACAATACACACAATATACCTACAAATCCGTAAATAACCCCCAAATCATTGTCAGACGTGGCCTAACGACTTTTGCTTAGGTCGTTTACGCTCTGCCTTCTCCATTAAGCATAAAGGCGTGATTATATGTATGTATGTAATTATATTCTGCGCTTGAGATTGACAGCCAGTTTGAGTTCGTATCAGATTTTTTTTTATTTCAGTACAAAATGGCTAGTCAAATCCATACTTAATATTGCTCTCAATCTTAAGATAGCTTTACTAATACGAGCCTAAATCATTTTTTATTTTATAGGTTTGAAATTGAATATCAGCGTATCAGTGAAGAGATAATCAAATTCACAGTTGTTAGCTAAATTTCAAGGTAAAAATAGTTATGAGTAGAATTTTTATGTAAAAAATTCTAGGTCTTATCTTCGTGGTTGTCTACATTTCGTGACAACTGAAGCGAAACACTTTCATCCAAAAACTTTTGGACGAGAAAATAAATCGTTACGTCAAGGCCTTGGCTGGCGTTAAATGTAGTCTTGAAAAGGGTTTAATAAAGTTTAAGGGTTCTTCGAAAGTTAAATTTATTACCCAGGTTCAATCTTATGTACATACTTAGAGATTGTTTTACAAATGGCTAGCAGTGAAACAGTTCTTCTGTCGAGTGGGTATCGAGTCTATGGACCCGATGAACCCTGGTGTCAGAGTTTTTTAACCGCCTAGTAGCACAACTAACTAACTATCAGGCCTCTGACATGGTTTTGTGTAACGACCACTATCAAAGACAGCGACCGGGACCGACGGCTTAACGTGCCCTCCGAAGCACGAAATCTTTTTCTTTTCGGACAATCAGGTGATTCAGCCTGAAATGTCCTACCCAAACTGGGGAAAAATTCACAAAGTGATAAATTCTCAAATATCAACTTTGAGTTTTACCCCCTGGGAATCGAACCCAGGACCTGCGGATCGGGAGTCATGGCACTAGCCACTAGACCACGGAGGCAGTGAAACAGTTAATAAATGAGTATTAAGCCGTGACTACTACTCTGAAAGATAACACGAAACATATATAGAGGGGAAGGGGAATGTTTGTGAAACCATTCCCCTCTCTGTCCCGCGGGGGTATGTTTTAGTGCGCTGGAGTCACAGCTTTATATTTTATCGTAGCTACAGGCTACGTCGTAGCATTTTGCTACAGCACACTCTTGCTTGCATCGACTTCTGTTTTCTTTGTTTTATCTAAATTTTCTTTGTATATTTTTTATTTCCGACGGTTTCAGTATATTGAAATTTAAGCGATGGGCTGACAACCTGTCATTACAGCAAAATACGTACAAATCTATCTTAAATAACCCTCAAAACTTTGTCAGACGTGGCGTAGCAACCATTGTTTAGATCGTTTATGCTCTGCCATTAGGAATAAAGGCGTGATTATATGTATGTATGTGTATTTTTTATTTTCTGTATTTTTATATTTTTTATTTCTCACCAGTTTGATTATGTTTTTAATCAATGTGGAAGTACGGAATCTTCTGGTACAGGCTAATTTACTAAGCTTAAAAGGAGGTTCCAGCCACCATGGTTTTAATTGTAACACTTTTAAATGAAATGAACAAAACTTTATTTTGAATTCATTTTATTATTTATTATCTAGATAATTCCAGAAAGAAAAGTTTTTAATTATGTGACAGGTATCAAAACTATGTCAGGTACATCAACTTAATGGAAATACCATGAAATTATGAGGGTCTGCTGGAGTAGTTACTCGTAAATCCCATACACGTAGTTTTGCTTTTATTCCTAAACAGTAAAACCAAACGTAACTAAACTCCGTACACATGTCCAAATGCATTATATCTATGCCATTGATTTGGTTTGGTTTGAAAATATGAACATACATACATAAAATCACGCCTTTATCCCTTACGGGGTAGGCAGAGTGTAAAACGCCTCTTAACAGGCGCTTTCGCCACGTCTGACAAAAATTGAGGGCAAATTTTAGATTGTAATGATTTGTATTGCTGTAGTGACAGGTTGCCAGCCCATCGCCTAAATTACAATACACTGTAACCCTCGAATCCCTTTTGCTGACTTCTACAGCATGCCCGGAAGGAAGGGCAGCTGGAACATTTTATGTTTTTTCTATCTTGATTGATTGATTAAAGCTTTTATTGACTGACACAAAACAGATACAGAAAATGGTACAGACAAGAGAAAAAGTTAGAATAAAGAACAATGAGGACAATAATATAACGAACTTAACATTAACAAACGTAACATGACAAAAATACAAAACAAACTTAATATGTAACATACAAAAACAACAGTGCCAGTGTACCACACTGTCCACATTGTGTCAGTCAACTTGGCGCTGACTCAGCATTGTGCTGTAGTGTAATACTACATACATACATACATATATTCACGCCTGTATCCCTAATGGGGTAGGCAGAGCGTAAACAACCTAAACAAAGGTGTCCCGCCACGTCTGACAAAGTTTTGAGGATTATTTAAGATAGAATTTTCGGTATATTGCTGTAGTGACAGGTTGTCAGCCCATCGCCTAAATTACAATAGACTGAAACCCTCGGATCCCTTAGCTGGATTTTGCAGCATGCCCGGGAGGAAATGCAGCTGGCACATTCTATGTTTTTCTCTCGCTCCCAGACCAGCATGGAAGTAAGTAGTAGTGTAATACTACAGCGCTGATATCTCTCTCTATCTCTCCCAGTCCAGCGTGGAAGAAATATTCAGCATAAACAAAATAAGACCGAAAATACGATTACGCCTCAAAATAAATTTGATTTCTAATTTTGTACTTAGATGATATTAGAAGCATAAATATTATGCATTTGGTAATGTGTACGGAGTTTGGTTAAGTTTAGTCTTACTGTTTAGGAGTGAAAGCGAAACTACGTTTGTATGGGATGTCACTACTCCGGTGCACAGTTAAGTTTCCTATGTTGGCTAGAACACTCTTTGTTATCCCTCCCAGGCCGGCAGTAGTTAGTCAATGGAATTACACTTTGCCATAAGTTACCCATTCCTTCCCCAGTTTTCTCATTTTGTAGTCTGTGGACGTTTCAAACTAAGTTTCCTGCTTTTCCCTTAGCATTCAGAGCACAAACCAACTGGAGAACATGTGAATAGAAATACTTGAGCACTTTGCCATTAGTACAGCAACACATAAGCGTCACTTACTGCGCGTAACCAGATGATTCAGCCTGCATTGCCCTAACCAAACCGGGGAAAATCTTAGAATGTGATAAATTTACAAATATCAACTTTTTGTGTGTGTGTGTATGTGTGTGTGTGTCCATCTCCCCTGGAAATCGAACCTAGGATCTACGAACCGGGAACCTATGGCCCAGGCTACTAGAACACGGAGGCAGAATCCTTCTACCAGTACGCGCTTATTCTAACTTAAATTACTCATAATATTTGGCAGACAAGATGAAAGACAGACAGCCTCTGTTGACGTACTGCCTACCTTGCTAACTTGTGAGGGATAGAAGCTTGACTTTGTACATATATAATACCTGTGAAGTATTTTTAAGATTATGATGATACAAGACAAATAAAAATTACCACTTGCTTAAAATAGACATTAAGGGCCCTATTTATTAACCTATCTCAAGATTGAGAGCAATATTAAGTATGGATTTTGTTTAGTTTCAATCGATCATATTATCGATTGCAACGCGCCATAGGGCCGTAGGGTAGCCGAGGTCCGGCGCGCGAGGGGGTCGCGAGCGGCAGGCTCATTAGGCAGCGTGGTGTCTTTTTTGCAGAGGTTAGTCAGCTATTACGATTATAAACTAGACGCACGCTTTTTTTGTTGGGAGCGCATTTTCGCGACGCTCCGGTGCTTTGTAATATATGTAGTATAATATAAGATTTTTGGATTAACGACTGCCGTCTTCCGAAAGACGTTGCAAGGCAGATTTTGTGAAACTTAATTCGCGATTTTGGAACTTGGTGGGACCCCTGATCTGACAGGGTGTGGTCGGTCGGATTCGTGACGGACATTTTTAAACATTGTTGGTGTCAATTGTATCGAGGGTCGGAAAGCGACGCGTGGCTGGATTAGCTGCCTTTTGGATGCATCGCAGGTTTTTCCTTGATTCCACTATTTATATATTTTATTTTCCTATCCCATTGAATCCTATCTTTCTTACCCGAACTGCGGACTCGTCTGCGGACAATAAGGTTAGTGATAAAACTTATATATTATTACGTGTTTATTGGATGTTTCCGTTTATTTTAAAGATTTTCAAGTATTATAAAACGTGTATTTTCCCTTTGTTGGCGTGGTTAATTGATTTGATTGGGGGAAAAATAATATGCATCTCGGCTCGATATATTTTGCACGTACATCTCATTCGGGGCTCGAATTTAATTGTTTGTTCGGATCGGAATTGTTCTTTGATTTTGGCAATAGAATTTTTTTGGTCAAGCGCGAGTCATATTTGAGGGTAACAGATAATCGGGATTAAATTTCTATTTGATTTATACTTTGTGTCCGGGACGTTCATGGAGACGTTTGGAAAAGATATTGGGGTAATTCTCCGAATTTAACATTTTGAGGGAAACGGATAATTAAATTTATCTTTTATAAATTTTCCGGTTTTGTTGTTGAGTGTAACCCTACTGATATGATAATTGTTTGTACCGACTGTTGGGGGCACTGTTGGCCGTCGGATTTAAGCATAATAAGATAATTAGTTTAGGTATTTCATTTCTATCGTTGACGCACGACGATACTGCGCTGTGTAACACAGTTGCAGAAACGTGAGGTGTCTGGTGGGGCTACGGATTAGATTTCCCATACTCGTAGTTTTACCGGACATGTTTGCACTCCTCCACAAGAGGGTGCTGGTAGCAGAGCTGCTTACGTTATCTTGCTTACCAGTGGCGCGTACAGATTTGATAGGTAATTTTGTATTGATATGACATTTCTGATTCGAACTCAAACTAGCTGCCATTCTCAAATGCTGATTATAAATACGGGCCTTGAGTAAAAAACAAAATACAACTGACACGTGGACCACTATTTGTATTCATAAAAGCGTTAAACATGTCCGTCCCTCTTCAACTGAAGAGAAGCCTTGACAGTGCTAAATTGTTACAAACATCGGGCTTTTTCCACATTCCTAAGTTCCTTTATTTACTTTAAACTATATAGTTAGGAGCCATTAGATATATATGTTTCGCTCCATACCCAAAATTCCTCATTGGCCGGAATAAGGGGTCATTTCGCGTTTTGCAAATGCAAAACGCAAAATCCCCAAAATGTCCTTTTATTTTGGCCAACACATACATACATACCTATAATCACGCCTTTATCCCTAATGGGGTAGGCAGAGCGTAAACGACCTAAACAAAGGTCGTTCCGCCACGACTGACAAAGTTTTGAGAGTTATTTAAGGTATATTTGTAGGTACATTGGTATAGTGACAGGTTGTCAGCCTATCGCCTAAATTGCAATATACTGAAACCCTCGGGTCCCTTAGCTGGTTTCTACAGCATGCCCGGGAGGAAATGCAGCTGGCACATTCTATGTTTTTCTTTCGCTCCCAGGCCAGCATGAAAGAATATTTTGGCCAATGAGCGATATAAAACTACCATTCCGCGGACTGGCAATCACCAAACAGCCAATTGCCGAATTCGTTAAAATACAATGAGTAAGGTACATTAAAATACCAGGTGTAAGGGACATCTTAACGGAAACTGATAGGGATCTGCTCAGATCATGAACTTGAACAACTGACCAGGAAATAATCATCGAAGTGATAATTTTAAATGGAATAGTTAAAAATATTTTTATTTTTTTCTGAAAGAATTTCCTGGTAAAAATTGTTATGTTCCAACCAATTATTCCGGGAAATACGCAAGTGCAAGCGGTTAAAGTAGAGAAAGATAGTGAGCTATAAGGTGTTTTTTAAAAGAATCTTATGAAGAAGCTTGTCTTACATACGCAGGCAATAGATTCCAAAGCCTTACTGCACGAACTGTAAACGAATTAGAATAAAAATTGGTAGAATGAGATGGGATAGTAAGAGAGAGGTAACGCGAAGGGCGAAGTGTGCGATTAAGAGTAACAGAGTGGAAAGGGAATCATTCTTTAAGATAAGGCGGAGACATAGGATTGAAGAGAATATAATAAAGAAAAGATAAAAGATGGTAATCTCTACGAAGGCGAATGGGAAGCCATTTGAGTTTAGTTCTGTAGGCTGAGATATGATCATATTTTCGTAGGCCAAATATGAAACGAATGCAGACATTCTGCAATCGCTCCAGTTTATTGAGCAACTCTTCTGTCAGATCGGGATAAGAGATATCAGCATAATCAAGGATAGGTAAAAGCAAGGCTTGGGCTAAAGCAAGTTTAGTATTAGCCGGCAAAAGATTACGAAGCCTCTTCAAAGAATAAAATGCAGCAAATACCTTTCTGCTGTCCTCAGTAACCTGTTGTTTCCAAGAGAGTGTTTTGTCAAAAATTACACCAAAGTTTTTCACTGTATCGCTATATGGGATCTGAACTCCGTCGAATACTACTGAAGGAAGCTGTGCAAAGTCAATTCTCGATATAAAACCAGGACTGCCTATAATTATGACCTGAGTTTTCGTGGGATTAACCTTGAGTCCATGAGTGCGACTCCAATCAGAGACACGAGCCAAATCAGTGTTCACTTTGCGAACAGCTCAGGCAATGAAGCTTGTGCATATAAGTGATAGGACGAAGTAAGAGAAAAAGATATCAAGTTAATGAAAATTGTGAAAAGAAGAGGGGACAAGACGCCACCCTGCGGCCCACCTGCAGAAGTATCACACCAAGAGGAGAAGGAATCTTCAACTTTAATGCGCTACTTGCGACCGCAGAGATAATTCTGAAACCAGTCAATAGACTGTGGAGATATGTTAAGAGAACGCAGCAGCCCCACCAAGATGTCAAAATCCACAGTATTAAAAGCATTGCTAAAATATAGCAAGGCTAGAACCGTAAGCTGCTGATTATCCATTCCCCAACGAATGTCATCAGAGATTTTGACAAGAGCAGAAGTCGTACTATGACCAGAACGGAAACCAGACCGAAACGGGTTAAGGAGATTGTGATAATCAAGAAAATGTTTCAGCTGGCGGTGGACAAGGCGCTCAAGGACTTTGGAATGGAAAGGGAGGATCGAGATAGGACGATAATCGGAGAAGGATGAAGGATTCGCCTTCTTAGGAGAGGAATAACCTGAGCTTCTTTCCACGCAGAGGGAAAGACACCAGAGGATATGGAACGGTTAAGGATTTTGATAATGACAGGACTGACAATATCTAGGATAGGAATGATCATATTACGACTTATGCAGTCACTGTTAACAGCATTCGAGGAAACAGACAATATGCTATTCTTAACACCACAATCAGAGAATTGACAGAAACTGAAAGATGGAAAGTTGGGCAATGATAGTGATGAAAGATTGTGCAAAGTATTTGACTTGGTATTAGCGTCAAGAGATGAAGTAGAGGAAAAGTGATTACTTATAATAACACACTAAAAGACAGTGAATCAAAAATCCGATCCAACAGACTCAAGTAATAGTAGAAATGTTTTAGTGTTTTAGTAAAAGTAACCTTATAAAGTTATAAATTATCTTCATTACTATATATTGAGAAAAAGTTGGTGGAAACTCGTGTGATGCTAGACCAGAAAGCATTTCCTCACATTTCCTACCGCAACTATAATAAAATCTGCCTAAAGTTTTATATTCAGATAATGGGCCCAAAGTTCTCTGTTGATGCAATATCACAAACTGGGCTCGCCAAACCGCGCCTACCAGGCGGTGTAAATATGTCAACCATTCCAAATTCCAAAAATTCCAGACATTATGGCAACCATTGGCAGAAAATTTCCGATGTAATATTTCTGGAGGTACCTATGGTGTAATGGAGAGGAGCACTGCCTCCTGAGCGGGAGATCGTGGTTCAAATCCCACCACGTACGTACCCATGTGTTTTTCAGATTTAGACTTTCATTTATGCACGTTTATTCGGCGCTTTTTCCGTGCCTCAAAAGGCACGTTAAGCCGTTGGTCCCGGTTAATATCGTTTAATACTGTAGATATTAGTCGTTAAACCATATCAGAGGCCAGTGCTAAGCATATATGTTCTTTATTGTGTACAAAAAGTTTACAATAAATAAGCAATCATAAATTTAGTTCACAAAGTTGAGCTGATCTCTATAAAGAGATCTCTTCCAGCCAACTTGCAAAACTGCTGAATATGAGATAACAATATATACGGGGACATGACTGTACACGCAATAGACTTCTACATATACATATAACCTATAACCTACATAAACATACATATATATTAATTAAATAAACATCGATATTACTTAAAAGCATTGATGGCTTGAAAACTTTGACCTAACCTAGGATTGAGTCTGGTAACCCTTCTGGGTTGCGTAAGTCAGATGGCAGTGGCTCTGTGTATAAACCAGTGCCCTCGTTTTATCCCCTAGATTAGATAGCCAACCGCGTGAGATACGGGATAAGGCTAAAAAAATGATGATTTCTTATACAAAAGTACAAATTCTCCAACATAACAAATCTATTGAAGTCAGGTGCACATGTAAAATGTTGGACATTATACCATTGCGAAATTGGCTCCATTTAATAAAACTCACCCACTTTATTATCAAATTAAATGAACAGAGAGAATTCTTTGTTCCCTTGTTAGCGACTGACTGAATGGAATATTGTTCCGAATAGTTAATTACTTTGTAATGTTACGAGGAAATTGAAAAGTTGGCGGTACAATTATAATTTTGACCTTTTGATTTCGTTCTGAATATGAAATTAGTTTCGATTGGGATATTCTACAACTTTAGACCAACATAAATTAAAGTCAAAAACTTGTGTTAAATTGCCCAATGAAACGTGTTTCTAAAATAAACAGTCCTTTTTTAACTTTAAACAATTTGAGGAATTAATAATACTTAGCTACTGCTTGAGGGCGATAGCGCTATTTAAGTATTTTGAATACGTACATACATACATACATAAAATCACGCCTTTATCCCTTACGGGGTAGGCATAGCGTTAACCGCCTTGTAAAAGGCGCATGTATGTATGAAAAATATGTCTCAGGTATTTGACATCGACAGTCGCATATGACCACCATTTTCATAAATTATACCAACCTATTTGCAAAATGTAAACACCTTTTTTTCTCACTATGATATACAAAACTAAGTTTCAACAGTTTGTATTTATAACGGTGCGTTATCAATTCCAACGTTTTTGCAGCCCATAAACTGCTTTTTCCTTGCAAGTTAGCAGAGTTTCAAATTTTGGAACCGCATACGATAACATATGGTTTGCGGTTTACTTTCTTTAAAGTTGTTAAGTAAATACAGGTTATGGGCCTCAAAATAAGTTGGTATCGATAACGCAACATTTAAAAAACGGATTATAATTATCATACTCGTACTTAACCACAGGTTGTAAATACTGAAATTTGGTACTCTAGTAAATCACCCCGCAGTCTAGTTAAATCTAAACTTTATCTGGAACGTTTTGTACATAACATCGGACATAATAAAATATATTTGTATTTTATACATTTTAAAGGTAATTCTTGTTCCATGCTGGACTGGGAGCGAAAGAAAATCATAGAATTCGCAGCTGCATTCCCTCCCGGGCATGCTTTAAAAACAAGCTAAGGAATCCGAGGGTTTCTGTATATTCTAATTTAGGCGATGGGCAACCTGTCACTACAGCAATATACCTACAAATCTATCTTAAATAACCCTCAATTCTTTGTCAGACGTGGCGGAACGAACTTTGATTAGGTCGATTACGCTTTGCCTACCCCATTAGGAATATATGCGTTATTATATGTACGTATGTAAAGTGACATTACAGTATAAGTACTTAGTTTTTTTGTATCAATCGTTTTGTTCCAAATACAAGTCCTATTCTATTTAACACACACACACACATAATCACGCCTTTATCCCTAATGGGGTAGGCAGAGCGTAAACGACCTAAACAAAGGTCACTCCGCCACGTCCGACAAAGTTTTGAGGGTTATTTAAGATAAATTTGTAGGTATATTGCTGTAGTGACAGGTTGTCAGCCTATCGCCTAAATTGCAATAAAGAAAAACCTTCGGATCCCTTAGCTGATTTTTACAGCATGCCCGGGAAGAAATGCAGCTGGCACATTCTATGTTTTTCTCTCGCTCCCAGTCCAGCATGGAAGTAAGTCTATTTAAAGTGGGTATTTAATTTCCCTTGTCACGAGAAAGGGCTGACAGCACTTATTACTAACAAACAAATAAAACATAATAAAAACTGATCGGCTTACTTGTTTATATTGCACTTGGCGGGCAGTGGAGTGTGACTTTCATCTCTCCTGATGAAGAACCTCGTATAAGATCGAAACATTGAGGGCTAATCCTCCTTTCTGTACAAACAAGTAAGCCCATCAGTTTTTATTATGAATATCACTTGTTTATCGTTTAGTGTTAAAACAAATGAAATCTTTAGACAGAGGCTTTGGCTTTAAAGGTCTGCCAGATTAGTAAAATCCCATACAAAAGTTTTTTTGCTTTTATTCCTTAACAGTACAACCAAACTTTACCAAACTTCGTAAACACGAGCGAATGCATCATATCTATGCTTCTAATTAGGTTTTGTTTGAAAATATTAACGAAGTACAATATTAGAAAGCAAATTAAATTTTAGGCTATTTTCACATAAAATTGTATTTTCGCTCTTGTTTTGTTTATGCATAATATTTTCAAACTAAACCTAATTAGAAGCATAGATATGATGCATTTTATTTTCATGCAGTTAAGTTTGGTTTAACTGTTTAGGAATAAAAGCAAAACTACGTTTGTATGAGATTTCACTACTCCGGCAGACTCTATGGGTTGAACCGATGACAATGAACCCACCTAAGGAATTGCTTGAAAAAGGAAAGGTCTTTCGATGTACTTGTTCAAATTCATATTGTAGTACTTGTAGTGCAAAGACTAATTGCATGCCAATATTTTTAAGAATGAATGGCCTTTGCCCTCTCAAACATCAAGTAGTGGATCATTGTGAGCTAGTTATAAAGCTAACATCCCAGCCTCTAGTAAAGCTTGACCTCCACGCATCACCACACAACTTGTGATTGTGCAGCCTTTATATTAGCTGGATGCTGAAATACATCCCTTTTTTTGATACCTTGACGTGATAACCACCACATACTAACCTTTCTCAAACTTCTGTTAATTTTTTCAATCGTACCTTTGTTCCTCAATACCAAAAATAGTTTTAGTAACTTCACTCAACCCTCAAAACAAACTTTTCAAATACTACCCTGAAAGCAGCCAGTCCCACGGAATTTCGAACACTTTTCATCTAAAATCGATATAACTCACAGACGCAATGTAAACGCTTACAAACCTTTGAACCTAGAGTCACCCCTCGCATTCCAACGGTGAATTAAATAACTCTAGTGAGAGTGACATAGTTGTAAATCTTGTAGTTATAAGACTATGTTGGAACCTTCTCACAGAGGAGTAGAATGGAGCGCGCGTCTTAGGTTGATTGCAATGTTTTTAGAAGTTGTGGTTTTTAGAAGATGGTTCGGGTCTTGGAATGAAAGTGAATTCATTGTGTGGAAAGTAAAGTATTTTTTCTGCGACCCTCTTTAAAAGACAAGACTTTTTGTGTAAAAAAACAAAAAAGTTACGATAGGTTAAGCTGTAAGTATTCTGTATTCCTAAGTTATTTTGGATCAGAATTTTAAGTAATTAATTGTTTAATGTTAAAACTTCTTCTTTTCCTAAATATTTTTTGAATAATTGATACCTACTTAAATGGAAAATATATATATTTTTTTTATTTTGTTTGCTCTTGTCTCTAGACACAAGGTTAGGAATAACCGTGACAGTGTCGACGATGGAGCAAGCTTACCCAGAATATGTCTGTTAGGTCACTGGCATTCTCACACACCGACGGAATACAGCAATCTGTTTAGCGCCGGAGTTCGGTGAGACGGTGGTCGATTAAAAGTGTTTCAATAGTTCTACTATTTGTCGACTAAATACAAACAAATTAATGATTCTTCTCCATTATAATAGTCTAGAGGCAGTCTAGAGGCATAGATTTACCTTTGCTGCTTAATTATCAAGTAAAATGGTTTAATCTGACAATTTACTTTAAGAGACACCCTAAATTCTAAAACAGTCCTCTAATCTCGTCATTCCGGAGTGGTGCGTCCTCTGAAATTAATCGGGGTAGCACGGAACTCCGTCTTAAGTTTGCCTACTTCCGTTTATTTCGATTCTCGGAAACTGCACTTAATACAGTTTCTTGCTTTGGTTCTGTTTAATTCAGACTTAAAAAGATGACAAAAGATATAAATTAAGTTATTTCTCTTTAGTTTGTAGGTATCTATAGGAATCAAGAAATATTGGAAAGGACTTAGAGGATATCAAAGTTTTAGATATCGAAATGGTAAGATATTGTAATTGTAGTTTATAATTATGCATGCATGCATATAATAACGCCTTCATCCCTAACGGGGTAGGCAGAACGTAAGTTACCTAAAAAAAAAGTCGTCCCGCCACGTCTAACAAAGTTTTAAGGATTATTTGAGATAGATTTGTAGGTATATTGCTATAGTGACAGGTTGTCAGCCAATCGCCGAAATTACAATATACAGAAACACTTGGATCCCTTATTTGGTATTTACAGCATACCCGGGAGGAAATGCAGCTGGTACATTCTATGTTTTCCTCTCGCTCCCAGTCCAGCATGGAAGAGCTTTATAGTTATACATGTGTATGTATATATATCTATCTTAAATAACCCTCAAATCTTTGTCAGACGTGGCGGAACAACATTTGTTTAGGTCGTTAATGTATCCCTGTTTATGGCAAAGAAATGTTTCTATTCTTTCTATTCGTTTACACTCTGCATACCCCATTAGGGATAAAGGCGTGATTATATGTTTGTTTTTATGTAAGATATTGTCTTCGAATAATTGACGATATAACGCTTGACAAATTGTAATCTTGAAGTTTATCTTGAATAGATTGTTATCTTACGAAAAAATAATGCGTTACATTGCAATGATTGTGTCGCGTCTACAATATTTCGATAGATTGCAACCTCGCGGCATGGATTATGATCAAACAGTTACACACACAGTTCTCTCTTAACTAATTTGATTCTTAGGCATAGGTATCCTAGTGCGTAGGTTTCACGTAGGTTTGTCTTAGTTTCGCAAGGTGGCGTAGGCATATGTTTCATATGATAACAAACTTGCTTTGATTTTGATACGTGTGACTGTTTCCTGTGTAACAATTCTCAGGTCCACCCACGGTCCACCTTTACAAATGATCCTCCCTATACAGTTCACCGTTTGTGTTCCTCACGTCTCTATTTCTTGTAACACGTCTCAAACAGAATTCTGTAACAGTATAGTATAATATTCTCACGGCGGAGCTTTGTTATATACTCCCATTGTGTAATGACTGTAGCAAAGGTGCCTTCACACTAGACTTACGAGACGCACGTGATGAGTTCGGCCGTTTATGGGACATCGGTTTTCTTGGAAAATGTATAAAAAAATCCATGTTTAGATACACACTTATTTTACTGATGCAACCAAACTTGTTGCGTATTCTTGCGTACGCGACATCTTGCATCAGCCGATGCAATAATACGCCAGTTGACGTATTTTCGCCTTACAGAATGCGTCTTATAGAAGGTGACGCGTCAGCGGACGCGGCTGACATATATCGAGTAGATTAGACAGAATAAAGCTAAAAACATTTCTGAAATAAATGAAATAATAATTTATTTGCAAGAACATATTAAAATAATTGTTGGTACATGGGTAAATTTGTATCATATACCGTCAAGGCATGCAAATTTTACATTACCTACTATAAATTACATTTGACATTGGCATACTCTATTATTTATTTTTGTCATTGAAGTATTCATTGAGAGAGTAATAACATTTTTCTAAGAGCCATTCAGTGATTTTTGTCTTAAACAATGGGAGAGGAATACTTTTTACATGCTTCGGAAGGGAGTTATAAACCAGTATCGCCATATAATAAGCATTTCTCTTAAACAACTCCAGTCGTGGTCGCGGCTGATACAGTTGATCCTGGCATCTTGTAGATCTATGGTAGACCTCGTTGTTTGATGTGAAATATTCAGGGTGGTCTTTGACAAATATACATATTTGCTTAATGTACATACAAAATAGAGTCAAAATTTTGGTAGTTTTAAACAGAGGCCTACAAGAATCTTTATTTTGAGCTCTACAAATAGCCCGAACACATTTTTTTTGGACAATAAAAGCTCTATTGGCATCGACAGAGTTGCCCCACAGTATGAGACCATAACCTAATACGGAAGACACATAGCCGTAGTAAGCTGTGAGACTTACTTCTGTGGAAGCTGTTCTACTGAGTCTTCTTAAAGCAAAGACAATTCGATTTATACACAAGCACACACTACATGTTCTTTCCAGTCACAGAATCTATCCAAATTAAATCCTAAGAACTTGTACAGCGTCAATTTTATTATCATCGTAAGTTATATTTAATGGAATGTCACATACTTAAAATTAGTTTTATTAATGTTAATATTTAAATAATTACAATTAAGCCATCCAATTATTTTATTTAAAGCAATATTATTGTCATTATTAAAATTAATTAGATCTTTACATTTAATAGTTATGGTTATATCATCTGCAAACATTATACAATCATGATTTACACAGTTTGGGAGATCATTAATATAGATTAAAAATAAAAGTGGCCCTAGGATACTCCCCTGAGCTACGCCAAATTTATTTTGTTAGAGAGATGATTTGTATAAACATTGTTTTAAACTTACCTTCATCTTCCTTTTGAATCTCTGTGTATTGTTGTCTATTTTCAAGATAGCTTTTAATCCACTCATAGGCGTTTTCTCTTATACCATACCTATACAATTTTATTATTAATAATAAAAAATCTTTATTAAAATAATACTATGATTAACAAAATCAAACGCTCTATTCATGTCTAGAAAAATAGAGACAACAGGAATATTTGAATTGAGGCATTCATTAAAAAAAAATATTAGATTAAAGCATGCAAGTGTTGTGGAACTGTTTTTGCAAAAACCTTATTGGTTTAAAAGTTTATGTTTTGCAATATAATTTAGAAGGCGTTTATACATAACCTTTTCGAAAATCTTAGAAAAAATTGTGGGTAGAGCCAGTGGGCGGTAGTTTTCCATGTTTGTTTTATCGACCTTTTTAAATAATTGTTTTATGACCGATAATTTTAGCAGGTCTGGAAACGTACCTTGTCTAAATGATAAATTAATTATATGGGATAACGGTTTACACAAAAACAATGCAACATGCTTAATTACTTTGGTATTTATACCATCGTTTCAGACAACGTTTCGTATCACAACATGTAAGAGAAATGTGAATCCACCTTAACTGTAGCAAGTTACGTATGAAGTCTTTGCTGCACCAGTTGAAATGGGTTACTTACTGTGCTTTAGCTGGTATTGTAGTCTCCTGATTATACTAGAGCATGGAGAATATACATATAACGTAGGTGTTGAGTTTTATTGGTCTGTACAAATGTTTTTCACTAACAGTGATGCAGGTAAACTGGGTGACTGGCTAGCTGCTTTTTAATCAGGACTAAACATGACGTCAGTACGATACTGCAAGTCCACGAAGATAAATGATTGGATACATTTCAAGATACTTTCTGCTCAAACATTGTTTTCTTCCAAATTTGTAGAAATTAAAATACAGACATAAGCATATTAAGGCTCGTAACTAAAGAGCGAGCTCAAGATTAAGAGCAGTATTAAATTTGGATTTGACAGGCTGCTTTGTGCTAAAATGTTATTTCTGATACGAATTCAAACTGACGGTTTGTCTCAAGTGCTGTTTATTAATACCGGCCTTAAATATACTGTCTGCAGAGATAGTCTTACAGATTTTCGACCTTTCTTCTGTATTGTGCTCGTAAAATAGGCATTCAGCGTTTTGCAATTTGCTCCCATTGTGTTGCAACAGAAGCTTTCTTGACGTTTTTGCAGTTCCAGTTCAAGTGGGTTACTCTGTTCAACTCACAACATAAAAGAAGAAATTAGCTGGCTCCGCCTGGAAGCACTTGTTGGTAAAAATGGTTAGTCTTATTTATTCGGATAACTAATGTTAAGCAACCGACGCCGTGGTCAGGCTATGGAGGGGTGACCGGTAGTGGTATAACAACTCAAGCGTTTCTGTGCTTCGGAGGTACAATAATCTGTTGGTCCCGGTTCATATCTTACATAACAGTCGTTAAGCCGGCGTCCTCCTACCTGGCGCAGCCACGGTCACAAATGATGGTAAGCGCTAGGCAAATATGCTTAGTAGATGCATAGTACCGTAAAGGAAAAGTTATGTATCTAGCTACTTTACTAGTTACAGAACACTTTTGGTGACACTATGACGTACTATCGGATGATTAGGCTTGTTAGAAGAACAAAAAGAAATCCGCTACTTTGTCAAAGCACATAAGTTTACACGGTTTACGACGTAAACTTCCAGACTTACTGTCAACTCGAATTCAACGACTTTCGTACATTGTTGAACGTAATAAACAATATTGGACTCGATTTTAGATTTTCCGGCTAAAACTAAAATTAAAATCTATTTGTCACTTTCAGACTAAAAACATTGGAAAGGGACAGGAGATCTATTCTCTCCGGTTTTTGATTTATAGTCGGTTGTTTATGCGTTATCTGTCATTTTTATTCGCCGCCATATGATATGGCGGATAAAATTTACAGAAATACTGGGGAAACGTGCAAGCGCATCAAAATATATCGGACAAAATGTAAAACCATAGAGTATAAATCACGTGCCCTTTTTCAATTTTATTATTTTGAAAGTGACCGATAGATTTTGATTTTATGTCTAGTCAATCAGATTAAAGACCGAAACACTATATTTTGTTTTAAAGGTACATTCATACAACCTGAGTCCCATTATGTTACTGAAAATTTCAATGCTAACACACTACGACACAACAGTACTGTAATTCTTTAAGCTGACATACAAAGGGTGCTCGGAAGGAAAATTGGATTTCTAACCCCCTCCCGATGTGAGAGTTGTCAGACTGAGCGCGAGGTTTTAGAGCCAAAGTAGGTGCACACTGGGCTCGATTCTAGATACCACCGGGTAAAATTAAATTAAAATCTAACTGTCACTTTAAAAACAATAAAATTTAAAAAAGATAGGCGATTTATACTCTATGGTTTTTAACTTTGTCCGCTAGATATTGACGCGCTTTTGCACGTTTCACCAGTATTTCTGTTATTTTATAAAAATTACAATGAAGGCGGATAAAAATGACACCTAACGCATAAAACGGTGGTTTTATATACCTAGTTGGTGGACTATAAATAAAAAACCGGAGAGAATAGATCTCTTGTCCTTTTCCAATATTTTTAGTCTGAAAGTGACAAAAAGAATTTAAATTTTAGTTGTAGCCGGCAAATCTAGAATCGAAACCATCGCCCGTCAATTCTATATGATTAAAGCCCGAAACACTCTATTTTGTTTCAAAGGTACATTCACACAACCTGAGTCCCATTATGTCACTGAAAAACTCAATGCTAACACACTGCGACAGAACAGTACTGTAATTCTTTAAGCTGACATACAAAGGGTGCTCGGAAGGAAAATTGGATTTCTAACCCCCTCCCGATGTGAGAGTTGTCAGACTGAACGCGAGGTTTTATAACAGCAACACACAGGCGTCACTTACTGCAAGCAAAGTTGCATTCAACACGCTGTCAATGCTTTTTTGCAAGAACAAGTTACATCGATCAAGTAAATGAAAATATAAGGCCAAGTCGTACCAGGAAGTCAAGGAGAAAGCGGAGTGCAGGGAGAGTTGGCGTTCACTTCATGTACTCAACGAAAAGAGCTGAGCTCTTAAATTAATGATGATGATAACAACACAGATGCGTAACCTTACGCGTACGCGCGCGTCACGAAGAACTCTTCTTCGGCGCATGACTCTGCCAGTACGCACACGTACAGCATAAATGTCGCATGTGCATTGTAGGCAATGCAAAAAGCATTGACAGGGTGTTGAGCGCAACCTTGCGCGCAGTCAGTGACGCTTGTATGTTGCTGCACTAAGAGCCAAAGTAAGTGCACACTGTATAGTCTACAAGCTGTAAGAAAATAGAATTTTCGGGTTAGCGAGAAATTTCGAAACACTATTCGCGCTGTTTTGCTGACTGAGTGCTACGAGTCAGCTGGTTTTTATGTTTGATTAAGACCTATTTGGAGAGCTGTTTTATGTTTATGAAGCGAAAAAATTTGCTTGCACGAACGTATTTGGAATACTTTAGTAAAAAAAAGTGCTGCTCGAAATATTCTAATACTTATTTAGTAAATAAACCTTAAAAATGTTAAGAGGTAGCTTTTTGTTTATTTAACAAATTAAACTATTCGTAATTTTCTTCCATGCTGGACTGGGAGCTAGAAAAAAATAAGAGGGTTTCAGTATATTGTAATTTGGGCGATGGGCTGACAACCTGTCACTGCAGAAATCGTACAAATCTATCTTAAATAACCCCGAAAACTTTGTGAGACGTGGTGGAACGACCTTTGTTGAGGTCGTTTACGCTTAGCCTACACCATTAGGGATAAATATATGTATGTATGTATTTAGTAAATAAACCTCAAATATTTGTAGAGATAGCTTTTTGTTTATTTAGCAAATTAAATTATTCGTATTAAATTTTGGAAGCCTTTGTAAACATGCACTCAAATATACAACTACTTTGTTTCGGTACATAAACTTTTCTTCTCTATAATTTGGATTAGTAGCTATCTCACCAAAGCTTAGGCTCGTATTTACAAACCGACCTCAAGATTGAGAGTGATATTAAGTATGGATTTCACAGGCCATTTTGTACTGAAATGACATTTTTGATACGAACTTAAACTATCAGCCAGTGTCAAGTGCTGATTATAAATAAGGCCCTAAGAGTTTGAAATTGTTTTCCATATACAACTGTATCCCTGTCAAATTAAGACACAAATACGTATATCTGGTTACATAGAGCTGTACCGTATACCGTATGCAATGAACTTAGAGTTGGTGTTTAGGTTTATTAAGTGCGCGTCCAACCGCAGGTCAAATAGTGCTCAGTTTACGAGACATGAGTATCCACATAGCCAAGTTGGGCTAGTGCTGAGACTATATTGTCGATGATTTGAATTAATCTAATTGTATATATCTTACATCATCCCACTATTGGCCAAAGGCGACTCGCTTCTCCTTCCATTCTTCTCAGTTTTGGGCCTGAAGGTGCAATTCCGTGGAGAATGAGTGTAACTCATCGTATCATCTGTGACGGGGTTTTTCACGGCGTCGCCTTGTTAGACTTGGATTAATGCATATGCTTGTTTATTAAGTGCGCATCCAACCGCAGATCAAAAAGTTCTCAGTGTAGGAGACATGAGTATCCTCATGGTCAAGTTGGGCTAGTGCTGCGACTGTCTTGTCGATGATTTTAATTATAACCTACCTAGGAAATGTTTCCATTTTCTTCCATGCTAGCCTAGGGGCGAATATCCACACATATTGGTACGTTTCAGTCAATGTCCTATTGCAATATAGACATCCATGAACGACAAACATCCATGTCAACTGTTCCATGTTGGACTGAGAGCGAGAAAAAGAAAATAAATTTTCTATTTGCTTTCTTCTCGCAAATTCTGTAAAAACCAGCAAAGGGATCCGAAGTGTTCAGTATAATTTAGGCGATGGGCTGACAGCCTGTTAGCAATATCACAGCTATCTTAAATAACCCTAAAAACTTTGTCAGACGTGGCAGATCGCTCTTTGTTTAGGTCGTTTACGCTCTGCCTACCCCAATAAAGATAAAGGCGTGATTATATGTTTGTTTGTATGTATAATCTATTTCCATGACGGTCTAATACTTATTTATAACACAAACTGTTTCTTTGACAACTTAAGTACTAATCATTTTGAACTTAAAGTAAATTCATTAAGATCTAAATAGTAATTACCTACAAGTGGTATCGTTCAAATCAGCATGAATTACTTATTAACAAAATTAACGATGTCAAATTCTAAAGTACGATAAGTGGGAGCTATGACGTCATCTGTTTAGTCCTACGCAAAGTTCCATTTTCCAACTAGGCTTATTAACAAAAATCTTGAGAATCAGCTTAGGTAATACAAATTTAATAACAATAGAAAACACACACGTATCTATAGTATTTCCAACTCAATTTTAGAATAAAGGTAAACAAACTTTCATGTCTTTTTAATGCAAAAACACATTTCAAAATTAAGTGATACTTGTTGACAAATTAGTTAAACTACTAAAACATCTATTTCAATATGTTGTCATATCGAATGGCTAAAACTTATTTTAGAAACAAGATCTTCGATTAAAAGACATGAAACTTTGTTTACCTTTATTATAAAACTGAGTTAGAAATACTATAACATCAAATTCTTGGGCAACTTTTTTGCTTACAGAGATATTATTGAACACGTACTGATCAAAACTTTTTGATATCGAGCAAATTGTTGACTAAGCAAAACTCGTAACAGCTCTATCTATGAGAAACTACGTCTTAGTTCAAACTGATGAAAACGTAGCAAGTCTGGTGGAGTGACGTGAAGTTTGTTGAAATCTAATTCGGTTGTTAGCTTCGCAACGAACTGCCTTCGTGGTCTAGTGGTCAGAGCTCCTGATCTGAAACTCCTGGATTCGATTCCCATGGGGGCAACACAAATGTTGATATTTGTTAACTTATCACTTTGTTTAATTTTCCCTAGTTTGGTTAGGACAATGCAGGTTGAATTACCTGATTGTTTGTAAAATAATTATTTACTTCAGAGGGTACGTTAAGCCGTCGGTCCCGATCACTGTCTTCGATATACAAAATCATGTCAGAGGCCTAATATATCTGTGCTACTAGGTGGTTTTAAAACTCTGACACCAAGATTCATCGGGTCATTGTTTGACTCGAAAATCCACTGAAAAAGAAGAAGCTAGCTTCGCAATTAATTATTTAGGTTTATTCAATAGCTCGTAGAACTCGTCAACGAGTTTTAAATGGCTAACAAGTTCTTATGAAAGTTATTCGTAAGTTGGACAAAGATATTAATATTGGTAGATGCTAACTGGTATCTACCATGCTGGATTGGGAGAGAGAAAAACATAGAATGTGCCAGCTACATTTCCTCCCAGGCATGCTGTAAAAACCAGTTAAGGGATCCGAGTGTTGTTGTATATAGCAATTAGCAGGCTGACAACCTGTCACTACAGCAATATTCCGACAAATCTATCTTAAGTAACCCTCAAAACTTTGTCAGACGTGGCAGAACGACCTTTGTTTAGATCGTTTACGCTCTGCCAACCCCATTAGGGATAAAGTCGTGACGATATGTATGTATGTATAAATTCTTAAGCGTCAAAGAAATGCCATCAAATGTGATCTATTTATTATCTTGGCTCTTTTGTAAATTATTATAAAATGTAACTATTATGTTACCTGATTTCAGAACGAAAACAACATAGATATACTTGATAATAATAATATTCTGTGAAGGAAGAAGTATGATTTATTTGTGCACGCCTAATCTGCCTCTCAATTAAGGTCCCACTTCCGTAGGTCAGCTGGAACAGATTTCTTAGTAAAAATAAGCTGTACCTGTTGTGTCTTTATTCCTTGTGAATTGACTGTCTAATGTTACTTGTGTACAATAAATAAATAAGTGTTGGTAGACCACCGGCCAGATGATCTGACGACATAAAGAAAACAGCAGGACCGACCAGAATGAGAATCGCCAGGAACCAAAATTGATGGAGAGGACATCAGGAGGCATACGTTTAGTGCAAAAGTGGACAGATATATGCTGAAAATATGGAAATGAATGTCTATAATATTTTTTTAAAGAAGAAGATACCTTATAAAGTCCCTTTGCTAGGAATTTCTTCGAATTATCAAGGTAGCAACCCATAATAATGCTTTATTTATAAAACTGAGATATAGGAACATATGCACTTTTTTGTCGAATATTCTTGATAAAATTCCAAATAAAAAAGCAACTATTTTATTAACAAAACTTAACAAATTATACATAGCCTACTGTTTCTTGCTGGGTTGAATTACTGCCAAGAGAGTCACCACTGAAAAAAAAAACAATTTCATTAAGAATGTACACAAAATAGGTTAAACAAGAAGATAAAGCTTTCACTGGAAAAAATACTTGTTTAAATACGAGCACTTATGTATTTATGACAATAATGTCAAAAAATAAATGACTCAAGTTACTTGGTATCCACTACCAAGTTCCTAATAATTTCAATCAACAGAATCTTCCATGCTGTACTGGGAGCGATAGAAAAACATTGAATGTTCCAGCTGCATCTCCTCCCGTGTATCCAAATTAAATACTTATGTGAATATTGATATGTATATTTTTCTATCATAATTTATGCCATAAAAGTTGTAATTCGTTTCTGTTAAGTTTCATATGATAAGACATATTTTTTTCTTTAAAATGATTTATAGATGTAGGAGTATGTTTGAGAACTGAATCTATGATATATCGTTTGGAAGCTCATGATATAAACGTGGTGCGGTACTCGTCTAAGTATTATAGTATTAGTATAATACCTGATAGTTGTGCTACTAGGCGGTTTAAAAACTCTGACACCAGGGTTCATCGGGTCGATAGACTCGACACCCACTCGACAGAAGAAGTATAATACTAAACCTCCCAAAAGTCAGGTTAATCTAAAACAAATGCATTAACTATCTGGTTTACAGGCAAATTGTATGTACGTAAGTGTATTCATACCAGTGGGGTACCCTGAGGACCACAACAACAACAAATGTATTCATAATACATACATACATATAATCACGCCTTTATCCCTAATGGGGTAGGCAGAGCGTAAACAACCTCAACAAAAGTCGTTCCGCCACATCTGACAAAGTTTTGAGGGTTATTCAAGATGGTTTTGTACGTATATTGCTGTAGTGACAGGTTGTCAGCCCATCGCCTAAATTGCAATATTCTGAAACCCTCAGATCCCTTAGCTGGTTTGTACAGCATGCCCGGGAGGAAATGCAGCTAGCACATTCTATGTTTTTCTCTCGCTCCCAGTCCAGCGTGGAAGAAATATTCATAATATTACTACATATTCATTACATATATGTTAATAATGTCATACTTCATCTTAACTAGAAAGTACAAGTCAAGAAAGCAATTTTGAACTTTAATTCCTTCCACTTAAGATACCTAATTACATTAATGAAACTGTTCAACTTGAACGTAAATGCAAAATAGTTAAAAACCTCGTAACGTCCAACTGTAAAAGAAAAGTTGTGACTTCTTTTAGTTGACCTGAACAAGTCTAGGAGACTAGTAAAAGGTCTTGCAGACTAGCAAAACTACAATAAAGATGGGAGAGGTCTTTTAGCAAGTTTACTGCCACTTCTGTCCTGCTATTTTTATGCTACGATTTTAAAGGAGTTTCTAGAAATAAAAACTTTAAAAGTAGGTTTTTAACTATCAAAAGAATACAGTCTTTCAAATACCTGATAATTTTACACATAAAATAATGTAGTACCTATGAGCTCTAGCAGGTAACATCTATTTTTACTTTTCATTTCTTCCCGAGCATGCTGTAAAAATCAGCTAAGTGATCCGTGGGTTTCTGTATATTGCAATTTAGGCCTACAAATCTTTCTTAGATAACCCTCAAAACTTTACCAGACGTGTTGAAGCGATCTTTGATTAGATCGTTTACGCTCTAACAAGCCCATTAGGTATAAAGGCGTGATTATATGTATTTATGTAGAAAACATTGGATGTGCCAGTTGCAACTCGTAAAATCCAGCTAAGAGATTCGACGGTTTCACGCGCTGAATACACCATTAGGGATACATACAGGCGTGATACTATGTAGGTAACATTTTGATGATTTATTAAACTTTCGTCGCAGAATGTTCATTTCACAGAATGACCCTTTCGAAAAATGTTCCCTTTAAATAAGTATAAAAACGTGCAAAGATGTCATGGTGTTTTGAAACAATCATGCAAACCAGTCTTTCTCTCACTACACCCAAAGCTAGATCTGGAAGCTTCAGTTCAAAACAACTCAGACCGGCTAAATATTGCCCAAATTAATGCAAACCAGTTAACAGAATTGGTAATGTCCGCTTGAGAAGTTACCGTCAAGGCGAACTGCGAAGTCATAACTTCGGCTTGTCCAGGCGTCACTTACTGCAGCGCAAAATACCGCGCTTTCTCCTTTGTGGGCGGTAAAACTAGTTCTACGAAATGTAACAAAGCAGTGAAATGTTTAAGGGCTTGTTTGCCTAGATGAGTGAATAAATCAAGTATATTTTATGTGAAAAGATGTCTAACATGATTTAAAGATTAATTTGTCTTATTTTTCATTAAAATCTCCAAGAACTCTAATGATAGTTATCACGAATTTATCAAATACGCCACGGTTAGAATCATCGGAAAGAATACAAAGAATAATAATATGTTTCTCCATAAATTATAACTTTCAATATTATATCTTTCAGTCGTAAGCACCAATAAATAATTATAAGTATCTAACATAGTGTATAAGCTATTACTAAAAACCTATGGACTGTATTGTCTGATTTTATAAGTATTTCTGAAACCACTGAACTACAAACATCAAAATTCATACATACATACATACATATAATCACGTCTTTATTCCTAATGAGGTAGGCAGAGCGTAAACGACCTAAACAAAGGCCGTTCTGCCACGTCTGACAATGTTTTGAGGGTTATTTAAGATAACTTGTACATCTTGGTACATTGCTGTAGTGACAGGTTGTCAGCCCATCGCCTAAATTGCAATATACTAAAACCCTCGGATCCCTTAGCTGGTTTTTGCAGCATGCCCAGGAGGAAATGCAGCTGGCACATTCTATGTTTTTCTGTCGCTCCCAGTCCAGCATGGAAGAAAAATTCATACTAGGGCTTAATCTTTCGTAACGAGCTATAAAATCCTGCCGGCTACTACGCAAGTACCAAGTAATTGCAACGTCATGTTGACCAGCAAAGTCATAACTTCAGCTTGTCCATGTCAGGTTAGTCGCGAAATGTACCGCCCCGTCGCCCCTCCTCTAGGGATGCCAAATTTGGTAATTTTACCGAAAACACCGGTAAAATTCGGTTTTTACGATGTTATATATATTACGGTTAAATTGAACTATTATAAAGAGAATACTCATAGGGATTTGAGGCGTACAGTGTATTGTAATTTAGGAGATGGGCCGACAATCTGTCACTATAGCGATACACATTTCAAACTAGAATTGCCCTCAACATTTGTTAGACATGGCAAAAACGCCTTAAAATCGCAGTTTACGTTCTGTCTTCCCCATTAGTGATAAAGGCGTAACTTGGTATGTATGCGTGCATTTATGAAAACACAAAGCTGTATACAGTATATTATCATAATTTACCACATTTTACCGGGGTAATTTTACCGCTGGACATCCCTAACTTCGTCGCCCCTTGTCGCCCTGCTGCCCCGTCTAGTGATCGCCGCCCCATCTAGTGTTCACCGCCCTTTTTGTAAGCGGAAATGGGAGCTAGGGACTGGGTTTTTGAGTTAGTGTTTCTAGGAAATACCTCCTTTTTTGCTTTGGGAATAGAACGTTTAACAAGTCGTGAAAGTGACAGTACCGTGTAATGTGAAATTCTTTCGTAAAAGCAGTTGTTATTTTAATGAGAAATATTCCTAAAATATGACGTAATAATTAGTTAATACAATGACGTAAAATTTTAAGGATATAAAACATCTCTTACTTGAACTGCACAATTTTATTACAAACAAGTCATGCACACTTATGGAAAATTGTGCACACGTTGGACCAATGACCATTTGTAAATATTGTAGGAAAACTAAGGTATTTTTTACTACAATAATTTACTATTTACTGATATTGTACAGATTTTTTGGTACAATGTCAGTTTTTACCAATAAAACATGCACTATTTAGTTCGCAGTATTTTTAACAATATAAATGGGAGCTAAAGTAGGAGGTGAATTCCAGAGACAATTTCTTTGTGCTTCTGTAACGTAGCTCTTAGAGTGTGGAATAGAGACAACGAAAATGTTTTAAGTTGAAGAAAATTCTCGTACTTTGCTTAATACTAAGGGGTATTGCACAAAGGAAGCGGCGAGGCAGGGGCGCGCCGTTTTTATACAGAATTTTATTTAAATTCCAATACAAAATAGGCACGCCTCTGCTGCGACGCCGCCTCGCCGTTTTCTAATTGCCATGCGCCTTACACAAAAATTGTACATACATACACATAATCACGCCTTGATCCTTAAAGGGGTAGGCAGAACGACCAAAACGAACGAAACGAAGGTAGTTCCGCCACGTCTGGCAAAGTTTTGAGGGTTATTTTAGGTAGATTCGTAGGTATATTGCTATAGTGACAGGTTATCAGCCCATCGCCTAAATTACAATATACTAAAACCCTCAGATCCCTTTACTGGATTTTACAGCATGCCCGGGAGAACATGCTGCTGGCACATTGTATTTTTTTCTCTCGTTCCCTGCCCAGCATTGGAGAAATAAATAAGACTTAAATAGTATGGGAAGATATTAAAATAATTTCGTTATTGCACTATTAATACCACTACCAATACTACTACCAATATACTAATATTAATACCCACTGTAACTAATTAACTATAGATGACTGTACAAAATACTCGTAAATGTTTGGACTTAAAATAAAACTCTAGTTTACACAAAATAAAAATATTTAACATAAATTTAAAATGTAATGTGATGTAAATGTGTGTAAAAAATATTATATAGTATTATTATTATTATGTGTATTATGGGGAAGTTAAATTGAAACTCGAGCTGCAGCGTTTTTCCAAAATTCTAGTATTTTTCTCTTTCTTTTCAACTAGTATCACCAAATTTTTACACACCTTATTATTTTATAAGCTAAAAAATTGCTGATTTATACACTTTTTCTAGTCTTGTGTCGTAAGTCTATTCTATATTTTCACAAGCAATTCTTCTTCTGTCGGGTGGGTATCGAGTCTATCGGCCCTCCGAAGCACGAAATCTTTTTCTTTTCGGACAATCAGGTGATTCAGCCTACAATGTCCTAACCAAACTGGGGAAATATTCACAAAGTGATAAATTCTCAAATATCAACTTTGTGTTTCCCCCCTGGGAATTGACCCCAGGACCTCCGGATCGGGAGTCCATGGCACTAGACCACGGAGGCAGTTAAAGCAATTGTGTTCGTGTCATACTGTTCAAGTGTTTATGAATTATACTGTTTGAAAACGGTTAGGGCCTTTTTGTGGCTGATGTGATGTCATAATAAATGACAATACATAAAAATTATTCCATCTTTGCCCGAGCTCTTTGTTCATAATTGAACATAATGTGTGCGATGATTATTTGTAAGAAAGTATTTTTTAATTTTTGCTCTACTTTATAACTTTATTATTTTCTTCCATGAAAAGCAGTGTCAAGTTTCAAGTAATTAAGGTATCAAACGATTGTTTTCATATTCTATGGGATCCCATGAAAAGAAGGGAAAAACGCCCTTGACCCTAATCCCCAAGGAAGTAAAGAGGGGGTCGAAGATGAAAATAATTCTTTTGGAGAAATTTTCTTCATTCATTATAATAATTATTCGAATTTTGTAGAACGCATTTAATGATATTACGTAATAGTATAAAAATTGATTTTTGTTTCTCGATCTTTTTTTATTCATTACACTTTGGTTTAAAGCATTTAAAACCTTAAAACCATTTAGGTATAAATTATCTTTTATAAAACAACTATTCCAAATTTGAAGAACGCATCGTAATAATGTTATAAAATGCTTCTTTATCTCCTATTATTTTTAGTACATTAAAAACTTGTTTATGTTCTATTATCTCTAAAAAATGTGTATTTTGTTAGCAATTTAATCAAATCAAAATACATCTCAATTGAATTAAGAAAATTTAAGAGCAAAACGTATAAACCCTTATTTAACTTAAAGATTATCTGGCCGTAATTAAGACAAATTCGATCGTAAAAATTAATCTTAAAGATCTTCTCGAAGTTACGAGTATAAAGTTAAACTCCCATTAAATTTAATCTTGCAGTATTTTATTATAGAAACAATTCCCTTAAAGCGATTAACTTTCTTGGGCATTCGTTGAAAATCTTTAATTTACGAGTATAATTGAGTTTTGTTGATTAAAAGTCATAGATATAGCGAGGTGTCACAAAACCTTGCATTTCTAATCAAATTCTGGCGAAAGAAAATTAAACTAATTCGTTTTATAAAATTGAGGTACAAAAATAAAGAAGTTCTTTTTACAAATTAGTTAAATATGTAGTTAGATGTGTCATAAGATGATGCAGGCTAGATAAACAAGAAAAAAAGAAAAAGGTTTCAAATAACCAGATTCAGATTGATTTTCATAGCCTTCCTATTCTTCTTCTTAGCGAGTGGATTCTCGAGTCGAACAACGACCCGAATAACCCTGGTGTCAAAGTTTTCCCAGCTATTAGGCCTCTGACATCCCATCCCATCCCTATTTATAATTTATTTATGAGCCTGTGGTGTCCCACTGCAGGGCAAAGGCCTCTCTTCCATCCTTCCATTTCTCTATTATATAATACTATCAAAATTAATAAAAGTGATTTATATTGAATTCCGTCTTTTCAAAGGTGGATGTGCAATTTTTATTGCAAAATAATGTTCTAAAATAAACCCAAAACATTGTAAGTAAACATATTATACTCACAAATCATAATCCCCGCTATTGAGTAGAAAGGCACGACGCAGCCCATGTTTAGTAATATCGGGAATAGAATGTTGCCCACTAGAGACCCAATGCGACCTATCGTCATCACCACTGATAGAGCCAGAGTTCTGAAACAAAAAATACATACTGATATAAATTCACGCCTTTATCCATTACGGGGTAGGCAGACAGTAAAACGCTTAGTGAAAGGTTTTACGGCACGTCTGATAAATAATGAGGGCATTTTTAGATTGTCATGTGTATCGTTATAGCGATAGGTTGTCAGCCCATCGCCTAAATTACAATACACTGCGACCCTCGAATGCTTATTGCTGACTTCTACAGCATGCCTGGACGGGCAGCTAGAACATTCTATGATTTTCTATCGCTCCCTTAGTCCAGCATGGAAGTAACATTTATATAAAATAACATTTATACACAGCACAGAACAGAGTATACAATCTGGTGACGCATTATATACACTTTGTAGTATGGTGCAAATAGGTCCGTAAAAAAAAGGACAGAGCAAATTGTCAACAACCTCCTACATGTTTCAAAGGACAGATAACTGAATAAATAGCACTTTATTATGTTTAAAAGAACAATTATGTAAATACAACAACATAAAGAAATTAAATTACTCCGCCTTTATAACAAAACGCCATCAGTTTTATACACCATTCAATGAATTTCCAAACGGAGTTTATGTAGATAAATCAATTCTCAAATTCCAATCAACTTAACTGTAGCACAGAAAATATATTAGTACTACATACTGTAGTAACTAAAATTTAAACAGATGGTGCTTACGTCAATTTACATGTACCATTACAATTAACTTATTTATTTTCTTATTTTATTTAGATAACCACTACTAAATAAATGAGTGACCGTATTTAATTACTAATTAGTTTACTTTAATAATAAAGCTATTTCCAAATAGAATGAAAATAGAACTTCCATGCTGGCCTGGGAGCGAGAGAAAAACATAGAATGTGCCAGCTGCATTTCCTCCCGGGCATGATGTTAAACCAGCTAAGGGATCCGAGGGTTTCAGTCTAATGTAATTTAGGCGATGGGCTGACAACCTGTCACTACAGCAATATACTTACAAATCTATCTTAAATAACCCTCAAATCTTTGTCAGACGTGGCGGAACGACCTTTGTTTGGGTCGTTTACGCTCTGCCTACCCCATTAGCGATAAAGGCGTGATTATATGTATGTATGAAAATAGTTGACTACCCTGAAACCGTAACCAATGAGTTAACAAGTCCCACCTAATCTACATCGAAACACAAGACAATGGAACGACCTCTGTCCCACTGAGTCGAATTCAATGAGCAAGATAAGTGCTATCACTTTATCTGTCTCACTACAGCCCCTACAGTAAGACCACGCTTTAAATGAATATGGCGAATGAAAGTTACTAATGCCGCCATCTTTGGATTTGACATTAATTTTGACAGTTCGGCTTGTACATTTTGAAGGTAGGATTTTGTGCAAAGCCCGTCTACGAAAGTACCACACTCTTTCTTATTTATGCAACGAAGCAGAAGTGTTCGCATACATACATACATATAATCACGCCTTTATCCCTAATGGGGTAGGCAGAGCGTAAACGACCTAAACAAAGGTCGTTTCGCCACGTCTGACAAAGTTTTAACGGTTTTTTTAATATAGATTTGTACGTATATTGCTGTAGTGATAGGTTGTCAGCCCATCGCCTAAATTACAATATACTAAAACCCTCAGATCCCGTAGCTGGTTTTTACAGCATGCGCGGTAGGAAATGCAGCTGGCACATTCTATGTTTTTCTCGCACTCCCAGGCCAGCATGGGAGCTGTTCGCACTTCTGTATTTTGTTCAAAAGGGCAATTCAGCCAGTGAAATTACTGGCACAAGAGACATTCAAGCTTAGGACTCATGGTGTGCAACGTACTCCACTATTTCACTAGGATTTAGTGGGATACTAGTAGGTATTATAAATTCCGATGCTTCTAACCATCAGGCGAGCCGTAGGCTTAGTTATGCCACTTACTAACTTCAAAAAATAACTGCAGCGCCCTCATCAACGTTCATTTAAAATGTTGTCGTACTGTACCCCTGTTTCTGTGATTCCAATTGATTCTAGTGGCCTATAAACGATGTCTCTTTCCGACTGGTTAGTTATCACGCACGATTGAATGAGATAGGTACACAACAACTGAAAAAGAAGTATCTAGCGTTCGTTCGGGATATTTTATTGGTTTGCGTTACCTGGGTTTAGTTTTGGTTTTCTTTCGACTTATGTTCATTCAGGGAAAGGTACCCATTCATTTTTCGTTCGTTTTCAGAAAAAAATGTCTTTCTTTTAGTTTATTACTTCTGTTATCTTTATCACTGTTATTTGAAATAATGTATACCTAGATATAATTATTATTTTATGAAATCTAAATACTATTACGCAAGCATCATTTATTACCAAAAAGCTAATAAAATTCATATCTCTACTATCGTACACCCATAAACCATGAAACTTTTCAAACCAATCTTATTATAACATTATTCAAACGAAAACAAACCTTATAGCCGTTGGGAAGAACTCAACAGTGGTAGCTTGAAGTAGACTCATCATAACTTGCCCAAGTGACAAATCAGCCGCAAAGAAAGCTACCACTTGGGTCTTCGAGCTTGACCATCTTAGTCCTAAAGTCGCTCCTATACTTAGGAATCCAGCGCCTATGAGAAGGTATTTTTTGCCCACTCGTTTGACGAGTAGTCCAGTCAGGAAGTATGGTGGGAGGCAGACGCATCCCAGGATGATGCTGTTAATGTAGGTCTCTATGCCACTCTTTGCCTGTGGAAGAAATAAATTGATGAATTATTTTATCAGTAGAGTTTATATTGCAATTTAGGCGATGTACTGACAACCCGTCACTACAGCAATAAACCTACAATTCTTTCTTAAATAACCCTCAAAAATTTGTCAGACGTGGCGGTATGACGTTTGTTTAGTTTGTGTACGCTCTGCCTACCCATCATCATCACCATCATCATACATAAAGTATAATCACGCCTTTATCCCAAACGGCGTGACGGGTTGTCAGCCCATCGCCTAAATTGCAATATATTGAAACCTTCAGATCCCTTAGCTGGATTTTACAGCATGCCTGGGAGCAAATGCAGCTGGCACATTCTATGTTTTTCTCTCGCTCCCAGGCCCGTAGGATACTTTTTATCAAAAGATACAATAAAGTAATTAATTCAATAAAATAACGAATGTTTTCTGGCCCTTTGGTTCTTGATTCAGATGTCATGGGTTCAATTCCCACGAGTGACACATTTAGATAATTCCTATTAAGGTTAGGGCAATACAATTTGAAGTAAATTTAATCTGTTCTTTGGAGATCACGATATATATAAGTAATTTGCTTCCAGTCGCTATTAGATAAACCATTAGGTACACTAACTATGTTAGTGGCTTATGAGGAGGTTTTAAAACTCTACATACCAGTGCAAGAAAAAAACACAAAAAAAAATATTCTCTTACCGGCACACACAATTCTACAACAGTCTTATTTAAACTTCGTATCTTTTGATCACGCGTATACGCGTCTAACATGGTACATAGCTCTTGGTTCTCTTCTGTAGCATAATGTTCCACGACCGTTGAGAGCTGAGGGAACCACATTCTTATCACGTTGTACCTAGAAATGTAAACTTCTGCTTAGTACATACATACATATAATCACTCTATTATCCTTAACGGGGTTGGCGGAGCATAAACGACCTTAAGAAAAGTAGTTCCTCCACGTTTGACCAAGGTTTGAGGGTTTTTAAGATAGATTTGTAGGAATATTGCTGTAGTGAAAGGTTGTCAGTCCATCGCCTAAATTACACTATACTGAAACCCTCGGATCCCGGGAGGAAATGCAGCTGGCAGATGCTATGTTTTTCTCTCGCTCCCAGGCCAGCATGGAAGTAGTTTGGTATTTGCTCTAAAATAATAGATGGCATCGATCAATTACAGACTGCGGCTGTACGTCATAGTTTCGTCTCATAGGCAATCGTTGTGTGATTAAAATGTAAAATGAATTCAAGCGCTAAGTACCGTTTTTTTTTAGCATAAATAAGTAGTACTTAATACTTACAGTATCATTGCGAAGAATATCATAGTAGAGAAAAGCAGTAGATAGTTAAGGTAAGGCTTCTTGAAGAGCGGTTTAACATTATGAAGTCCAGCGGTCAGTTGCTGGCCTACAGAAGTCTTTGGAAGTTCCGGCTCTTCAGTTATGGCTGCAATTTTCTCTTTCCACAAGTTGGCATACTAAAAACATTAAAGTTAATAATATTAAGTTTTTCAAGCGGGTAAAATGGCTTCTGAAACCAATTACTTGTACAATTTAAAACACAGAAAAATGCCACCACCGGCCAATCTATGTTTAGCTAACTTGATAGCTATGATGCTCCTGATGGAGCATACCACTACAGAACAAAACAGTGGGAGATTTGAGGGTTTTAGTATGGTTCATCAAACGATCTATCTCCTATAATCTAGATTTGAGCACAGATAATTTGTTTAATAATATACTTTCTCGAGGTTGTGTAATCTTGATGTCATTAAAATTATGAACAAAGTTAACATAACTACGCAAGCCATCAAATGTAAGTTCATAATCCGTAACTTGTGAGGAATTTCTCTTAAAATACGCATTTCAGGAATACAAAATTTAAACTTATGTTAAAAAATAAATGTTTTGAATGAATTTGATTACTTATTCAAATTATTGTTATTAGACGGTTTTAAATGTTCTTTCATCATATCAAAAATAGAGACAAGTGCACAAAACAAGTCAACTTTGTCCGAAATTTTCAACTGCTGGAGACTGCGGCAAGGGCTGATATAAGTCGAGGACAAAAGCGATTTTGTGCACGAGTATTATATTTTTGTTTTTCATTTCGATTGAAGAAATTTGAGTAAATTCTGCAAAAATATTGTGAACTAAACAAATTGATTCCCCCCATTTAACTTTTTAAATCTTTCGACATGAATTATTAGGCTTAGGAATTTTGTAATAAAATAATAAATCAAATACACCATCGAACTTGAACTTAAATAATCCTTTAATATCGTTTCATGTCATAAAAACACAAAAGACAAATCATTTCAAGTAAATGTTTTAAAATAACATGTTCGGTCTATGAAATTCTTATTGTGTTTGGCTTTATTTTCTTTGCCTTTTAGTTGAAGAGATACATTTCTGAGTATACGTTTTTACACCTGTGCACAAAATTAAATATTGTGCAGCCTACACGCTGCCCAAAATAGCACTTTCAGAGCATGAGAAGTGAAAAAGTTGTTTTTGGCATCTATATCAAAAAACACAAATTCACCAACCCTATTTTTGTTTCAGGTATGTGCGTGCAAAACATCACAACAAGAAACATCTTCAGTACTGGAGACATTACAGAAAACTGATGTTTTAGTTGATATGGTCAGTAATTCAACATATCGGTAAGGATGAGGGTGCTTAGGATGCTCCGTGCTTCGGAAGGCACGTTAAGCCGTTGGTCCCGGTTAATATCGTTTAATACCGTAGATATTAGTCGTTAAGCCATATCACAGTCCAGTGCTAAGCAGTGGCGGCTTGGAAACTCTGACCTAATCTAGGATTGGGTCTGGTTTACCTTCTGGGTTGCGGAGGTCAGATGGCAGTCGCTCTGTGTAAAAACCAGTACCCTCGTGCAATCCCCTAGATTAGGAAGCCAACCCCGTGAGATACGGGATAAGGCTAGGGAGATGATGGTAAGGATGAGAGTGTTCAGATTTCAGCTGTCCAGATGGCGGAACTTCAGCTGCTGTCAGTGACGTGATATTTTTATTGAGCAGACATGAATTTCGTCACCATGGCGCTCTTTTGTGATCTAAACCTGATGAAAATGGATTCTTTTTTCTTCCATGCTGGACTGGAAGCGAGAGAAAAACATAGATTGTGCCAGCTGCATTTCCTTCCGGGCGTGCTGTGAAAACCAGCTAAGGGATCTGAGAGTTTTGTATATTGCAATTTAGGCGACGGGCTGACAACCTGTCACTACAGCAATATACCTACAAATATATCTTAAATAACCCTCAAAACTTTGTCAGACGTGGCGGAACGACTTTTGTTTAGATCGATTACGCTCTGCCTACCCTTAGGGAAAAGGCGTGATAAAATGTATGTATGTATTTTTACCTTAAATGTCTCAATAGGTTTCCCAGTGTTTATTATGTATATCTTGCATAGAGTTTCCCTTGCCTCGTCATATCTATTCTGCGTGATCAAATATTTTGGACTCTCCGGTAGGAAGCTGTATATGATACATGAAAGTAAGGCAAATACTGTCATTATCAAAAGGTAAATATTCCACGAGTGCAGTACTGAAAATAAAATAAAACTATTATTTGTTTAGGACTCTACATTAGTCCGGCCGATTGCCCGTTTAATTAGGGGACGCGCTTGATAAAGGCACATTTTTTTCCATGTTCTAGTTAGGTACAGTCACTTCCTAAATTGCATTATTGTGACCGTACATAGCAACCCACATGCAAAATTTCATCCCGATCGGATCAACTTTTTTAAATTATCATAAAACAAACTTCTATTCCTCTTTTCACGCTTTTGTGGGTCTTGTCTAGCCTTTAATGTCTCACTGCTGGGCAAAGGCTTTTCTCCGGTCTCTCCACGACTCTCTATCATGTGCTTCCTCCGGCTAGTCCTCGAGGAAGGAGTCGAGCTCATCTCGCCATCGGCGTCTGGGTCGGCCACGCAGCCGTCTGTGTCTTCTAGGCATCCACTCGGTGATAATTTTGCCCATAATTCATCTGGCATACGACAGACGCGACCTGCCCAGTCCCACTTTAATTTAGCTGCAGTTTAGGCTACATGAGTAACACCAGTTTTGGAGCGGATTAAGGCATTTCGGACTTTATCCGTCAGTTTCAAGCCTAGTATACTTCGCTCCATTGCGCGTTGGCAAACTCCGAGTCTGAATCTCTGAGCTTCCGTCAAAGAACAAGTCTGTGCCCTATATGTCAGTATCGGGAGAATGCACATGTCCATGAGTTTACGTTTCAATGATAAAGGCAGTTCGCCTTTCATGTGCTCCTTCATCGATCAATAACTCCTTTTCAATAACAATTTTTTATAGGACCCAGCCGCGAAAGAGTTGGATCCTATCAAAAACTTAAAGCTATGTACCTAACTAGTTCCTGGAAAAAACTTGGTGCTTCTGTCACAGTAGGTCCAGATAGTAAGTTGAAAATGACCTGCTACATTTTGAAAGAAGAGTAACAACACTTAAATGAGGTGTCACAAAAAAATATCCTATAACTATTCTTGTAACAAAGGATACAAGAATATTAAATACTATTTCTATTGGATATCATTGCTGTGATATTGTCCAATACCTTCTGTAAAAATATCAAGGATATTTTTTTAAATTATATTCGGTGAGTTTTTCAGTTCTTATACAAGACACAAAAAAATATTCTATAACTAAAATACTTGTGATATAATTTAACTAGAAAGAATTCCGAGGGCAATGACAGCCTTAAATATTATCACCCTTCGCTAGCAGTGACCAATTTTTCTTTGATCAGTCAAACGTCCTCTTGTCAAGGGAATTAATATTAATTCGCCATACATTAAATATTAATCAGAATTATTCGCCAAGATCAACACAATCAGAGTTTTATAAACAAGCTCTCATTGATCTCTCTTCAGAACTTTGATTAATTTGGCAAAGTTTCAATTTTATTAGTCCTTTATTAATGAACACAAAAGTTAAATCAAAAGTGCAAAGTCTCTTTGAAACTGACTAAGAAGTATAATGTACTTATATACGAATTAAGACTGGTACTTACATAAACTTAAAGAGAAATTTGACTTATTGTATTGTGTAATATCGTGATGTTTAATGGGGCCAATATAGGTAGGTGATAGTAACAGCTAAATAGTTCTGTTCATTCTTTAATGTGTATCCCAACGGCAGATGAGTAGGTAAATTTCAAGATATGCAACCATCGCCCGTAAAGTTATAGAATATTGTTCAAATCAGCGCGCGCTACGACGTGGTGCCTACGTCCGTGGCCGCGTCAAAAATTAGCGAAAAACATACAAAATTAGCTATTTTGTATGTTTTTCGCTCATTTTTGACTCCATAAAAACTACGACTCGGTTAAAAAAAACTGTTTCCATTTCAGATAATCATAATACTGATAATTTTCCGAAGGAACCGTGAAAGCGATCCTAATAGTTAAGAAGAAATATCAAATTTAATGATAAAAACAGTTTCTCTTCCAGATTTTTTTTCGTCTACTTATTAATGAACTAGATTTTTTTTATATTGCAATTGCAGGCCATGAACTATTTTATTTTTTATATTTTTTTATAATTTTCCAAATATTTCTTTAAGAGGAATAACCTTTTAAAAACTACCATTTGTCGTTAGGAATCACCTTAATCAAAAACAATTTTATGACGAATTCAGTGAAAAATGTGCAAAATGCAAACATTAAAAACAAAATGGCGCCGGACGCAACCTCTTAGGCCCTACCTCTACCTTTTCTATAACGTGGGAGTTTTTTTAAAACACCTATAATATGCTCATAAGAAATTAATAATCAAATCGCCACCTACCAAAATAGCCATCGAATAAAGTTAGTTGCCAATCCTTCATGAGAATAGCCCAGGACAATACCGCCAATAGAACTTGGTTACTAGGCGCGAAGGAAGACTGAGTCAGCATGACTCTGTCTCTGATTTCAGGGTGGCAGTATTCAGATGTGAATGACATTGTAGGACTGAATGCAGCTGCAAACCTAAAAAAACGAAAAAATAATCCAAAAACAGGTTTTATATATTGCCCATCAGTAAAAAAATCATAACTCACTAGAAACAGAATGAATCGAAAATCCGGTCGAATAAACTCAAGTAATTGTTATAAAGATAATAATTATATATAAAATTATATATATATATATATAAAATTATATATGACTTCCATGCTGGACTGGGAGCGAGAGAATAACATAGAATGTGCCAGCTGCTTTTCCTCCCGGGCGTGCTGTAAAAACCAGCTAAGGGATCCGAGGGTTTTAGTATATTGTGATTTAGGCGATGGGCTGACAATCTGTCACTACAGCAATATACCAACAAATCGATCTTAAATAACCCTCAAAACTTTGTCAGACGTGGCGGAACGACCTTTGTTTACGTCGTTTACGCTCTGCCTACCCCATTAGGGATAAAGGCGTGATTATATGTATGTATGTATGTATTATATATAACGTCATAAATAAGCGATTCTTAGAACGGTAGAAAATTGCCTTTGTGGCCGTTTAACGCAATTTTTCTATGTGTTAAATGTTTTTTCCTGAAAGTTGAAGACACAAAGACAGTCACCTCTGTAGCGCTATTGTTTTATTTAGACATTTTAAATATCCATTTGAAAGGCTGTTCTTGTAAATATTATTTATAGCTTTCCGCCCGCGGTTTCACCCTCGTTAAATGATTTTTACCCGTTGGAATTGGATATTTTCCCGAGGTTAAAAGTAGCTTATGTCCATTTTCAATATACCACCTATAGTCCTTCTAAATTTTATCAAAATCCGTTCAGCCGATTAGGCGTGAAAGAGTTTCACACAGACAGAGCTACTTTCGCATTTATACTTAATATAATACATTAAGGATGTTACTTCAGTCCACAACGTAATATTCTAATTGGTAATTAAATATCTCTTAGATGCTCTTAGATCTCTTAGATATCTTCCATGCTGGACTGGGAGAGATAGAAAAACGTAGAATGTTTCAGATGCCCTTCCTCCCGGGCATGCTGTAGAAGTCAGCAAACGGGACTCGAGGGTTACAGTGTATTGTAATTTAGGCGATGGGCTGACAACCTGTCACTATGGCAACACACATTACAATCTAAAATTGCCCCAATTTTTGTCAGACGTGGCGAAAGCGCCTTTTATGAGGCGTTAAACGCATTGCCTACCCCGTAGGGGATAAAGGCGTGATTTTATGTATGTATGTATATGTAATTAAAGATTATAACTTACCTACTTGTTTGTTAATATTTACTGTCTCTAAACAATATTTTATATACCTAACTAATAAATTATTATCTTGCGCACATATAAACGTTGGATGTAGATCCATATAATTTATTTCATTCATACATCTTTCCTGTGTAATATACAAAACTGAAAATGATTCTGTGTTCATAGTTTGTCCATCAAATCCGATTTCGCATGCGAGACCGTGGTACATACTCTTAAATGGTCCAGCAAATATTGTTGGCTATAGAACGTGGCAACTTGGCCAGCGCAATGGGTACCTTTGGACCTAGCACGAGTCAGGACGGGATGTTTGATTTAGTTTCATTAAGTAGCTAGTAAGTTTTCTTTTAATTTCATGTTTATGATCATGTATTTTTTTTATAAAAGTATTTTCCAATTTATACTTGCGGTTGTTGGCACTTGGTGAAACTCCATATTTATAATGTTGTTATTAAAACACTTGTATTTGTTTTAATATTATTGTTGCACTTCGTTCGCTACATATGAACGGTTTATTTAAAATGTTTTATGTGTTGTGTATGATGTGTACAAAATCCCTGATGATGCTATAAGTTAGCGAAACTGGTAGGATTAAATTATATAAAGTGAAACAAGCAAAAGTGTTTTAATAACAACATTATAAAGAATTTTTCTTTTCTCAACATTTTTTATTAATTGATAAAAAGTAAGGTACTTACACGAATCCTTCACAAAATTTGGAAAATAGCAGCATATTGTATGTTTGGCTCATAGCTGATACAACGTTGAAGAATGCCATCATAAAGTATCCACCTACGAGAAATATTTTCCTACCAAATGTGTCCACGAGGAAACCCGCAACGATCGACGATAGAATCATTCCTGCAATCATAATAAAATAAAATATATGCATAACCATGTCAACAATTGACTGTAATTAAAAACACCTGTCTTGAATATGTTAATTACCAATTGTAGAAAAACATGAAAATAGAGTTCCAATGATCCTAGCTATGAATGATAAATATAATGGGCTCGATTCTAGATTTTCCGGTTAAAACTAAAATTAAAATCTATTTGTCACTTTCTCAAAACATTGGAAAAGGACAGGACATCTCTCCGGTTTTTTATTTATAGTCGGTGGTGTAATTTTTATCCGCCGTAATATGATATACATATATACATATAATCACGCTATATCCCTAATGGGGTAGGAGGAGCGTAAACAACCTTAACAAAAGATCGTTCCGCCACGTCTGACAAAGTTTTGGGGGTTATTTAAGATAGATTTGTAGGTATATTATTGTAGTGGCAGGTTGTCAGCCAATCGCTGAAATGGCAATATACAGAAACCCTCGAAACTCTTAGCTAGTTTTTACAACATGCCCGGGAGGAAATACAGCTGGCACATTCTGTATTTTTCTCTTGCTCCCAGTCTAGCATGGAAGTATGATATGGCGGATAAAATTGAAAGAAGTACTAGGGAAACATGCAAAAGCGCGTCAAAATCTAGCAAACAAAGTGTAAAACTATAGAGTATAACTTGCCTCTCCTTTTTAGATTTTATTAATTTGAAAGTGACAGATATATTTTAATTTTAGTTTTAGTTGGTAGTATCTAGAACCAAGCCCGTTTTCTAACATGTTATATTTAAGTTTATTTATTTCACATTATGACAAACATTGAAACAACAAAGTATTCTATGCAAATAGTTTCACTGACCTACATAAGGAACTGCAGTCAAATACCCTTTTTTCAGCAAATCCATGTGTAGATCACATTCAGCATTTGGCAGGATGTATGGAACTGAGTTGGTGATGGAAACTCCTGCCGAGAATCCAAAATACGAAGCACATAGTAGTCTGACGTGAAACCAGCCAAATCCGCATTCCTTTAAAGCCAGATTTATTTCTTGCATCGGGGTCTTGAGTTTCGAACTGGCATGGTAGGCATCTGTAAAAGAAACGGATTATAAATATAAAATTTATGTAAACATTTAATCACGCCTTTATCCCTAATGGGATAGGCAGAGCGTAAACGACCTAAACAAAGGTCGTTCTGCCACGTCTGACAAAGTTTTGAGGGTTATTTAAGGTAGATTTGTACGACTTCATGCTGGCCTGGGAGGGAGAGAAAAACAAAGAATGTGCCAGCTGCATTTCCTCCCTGGCATGCTGTAAAAACCAGCTAATGGATCCGAGGGTTTCAGTATATTGCAATTTAGGCGATGGGCTGACAACCTGTCACTACAGCAATAAATATATAAATCTATCTTAAATAACCCTCAAAACTTTGTCAAACGTCGCGGAATGACATTTGTTTAGGTCTTTTACGCTCTGCCTACCCCATTTGTGATAAATGCGTGATTATATGTATATATGTTGTACGTACATTTCTGTAGTGACAGGCTGTCAGCCCATCGCCTAAATTACAATATACTGAAACCTTCAGAGCCCCCAGCAGGATTTTACAGCACGCTCGGGATGAAATGCAGCTGGCACATTCCATGTTTTTCTGTCATTCCCAGTCCAGCATAGAAGAACAAAATAAAACTTACAGTGAAATATTTGATGGCAACCAGGTAATCATAATTTAACTTAAGCTTGGCTTCTATTGCAAGGCAAAGGCCTCCTCTCTCCTTTTTCTTTATTCGCTATCTTCAGTCTTGTGTTGTAACTCGACTCTCCATCATCATTCAAAACCTAAGTACCTAATTTTTTTACCACACATAATATTTTATGTTGTCATAGATATTGAAAAACATTTACTTCATTATTAGTTTCACTGCTTGCATGCTGGCCTGCGAGCAAGAGAAAAACATAGAATGTGCCAGCTGCATTTCCTCCCGGGCATGCTGTCAAAATCAGCTAAGGGATCCGAGGGTTTCAGTATATTGTAATTTAGACGATGGGCTGACAACCTGTCACTACAGCAATATACCTACAAATATATCTTAAATAACCCTCAAACCTTTGTCAGACGTGGCGGGACGACCTTTGTTGAGGTCATTTACGCTCTGCCTACCCCATTAGGGATAAAGGCGTGACTATATGTATGTATGTATGTATTAGTTTCACAACCAACTGTGTAAATCTCAAAGCATACTTGCTGATTGCGCAAAACATTGAATAAATTATTTACTTAATTATTTAATGAAAGATAACAACAAAATAAAGGAGTATTAGGGCCTGTACCAGGCCACTCAGAAAGTATTGCGATAAATAGTTTTTATATATGGCAGACTGGCCGGTTAGAATCTTTTTTTGAAAATATGATTACTTGTAAGTAAAAATATGTGTGTTCCATTTTCAAAATTTCCCTCCACATTTTTTGCGAGCCAATTCAAAGTATCGTGTCTTACTTAAAAATGGATCTGCGCCGGGAACATTTTAGAGCTATGATTTTTTACGATTTCAAGTGTCGCCTGAAACCGGATGAATCGTTCGATAGACTACAAATGGCATTTATGGATGAAAGCCCCTCCAAGGCAACCGTGTATCGTTGGTATAACGAATTTAGGCGCGGTCGACCAACCTTGGGGGATGAAGAAAGAAGCGGTCGCCCTTTGACGGCTATTACGGAAGAAAACGTGCTAGCAGTGAAAAATTTAATCCAAGATAATAGGCAAATTACATATCAGGAGATTCAGCACATATTAAAGATTGGATCGGGAAGCGTTCACGAGATTCTACACGGGCATCTTTGCGTGAGGAGGATAGTATCGCGCTGGGTGCCGCACTATATCACCGACGCTCAGAAGCAGGCCCGGGTGGAATGGTGCCGTGATATGCTGAACAAATTTGAAGCAGGCTCGTCTCGGCGTGTTTACGACATCGTAACAGGTGATGAGTCCTGGATTTATCAATACGATCCAGAAACCAAGCGCCAGTCGACAGTTTGGGTGTTTCAAAATGAACCAACGCCTACCAAAGTGAAGCGATCTCGAAGCGGGGGGAAGATTTTGATCGCCAGCTTTTTTAATTTGACTGGCCACTTGGCCTCAATTCCCTTACGAGATCAAATAAGCATTAACGCCAAATGGTATACTACCAAATGTTTACCAGAAGTTTTTTCTGTTGTGAGCAACAAGCGACCAAACACAGGGCTCCGCGGACTACTGCTCCACCACGACAATGCGCCTGCACACACCGCGCTCAAAACGAGGGACTTCCTGGACAGCACACCAGTCAAACTCCTGGGTCATCCTCCTTACAGCCCTGATCTAGCACCGTGTGACTTCTTTTTATTTCCAAAAATAAAAAATCAGGCTGAATCACCTGATTGTCCGAAAATAAAAAGATTTCGTGCTTCGGAGGGCACGTTAAGCCGTCGGTCCCGGTCGCTGTCATTGATAGTGGTCGTTACTGAAACCATGTCAGAGGACTGATAGTTGTGCTACTAGGCGGTTTTAAAACTCTGACACCAGGGTTCATCGGGTCCATAGACTTGATACCCACTCGACAGAAGAATAGGAATATGAAATGCGACTAAAAATATCCAAAAAGCACTATTCCGGCTTCAGAAGGTTTACCTATAGTACACATCAATTGATTTCTCCCATGCTGAAATTAGAGCGACAAAAAAATTAACTGTATTGGTCAGAGTCAGGGTTTCAATATAAATTACAATTAAGGTGACCGGCGGCCTTCTCAGCAACATAATATGTTCTAAATTTATCCTCAACATAAACATTTCGTTAGTCATTCGGACTTAGCAAAATATATTATCTATATACATTCTGCTTACATCATAAAGCATAAAAGCGTGACTAAATTAAAGTCTGTTTAAATTTATCGTCTGTTTTTGTCACCTCGTCATGTCAAATATTTGTATTAAATTTCATACCTGCATAAGTACATGGACGCGGATAACGTAAATAGTTTCGGTATAGTAAAGCCTTAAAGCAATTGAGAATCTTATCAGAGTAGACATTTTTATGATAACTTAGGCTCGTATTTATGAAGCGATCTCAAACTTGAGACCTATATTAAGTATGGCGTTGACTGGCCAGTTTGTACTGAAATGACATTTCTGATACGAACTGTAACTCGCTGTCACTCACGAGAGCTAATTATAAATACGGCACTTAATGTGCCTCTGTACGTGGTTACTTTTAGGACAGTTCAGGTCATCATCAGTGGTGACCAATACAGAGTCGAACGTGGCCAGAGCAAACCCAGAAATCATAATGGCACTCGATTTTCCACGTAACACAGGAATGCAATGACGGAAGGAATGGAAGGATGGAAGTGTTTGAAGTTCTATAATCTTAAGAAAGCATTTAAAAATATCATAGTTATTGTAAAATACACCTGTTTATTGTTTATTATGATTTATCAAACTCGAAGTTTCTTCGGGAAGGTAATTTTTTGTACTAAAATAAACTTCACTCACCGTTGGCAGCCAATGCTGCCAGATCCACCTCACTCATTTTGTTCTTTTTTTAAATTTAATTTGCAATTCTAATCTAAATAAATAACTTGTTAATTAACTCTTTACTAGTCCACACGTTTCTGCTATCAATGTCTTACTGCCATAAATGTATATATTGAAATGTATCTGTTTTCTAAAAGACCTTGTTAATTATAATGAACCAACGCAGAGTGAGCCGCTGAAGAGTAAACAATGTTTGAGTTGGGAGATCTTTTAAATTGGCTAGGGTAGAAATCTGTTGAACAAACTAAAGATAAAATTGATAATTAGCAAAACAGAGGTCTTCTCAACGTTATCTGATAACGTCAACGGAATAGTTTAGAGAAAATCCGCACGTAAGCAAATGTTACCAAAGATTTTTCACAACTTTTCTACACATACTTTATACATACTTTTTTATCCCTAACGGGGTAGGCAGCAGGCAAAGTGTAAATGATCTATATAAAGGTCGTTCCGCTACGTCTAACAAAGTTTTGAGGGTTATTTAGGATTGCTAACGTGACAGGTTGTCAGCCCATCGCCTAAACTACAGTGTAATGAAACCCTCTGATCCCTTAGCTGGTTTTTACAGCATGTCCGGGAGGAAATGCAGCCGGTATACAACATTCTACGTTTTTCTCTCGCTCCCAGTCTAGCTTGGAAGTACTTTATATATAAGATAAGATACTTTATAGGTTTATGAATGTATTGAATATCGTAAATGAGTATCAATATCAACATTTACGTAGAACTTTTAAATTTTATTCACTAAAATTTATTACTCATTAAATGTATGATGTCTTCATTATCTTCATGTTTTATTCAAAATGATCGAGTTTCTTCCATGCTGGCCTGGAAGCAAAAGAAAAACATAGAATATGCCAGCTGCATTTCCTCCCGGTTATGCTGTTAAAACCAGCTAAGGGATCTGAGGGTTGCAGTATATTGCAATATAGGCGATGGGCTGACAACCTGTTACTTCAGCAATATACCTACAAATATATCTTAAATTACCCTCAAAACTTTGTCAGACGTAGTGGAACAACCTTTGTTTAGGTCGTTTACGCTGTGCCTACCCCATTAGGGATAAAGGCGTGATTATATGTTTGTATGTATGTTACTGCAGTAGGGAAAAAAAGTACATATTGTGTTTAATTGTTTAGGGTCTACTCATAATACTGACACCATATTGTAATAAACATTTCTTAAAACGTCATCTCCCTAGCCTTATCCCGTATTTCACGGAGTCGGCTACCTAGTCTGAGTGATTGAAGGAGGTTACTAGTTTTTACACAGAGTGACTGCAGCAGGGAACCCAGAAGGGAAACCAGACCCAAGCCTAGATTAGATCAGAGTTTTCAAGCTGACATGGTGTAGCGACTAATATTTACGGAATCAAACGATATTGACCGTAACCAATGGCTATACGTGCCTTCTGAAGAACGGATAACACCGAATAAACGTACATATAAAATTCTAAAAAGGAAAATCAGATTGGTACGTGGTGGGATTTGAACCACGACCTCTCGCTCTATAGGCAGTGGCCCTATCCACTACACCATCGGACTCCAATAATCATATCTCATAAACATGAAAATAAAAATGGACTTCCTATACAAAATCATAAATCAGCTGACTCAATTATCTAAGCAAACGTGCGTGATACGTTTTCGTCATTCTCAACATAACTCCTTGTCCAGACATAAAAGTACACATTAGCGTAATTGTGGAAATAAAACAAATATTCTCACTAGACAACCCACGAGTCAATCACGTAAATGATTCATGATGAAAGACTTTAATTTAAAAATTTCGTAACAATAACATATAGGTATGTTGTCTTCGGACCGTATTTATAATCAGCTCTCAAGAGTGACAGCGAGTTTAAGTTCGTATCGGAAATGTTATTTTAATACAAACTGGCCTGTTAAATCCATACTTAATATTGCTCTTAATCTTGAGATCGCTTTAGAAATACATTTTAAAACACTTTGCTGACAAGTTTATCCATTAAAGTAGATGACGGTTATTAACTGTTAATATATTTTTAAATCAAAATCATTATATGAGAAACATTTGTTTTTAATACAGGACTCAATAAAGAGAAATAAAAAGAAGCCTGATAAACGAATATTAATCTTAATTTACGTCAACTTATAAGTAACACGTGTTTCGCAAAATAAAATAAGAAACCAAAAAATCTTAAACAATTATTGATTTATCAAATTTTTCGTTACATTATTAATTTATCTTTTCAATCTTCTGCTACCTGTCATGTTTGGCTATCACTTTTCAAATATTATCTTTACAAATAAGTATGTTTTTATCTGTTGGACTACTGCATGATCAGATGAAATTATGTTTATCAGGAAGTTTTACGTCTTTTAACAGCATCGTCTTATTTAATGTGCCAGCTGCATATCCTCCCGGGCATGCTGTAAAAACCAGCTAAGGGATCCGAGGGTTTCAGTATATTGTAATTTAGGCGATGGGCTGACAACCTGTAACTACAGCAATATACTTACAAATCTATCTTAAATAATCCTCAAAACTTTGTCAGACGTGGCGGAATGACCTTTGTTTGGGTCGTTTACGCTCTGCCTACCCCATTAGGGATAAAGGCGTGATTATATGTATGTATGTATGTCTTATTTAAAGAGCGTTATCGTGACGTAAACCAACTTACTTGTATGTGTCATATTTTTTTACTACAGTCTCTAAATAGTCTATCATTAGAAATTCTTCCATGCTGGCTGGGAGCTAGAGAAAAACATAGAATGTGCCAGCTGCATTTTTTCTCGGGCACGCTGTAAAAACCAGCTAAGAGATCCCAAGGGTTTCGGTATATCGTAATTTAGGCGATGGGCTGACAACCTGTTACTACAGTTGTATACCTACAATTCTATCTTAAAAAACCCTCAAAACTTGGTCAGACTTGGCGAAACGACCTTTGTTTAGGTCGTTTACGCTCTTCCTGCCCCATTAGGGATAGAGACGTGATTATATGTATGTAACATTAAAAACCTATTATGGGATAATGCCAATCAGTCAATACAGGTATTTCCCATTAGAAATCCTATTTATACGGCCTGAAATCCTATTTATATGGTTCATGTTTAAACAGTGAAATTATAACTTTTAGCTGGAGATGTAAGAACCTGTACTATTGCTATAAATTACACCTGTGAGCATTTTTCACATATCTGAATAGCAACGTAGCTTCAGAAAAGAGGACATTGGTATAGGTAAAACGTTTTCTATAGGTTTCAATAATATTGTTGAGGAATTCAAACACTCACAATGGGATTTTTGAGTGTTTTGAAAGAAAGAAAATAATAAATTCGTTTCGGGTAGGGCTTGAACCTGCGTCTCTGGAATGCCGGTCCATCGTTCTACCACTAAGCTACCGAAACGGTAGTAGGAGGAATTTATAATAGCCTTTCTTTCCTTCCCGAAACGAATTAATTATTTTCTTTCTTTCATATTAGGTTTTTATCACTAAACGATGAACAAGTGTTATTCATATTTATAAAATATTCGGCAACTTACTTCACTCAGTCGAAAGTCGCACTTGATGCGTGGAGGAGTGTGACTTTCTTCTCTCCTGAAGAAGATCCTCGTCACAGAATATATAATAGTACTACATACAGAATGGACATTCACCTCCCTTCCCCAGTCCAACATACGTCACACTCTGGGCCGGATTGTGGGCCACATTGAGCGTACGCTTAGCGAGTATGGTGCGCGCATGTTTCCCAGTGTAACGGAAATAATAAAGTTTTGTGTTCCAAAGTTGGTTAGGTACTGTTCCGTGTACGGATGTCATTCTACCACAAGATATGAATCCAATAGAAACTTCTTTAGATTCCACAGTAATGAGAGACGGTAAGTAAATTCATACAAAATATGCAACCTAATCTATTCTAACTATTCAGTTACAGTGAACTACTTTAAAATGTTGGTTTAATCAAGAACCAGATTAATCAACTGATGATTATGACCGGTATAACAAAATTTGTCAACCCTTATAACACGCACACAAACTTATGCCAGGTGCAACATGCCGTCTGTTAATGTGTGACCAAAATGACATTGTAGTTAGGAGTGTCCGAGCTGTGTCCTCGTCGAAACGTCGAGGTGAATACCTCTATCAAACCCACAAGTGAGTTTCCGAATATTTTTTAAATATTTTAGGTTTCAATAAGGTTAGACTTATGAATATAGCCAAACCCGACGACATTGAAGCTCATCCCCATATACCTACATTCTTGGAGCACCTATTGTCTTTCAATGGGGCGTACCTTACACGACTACTAGACCCTCGTCGTAGTAACTAAGCTGTCTAGCTCAAAACACATACAATGGGAGGCGACCTTCGTGTCTCTAACATGGGTTCAATAGGCAGTGATATAACTATCAGTCTTTAGTCCGCCGCGCTCATAAGTAATGTGTATCTAGGTTTTTTGCGTTTGAAATTTTCGGGTTTAACTGGTTTTTGTTATGTTAGATTATGATTACTCGGTCGTTACATGATAATGTTTGTACATTTAGAAAAGGAGACATCTGAGCAGGCCCGCTTAAAACGGATGAATTTATTTCAGGAAACTATTTATGAATTTTCTTGAAATTTCGTATGTATTGTATGAGTATACAAAAAGTGATTAATTGGCAACAAATATACGAAATTTCATGAAAATATATGAATATTTCATGTTACTACAGCAATATACGCACAAATCTATCTTAAATAACCCTCAAAACTTTGTCAGACGTGGCGAAACGACCTCCGTTTAGGTCGTTTACGCTCTGCCTACCCCATTAGGGAAAAAGGCGTGATAATATTTTTGTATGTGTACCATTTAACATTATAAAGACTAAAATTCCATCTCAGGGTAGTAACACAATGTAGTCGGCCTGCTATTTATGAAGGCTTTCATGTGTAGAAGCAATAACCCGTTGGATCTTTTATCGATAACGTAATTTCGCTTCGGAATTTCACTTATTGTTCAATGACCCCTCTGAAAGGACATGTCTATGGCCTAGTATATAAAAATATTTTATTAAAATCTTTGCGGTACTTAAATCAAGTAAAAACTCTTTTAAAAAGAAAACCACTTTTCAAAGTCTGGATCCTGTCAACAGTTGTGAAGTGTATTTTATCAAAAAAGCTTGCAACGTTTTCAACTTCGAAACATTCAACAAATACGCTGCACTCGGGTCTTTGCAACTGCAGTTAGTTTTGTGTGCATTTTTTGCAATGTCACAAAACTTCCAAAGGTGGGTGAATGAAGGAACTACACTGCCCCGATTTCAAGAAACAGTGAGTGCATTGTTAGAAACGTTAATCAATCCAGAAGGCTTGAAAAGGGATCTTTTCTTCGCATTGTTACTTGTTTTGATGAACGAAAATGACTTCCTGCTGAAAGAAAGCGGCAGCTCTATTAGTATTGTTGACTTTATAACTGCGCTCCATGGAAAGAAGAACACAATCAATGAAGCCGTTTTCATTCTAAAAGGCTTTGAAAATACGCCAATCAAACTATTTCAAGCTCCAATAGGAGACGTCGTTGTTATAAATGCTGTTATACCTCATCCCAATCAAAGAACGTATTCAATTTGCTTTCCTATAAATCGATACGTTGTTACATCAGGACTGGGGCTGCCTGAAAGATTCACCAATTTATATGCGGTATGCATTCTGTTCAAAGAAAATATCATTGTACCAGTCAAAAGCTCCATTCTGAATTACAATAGCGTGCCTAGTTCCTCCCTAGCGGGTATACGAAGTGAAATTATTCGCAAAATCCTGTTGATGCTCCCGGTGGAAGATATTCTGAACCTCTCTGAGTCTTGTAAAAGAATTAATGAAATCGTAAACGAGGATTGTGTCTGGCACAATCTTTACGACAGGGATTTTGCCAACAAACATAAAAGGGAGGCTACTTTGGTTAGAGATAGCTACCGAGATATGTACAGGGAGAAATACCTTCAAATGAAGCAGGAAATGCTTGCACAAACTTACAATAAAAATAATCTTACCAAAATTGAAATGTCTGGATATCTGATGTACTCCAGTATTCCGGATCCGAGATGGGAAGTTATTTTATGATCATGTTTTATTTTCATTTTATAATAAAATTGTTGGGCCAATAAATCTCTCGACTTTTATTCCATGCTGAACTAGTAGTTGCAATAAAAGGTAAAATATCCCAATCACGTCATTTTCCGGGCATAATTACTGTAAAAACAAGTGAAAGGACTTGAATATATTACCAACAACTCATCTTGAACCGCAAATACGAGACAACCGTATGTAAGATAACAGAAATAAATACAGTCGCTAATTAGCCATGGACACTCTGCTTTCCCGATAGGGACCCAGGAGTGGTTTTATGTAAGTATACGTATATTTTAATAAAATCTTTTGAAACATTTCTGATGAATGAATGACATTGCCACAATTAATCACGTCTCCCTCTGGACGTTTATAAAAGGATTTTCTACAGGGATTTTTATTTAAATTCGTCAAAGAATTTAACTGTGCCTCTGTCTAACGAATCGTGTAATTGTGGATTTGTAATGATCAAATTTGTGAAACGATTTGAACGTAAAACTGTTATTTAATCTGGCAAATTGCATGGTCTAATCTGTGCTAATTCTTCTGTGATTGTAACAAATGGCTGCATTAGGAAAGTGATTTTCTATCTGAATTGGACGAGTGTGTAATTGCTAGTAAGTGATAGGTGTTCATCACTTAGACACACGATTATGTGAAGTGATTTGTGTAGAATCTTAAATCACACTAATATCTTAAGCTCACTAGATGAACCGACGTATACAGGGTGTTAAAAAAAAGTAGTGCGTTCATTTAAACCACGTAATATATTAGTGATATACAACACAATACACATAAAATATTTTATTTTTATTACATTCTTAAACCAAAAACAAATTACACATCCCTACGGCGTGACAAGCACGCACACTACTGACATTCGTCGCAGTTACACTGCCGGCGCCCCGCCCCGCACCCCGCGCTTACTAGGCTGCGCCGCCGCTCCTTAGTGTAAGTGCCTTAAGTTTGCTTCTGTTTGATAAATTTAATAATAATTAAATATTTATATTTATATTATTTTATGTATGTATTGTGTTGTATATCACATTTCACTAATAGATTACGTGGTTTAAATTGAAGCAGTTCTTTTTTTACATCGTGTATAGGATGGTATTAGTACAAACTCTATTCATAATAGACACAGAATCAATGTCTATAGGAAAATCAAATTACGGTATCTCATTATATTAGGGCTATTTTAAATAATACTGTGCATTGGTGTCATTCAAGGTTTCCATTAGGTGAGTAATGGTTTTTTAAAACTCTTTCTGTCAAGCATGGATACTTATTTAGAAGAAAACTGTGCGTAATATACTTGACAATATAGGCCGCGTTTATATTTATCAGTAATATTGATGAAATACGTGATCCAAAGCGTACATTGCCAGGAAAAAAAGACCTGTCACAGACTGAGAATAAGAGGCCTTTTTCCTGGCTGGTTATGCTTTGGAACACGTATTTCATCGGTATTACTGATAAATGTAAACGCTGCAATCGGATACATACACACACATATTTATCCCTAATGGGGTAGGCAGAGCGTAAACGACCTAAACAATTGCCGTTCCGATACGTCTGACAAAGTTTTGAGGGTTTCTTAAGATTTTTAGGTATATTACTGATACCCTCGGATTCGTTAGCTGATTTTAACAGCATGCCCGGGAGGAAATGCAGATTTCACATTCTATGTTTTTCTCTCGCTTCCAGTCCAGCATGGAAGTAATTAATTAGTAATCATTAGGACATTACGAGTATAATAAAGTATCTTTAGCTTTAGGCAACAGTACGTACCACATTTTACTTGGCGGTTTATCTGATGCGGCGCGTCGTCTGATATGCTTATGCAGTGCATTTTTATATGAACTCTCATATTTTAAATTTAAGTACAAGAGCGTTGCTGCGGCACCCGCTTTATATCCGTTTATTGGGGTACATTTCATTATATACACCACGAGGTCTAGAAAGCATGTTTTTAATATTTTAAAACTTCTTGCGACTCTTCAAAGTTATACTTAGCTTATAATCATAGAGATTTGTCATTGATTTGAATCTGGGCTAACTTTAAAATATTTTTCCAAGCTGGACTGGGAGCAAGAGAAAAACATAGAATGAGCCAGCTGCATTTCCTCCCAGGCATGCTATAAAAACCACCTAAGGGATCCGAGGGTTTCTGTATTTTGCAAATTAGGCGATAGGCCTGTCACTACAGCAATATACCTACAAAATCTAAAATAACTCTCAAAACTTTGTAAGACGTGGCTTTTATTTAGGTCGTTTACGCTTTGCGTACCCCACTAGGGACAAAAGCGTGATTTTACGTATATATGTATGTTATTCTTTTTACATTAGGTTAATATTTTTTGTTTATCAGAAGCAACAGCTTTTACGGCTGTTCTTTATAATGTATCATTGTATGATGCTGTAAGGGTCGTGGTACAGATTAATAAAAAATAATAATACTAACGTGTACATAACTTCATTATATACACGGTGTAAAAAAGTACTACGTTCCTTTAAACCACGTTATGTATTAGTGATATACAAACTAATACACACATTAAATTAAATAAATAAAAATATTTATTAAATTCGTGATACAGAAACAAATTTCGCAGCCCTACGGTGCGGCACGCAGGCACACTACGACGTTCGCCACTCGCTCAGCCGCCGTGCCGCCGCGCCTTAGTTTGCGTGCCGTAGCGTTAGGGTTACGTATGCATTTTTTTTTTATTATTTTATGAATGTGTGTATTGTGTTGTTTATCACTAATAAATAACGTGGTTTAAAGGAACGCAGTACTTTCTTAACACCCTGTATAACAACGTAGGTACCTAAAATAAATTAACGATGAGGAATATACACTTTGTAGCTCAATTTTATATGAGGATGATGACCAAATTTATCAAGCTAACAATACACAAAACAATAAAAAGTAATATATACATACTTACATATAATCACATCTTTGTCCCTAATGGGGTAGACAGAGCGTAAACGACCTAGACAAAGTTTTGAAGGTTATTTAAGATAGATTTGTAGTCATATTTCCGTAGTGACAAGTTGTAAACCTATCGCCTAAATTACAATAAACTGAAACTCTCGGATCCTTTAGCTGGTTTTTATATTATATCCTGGAGGAAATGCAGCTATCACATTCCATGATTTTCTCTCGCTTCCAGGCCAGCATGGAAAAAAAAATAATGAACAAGAAATTAGTTACGAAATGTAATATGCATGTTGCTTATACACAGAGAAGGGGAAAAAATTCTGACACATAGACGGAAGCTGTTGCAATTTATTATTCTGCCTCTAGAAGTTGATCTGACTCGGCTGAGAATCCTCACAATCCTAAGGGACTGCCCTGAACTTAGTCTGTTTGTGGTCAAACTTGAGTCAGTAAGTTTGTATTACGAGCAGAAATAGTTTCATTTCCCAAGGAAGACGGTTATTATGAAGCAAATATTTGTCTTGGTTAACTGAAATTGTAGTCTATGTAACTGTCTGCTACCTTGCCGCGGGAAAAATTTAGATTAAAGAAGTTTTTGCGGTGGTAAGTCATTTGGTAGTTTGTGCAGCAAAAAAAATGTTATCAAATGAGGCTCCTTCCATGCTTGACTGGGAGTGATAGAAAAACATAGAATGTGCCAGCTGCATCTCCTCCCGGCATGCTATAAAATCCAGCTAGGGGTCCGAGGGTTTCAGTGTATTATAATTTAGGCGATGAGCTGACAACCTGTCACTTCAGCAATATACATACCTACAAATATATCTTAAATAACCCTCAAAGCTTTGTCAGACGTGGCGGAACATCCTGTTTTTTACGTCGTCTACGCTCTGCCTACCCTATTACGGATAAAGGCATGATTATATGCATTCATGTTAGTTATTTGGTACAGTTTGTGCCAAATGAGGTCATCCTCAAAACTTTTTCAGACGTGACGGAACGACCTTTTCTTAGGTCGTTTACGCTCTGTCTACCCCATTAGGGATAAAAGCTTGCTTGTATGCATACATAAATATAATCATGCCTGCCATTCATCTTGCTATCCTGCATCCGGCAGCTATTTGTTTTTAGAAAGTTGACTTGGATAAAAATGGGTATTGATCTTACCATACAAAACGGTGTCTAAGGCTCGAATTTATAAAGCGATCTCAAGATTAAGTATGTATTTGGCAGGTCACATTGTACTGAAGTTACATTTCTGATTCGAACTCAAACTATCTGTCAGTCTCAAGTGCTGTTTATCAATACGGTCCTGAATGTCATACATAAACAGAATAAATCAAATCCATCATATTTATTTGACTTATTTCATTAAGAGATTTGTTCAGAGTTTTATTTATAATACAATTCCCCAACATTACATCAATATCAAAAACATTCATGCAATTGTACGTAGGTAGATCCTGATACAATATATGTACAGATATACTTGCAAGTTATAACTAATTTATGAAATTATATTACATGTATGAAACACTTTCACTTACACGGCTCCGAAAACATCCATATTATAACCAACGGTATTCAAACCGAGCAAAATCTGTTGTGCTAATATAGGTAAACCACATAGCATAGCTTTATATACTCTGTGGCATAGCTGCAATACTTGAAGCTTAGTATAGTTCAGGTCGGGGTGAATTTAGTCCCATTATAGACTAGTGTAGGATGCCTAAATGTTAATTGGACTTCGGGATAATTTAATAGTAGCAATATTAGGTACCTATGAAGTGTTTAGGTCAGTTTCGGTGTTTGGATTGAATAAAATTGAATGTAGTTTACTCAGTTGACTTCATTTACGCTTTTATTATTATTATTTTTTGTATCCGTGATTCGAAGGGCACGTTAAGCCATTGGTCCCGGTTAATATCATTTAATAACACTCAGGCAATTTTACGACTCATATCTAAGGAGATATGAGTCGTGAAGCCATGTCAGAAGCCTCTACTAAGCATTGGCGGCTTGAAAACTCTGACCTAATCTAGGATTGGGTCTGGTTTTCTTCTGTGTTACGAATATCAGATGGCAGTCGCTCTGTTTAAAATTCAGTACCCTCGTTTAATCCCCTAGATTAGATAGCCGACCCCACGGGATACGGGATAATGCTAGGGAGATGATGATGCACATATGGTGGCAAAAGACCTAATAAATCTACACAAATAGTTTGTGATCTTCAATCTAAGGTCAGTTTCATGACATCTCTTTTTGTAAATTAAGAAAATTGCCTACTTCTATATTATGTTGCAAGTAAAGAATAAGGGAGCATATATAAAAATGGCACAAGATAAGTTACAGTGCTGAGTCAATGTTCACTGTAATTATATCGGTTACCTCAAACCTAGGCTAGGGTCAAAACAAACCATTTTTTATATATATATTTTTTCTAGCCCGATTTGTCCCGTTGCTGGGCAAAGGCTTTTTCCGTTCCACTTTTCCCGGTTCTATGCTATTTCCTTCCAGTTTCTGTCGAATACGTCCCGCCACCTCTTTCGGGGTCTTCAAATCATATTAAAAATAAATAATCTAACTATTTTTGCACATTTTGTGATAATAGTACGATTCCCAAAACACTTCCTTTATCTATGCGAACCCTTCTATAACATGGGTGGGATCTGACCGCATCTATTAAGATATGGAGTATGAGACGCCAGGCCATTAAGTGTCGCGTAAACGGTTTTGGTGCTCGGTTGCTCCCATCTTCATAATGTGTTGTTTCAATCACAATATGGAATTAAATTGCGTTTTATTATGCAATGATACTATGGTTTTGTATACGAAAAAACTGACAAGTATTATAACATAAATACGTTATTTTTATATGGGCCATCTAATAAAATTGCAAAATCTTGAAAAATACACAAAATTTAAAATCAGCGACCCCATAAAAGTTTCAGATATCGATTTTCAGTCAAACTGGCGCACTTTAAGATGGCGATCTACGCTATCTTGGATTTGTGTTTTCTTACCATACCGATCTTTGACAACACGTTGTTTTTAAATTCACTTTACGGTTTTAGTGGAGCATTTTCACTACATAGTATAAAACAAAGTCGCTTTCTCTGTCCCTATATCCCTATGTATGCTTAGATCTTTAAAACTACGCAACGGATTTTGATGCGGTTTCTTTTAATGAATAGAGTGATTCAAGAGGAAGGTTTATATATATAATACACGCATAATGTAGTAGAGAAACACTGAAGATTTCCATGCGAAGCCGGGGCGGGTCGCTAGTTGTAAATAAGATATAATTACCTTCTATATGATAAAAAAATATGATAAAAATAAAGGGACTCGAGGGTTACAGTGTATTGTAATTTAGGCGATGGGCTGACAACCTGTCACTACAGCAATACACATTACAATCTAAAATTGCCCTCAATTTATGTCAGACGTGGCGAAAGCGCCTTTTAGGAGGCGTTTTACGCCTCCTAAAAGGCCTCCTTTCTGCCTACCCCGTAAGGGATAAAGGCGTGATTTTATGTATGTATGTATATGATAAAAAAATCACGACGATGCGCATTTTTTAACAAATTCATATTGATAAATAAGTAATCTACTAATATTTTTGAGATACTTTGTGATATGGGTGTGATTTGACCACATCTACTCGTATTGAGATATGCAGTATGAAATACCAGCCCTTAAGATCTGATCCGATCTAATCTGATCTTAAATTCACCCTTGAATCAACAGAAACTAAAAAAATATATTCTGACTTCGTTTTTGTGTGAGTCCTCATCCAAATAGAAAATATATTTTTTAGCGAGGGTTATTTAAGATGGATTTCTACGTATTTTGCTGTAGTGACAGGTTGTCAGCCCATCGCCTAAATTGCAATATACTGAAACCATCTGATCCCTTAGCTGGTTTTTACAGCATGCTTGGGAGGAAATGCAGCTGGCACATTCTATGTTTTCTCTCACTCCCAGTTCAGCATGGAACTAACTCACTCCCAGTCCAGCATGGAAGTATATAAATAACTTAAATAACCCTCGAAACTTTGTCAGACGTGGCGGAACGACCTTTGTTTAGGTCGTTTACGCTCTGCCTACCCCATTAGGGATTAAGGCGTGATTATATGTATGTATGTATGTATGTATTTTTTAGCATGCCATCGCAGTAACAGATTTGTTTTTTTCTTTAAACAGAATTGAAATGATGCTGATGTAAATAATGAAATGTTAATTAATACTGCTGCATACCTACGATTCCTGTAACATTTCCAAAATTGCTAGCTCTATTCAGTCGAAAATTGGAATACTGGACGCGAGTTCAAATTACTTTAGGATAATGAAGGCTTGCATATAGGTACGTACTTGTGTATGTAGCTGTGGTTTAGCGGTCGACTTCGGGTTTAATTTTGATTATGGAATGACTTTATCCTACCTTCCATTAGTTTATATATTTTCATCTATACATATAATAAATCTCTAAAAGTGCTGTGTCTGTACATTTAATATTTTTACAAAAAAAAATTGCAGCAGGCATTATTAACGATATAAAGATCAAAACGATTTTTTTTAGAATTTTTGTCTGTCTGTCTGTCTGTATGTTACCATATCACGCGAAAACTACTGAACCGATTTCGATGCGACTTTTTTTATTCAACTGTGTGTTACCCGGGTTGCAACGTAGGATACATAAAATCACGTTACGTGACTTAGGGGTTAGGCAGGAAATTGAAATTTGGCTATTTCTTAACCGATTTTTATGGAACTTTTTTATTCGACTGAGCTTTATTTAAAATCGATGTTACGATACAAATAATTACGCCTGATTCCTTAGGATTTTTGTAGTTTATAACTGCTTTTAATGGAACTTTTTTGTTGACTGAGCATAGAACATAATGTAAACTCAAAGTTACGATACAAATAATCACGCCATCTTAATCTCTTAAAGGAACTTTTTATTTGAAAGAGTTTTTTAATTACCTGGTGTCCAGCCTAGGTTAGAAATAATCACGCAAACCATTCTAATAGTCGAACATACTGAAAACGCTTCTCCGCGCGTAGGAGCGGGATCTGCTAGCTCACGCGCGGAATCGTGGTTTCCATACAAAAACAAAGATCATACAATGCGAAACACGCGCGGGTTAGCAGATCCCGCTCCTACGCGCGGAGAAGCGTATTCAGTATGTTTGACACTGCGTGTTTTCCATACAAACCGAGCGTACGAAGTCGCGGGTACAGCTATACATAAGTTACATAAGTTAACTTTTTGTCTATTAAAAAAACGTAAGTTGTAAATAATCTTAAATATTCAATGAAAAAAATATAAAATAAAAATAAATGGAAACAAAGAAACAACCGTTAGGTAAAACAACTCCTTTCATATTTAAGTAGACAAGTACATAGAGTACCTACTATAATGTACTATGCTCGCATAGGTGTAATGTAAGACTGTATTCTATCCCAATTATGTAACATTTAAAACAAAAAAATACATCGCTGACTGAAATCATAACCACCACGCGTACGGAGTCGCGGGCACAGCTGGTATGAAATAAAAATAGCGTTGTGAGTGATAAAAATCCTCAATAAAAACCCTTTATTTATTACTTTATTATATACTAGCGACCCGCCCCAGCTTCACACGGAAATCATCAGTGTTTCTCTCCTATATTATGCATGTTTTATACATATAAACCTACCTCTTTAATCACTCTATCAAATAAAAGAAACCGCATCAAAATCCGTTGCGTAGTTTTAAAGATCTAAGCATACGTAGATATAGGGACACAGAAAGCGACTTTGTTGTATACTATGTAGTGATGTTTATTTTATAAATATCTATGTTGTAGCTTTAACTTAGTTCATGTATTAAATGAAATGTAATGTATTTAGGATACTTATTCTACTAGGTTAGCAGTATCCCGCTTACCGCTACGCATTTTTCTTTCACTTTGTTGTGTTGTATGATTTGTTTTCTTACGTGCAATAAAGTATTTTTATTTTTTCTATCTTTGTATCATACTGTACTATCTTCGGATGCAAATGATAAGTAAACCGCATGAAATTTTTAAGTGTGTTTAGGTATTACTTAAACTTTAATCGTGATAATTAGGTATTTGTATAATCATTTCGAATCACGCTTCCTATTTAATTCCATATCATAAAATATTTAAATCCACATTTATATTTCTATCCAAGAAATACTATTTGTCGAAAAACTTTAACATTATCTTATTGTTAAAGGTTCCGAAAAGACGTATACTTCTCTCCTTTATTGCAATAATGGCGCCAAGTAGTAATTATTGGAGAGCTGAAGTCATAATGAGACAGAGTATCAAGTCATTGTGTGTGTATGACGCGATATCAAAAGCAAAAATGTGTATTGGAATTTCCGTAGCAATTTTATTTAAATTCTTATAGTAATTTCCTTCGATTCCATGTCATACACATAAACTACCATACTTATTATCATAAAAATATAATATGCAATATCACTTTTAGTACTGAATTTGCCCGACCAGAGTTTAATAAACCAGGAGGCCAGGAAGTAGATGCAGTTAAATAGTTCATGCTTCATTATGTCAGGTTATCGAACGCTAAATTCCCGAAGTAATCAAAATACTCATTTAGCTCCTGGCTATCGATTGACTGTATTGGTATTGGTCCTATTAAGGGGATTCCCGGTGCACGCCAGCGCCCTCATCAGTTAAACAATCATTACTCACTGAAACCGCAATTCATCGAAAATCTATTATGAAGTATAGTTACTTAAGTTAATTTTATATATTCTTTATTATATTAAAAAAATACACATACAGTTGATTTTAAAATTAGGACACAAAAGGCGAGCTTATCTCTATAAGAGATCTCTTCCAGCCAACCTGGGGGGGATGAAAAAAGGGAAAAACACGGGAACACATACAATAAGTAAAATAAGAAAATCTAATTAATTATAGTAATACTAATACGTACATACATATAATCACGCCTTCATCCCTAATGGGGTAGGCAGAGCGTAAACGACCTAACAAAGGTTGTTCCGCTACGTCTTACAAATTTGGAGGGTTATTTAAGATAGATTTGTAGGTATATTCTCTAGTGACAGGTTGTCAACTCATCGCCTAAATTACAATATACTGAAACCCTCGGATCCCTTAGCTGGTTTTTACAGCATGCCCAGGAGGAGTTGCAGCAGGCACATTCTATGTTTTTCTCTCGCCAAGAAGGTTTATGTCTGCAATATCCTGATAAAACTAGGAATAATCTCATATAAAATTAACTTTAACCCAGGACGTCCGGATCGAAAGCCCAAGGCTCAGGCCACTAGACCTCAGAGAACATGCATTTGCCTGACCATAGTTTAATAATCCACTCAGCAGATGCACCACTAGTGTAGTTAAATAGGTCAGGCTTCATTATATCAGGTCGTCGAACGCTAAATTCCAGAAGTAATCAAAATGCTCATTTAGCTCCTGGCTATTGGTCGTATGTGATTGCTATTTCTTCCATGCTGGCCTGGGAGCGAGAGAAAAACATAGAATGTGCCAGCTGCATTTCCTCCCGGGTATGCTGTAAAAACCAGCTAAGGGATCCGAGGGTTTCAGTATATTGTAATTTAGGCGATGGGCTGACAACCTGTCACTACAGCAATATACTTACAAATCTATCTTAAATAACCCTCAAAACTTTGTCAGACGTGGCGGAACGACCTTTGTTTGGGTCGTTTACGCTCTGCCTACCCCGTAAGGGATAAAGGCGTGATTATATGTATGTATGTATGTATTTAGATCCCGATCAGAATAGTCGGTATCATCGTATTTCTCTGTATCTCTAACTGCCTCCGTGGTCTAGTGGCTAGTGCCAAGGACTCCTGATCCGGAGGTCCTGGGTTCGATTCCCAGGGGCGAAACACAAAGTTGATATTTGAGATTTATCACGTTGTGAATTTTTCCCCAGTTTGGTTAGGACATTGCAGGCTGAATCACCCGATTGTCCGAAAAAGAAAAAGATTTCGTGCTTCGCAGGGCACGTCGGTCCCGGTCGCTGTCTTTGATAGTGGTCATTACTCAAACCATGTCAGAGGCCTGATAGTTGTACTACTAGGCGGTTTAAAAACTCTGACACCAGGGTTCATCGGGTCGATAGACTCGATTACACCCACTCGACTAGTCTAGTTTAAATTGATGTAATGTTGAGAGCCACGATGAGGTTGGCATTCAAAAAACCCTCTATAAATAAATATTGATTAAAAAATACATATTTTTTAATAATTCATCGACCTCCATTTTGGTAACAGAATCGATCTTGGACTTATAAACGGAACACTTTTCTATTTCCGTACACTGAAACATTCACAAGTATATTCGAGTACATAGCTGTGGAAACATTAGCTGAAATTAATCATTCCTTAATAGCGCAGTATTAAACAACAACTGAAACACCTGGGCTGAACGACGCTACCGAGACTGCAATTCTGATAATTCACTAACGTGTTTTGCGGTCATGAATAGAAAGGAACTTCTACAGTGAAAATCATGTCATAATAATGAAAGTGGCGCGCCTCATCTCCCTAGCCTTATCCCGTATCTCACGGGGTTAGCTACCTAATCTAGGGGATTGAACGAGGGTACTGGTTTTTACACAGAGCGACTGCCATCTGACCTCCGAAACCCAGAATCGAAACCAGACCCAATCCTAGATTAGGTCAGAGTTTTCAAGCCGCCAATGCTTAGCACTGGCCTCTGATATGGCTTAACGACTAAAATCTACGGAATTAAAAGAAATTAACCGGGACCAACGGCGACCAAAAAGCGCCGAATAAACGTACATATGAAATTCAAAAACCGAAAAACACATTGGTACGTGGTGGGATTCGAACCACGACCTCCCGCTCAGGAGGCAGCGGCCCTATCCACTACATATCGGGCTCTAAAGAAAGTGGCGCACCTATCAGTAAAAAAATCATAACTCAATAAAAATACAATGAATCGAAAATCGGGTTCAACGGACTCAAGTTATAGTTATAAAGATTATTTTGAATGTTATAAATTTGCGATTCATAGTTCGTTGTAGTAAAAGGAACAAAACTTGGCGTTGGTGGCCGTTATTCGCAAATTTCTACCTGTTACTACAACAATCTACGAATCGCTAATTTGTAAGGTTCTAAATTATCTTAATTACTATTACTTGACTCTGTTGAACTGGTTGTTCGATTCACTGCGTTTTTAGTGAGGAATGGTTTTTTTACTGATGGGGGCGCCACTTAGGCTATATCGCCACCTTAAATACTCTGGTTGGCTGAACGACGTTCGCTACAGGGACTTCAGCTCTGGGTGTAACAAACACACATTACAGGATGTAACAAAAAATGTATCACCATAATCGATGTGAATCTGCCCATAAATTTAACATCTTTTCTCAAGAAACATGAATCAAAATAAAATAAAAAGATAACCTCAAATAGAAAACGTATGATATATAGCACATTTTGTATAGGAGGTGGAGGAAGACTGCATAGAAGCATTTTTTTTTCGTATTGAGTAGATAAGTTGTTCAGTTTTATAAACACATTTATATGTTTTGGTTGCTTATACCCTTGGACTAAATATAGTTAGGTATAGATCCACGGTTCTATACAGAATCAAACTCAAACCATGGCACCACGTCAACTATGTGAAAACACGTCGTAAAGTGGTTTACTTGAAGCTTCACTAAGGACTTTACTGCTTATAAAATAAAATTCGATTTAAATTTCGAATCAAGGCCTTGTTTTTTTGGTGTCATTTTTCAAGCTTGCGTTTGTATAACTATAACAATATTTGATTTAAGTTTATACCATTTCCTTTACATGTTGTATAACGGTCATGAACATAACTCCTACAGTAGAAGTCGTATCATAACTTTAATGCGATGGTTGTAATCTACTTGTTGCTACTTTGTTGCTTTGTGTAACTTTGACAGCAAGACAGACAACAAGTTTAGAACATTACTAGTGGTTATACCTACTCTAGTCACGTGCGAACCCATCTAATCTGCTAAGCATAGCGATGAAAGCACTTATAGAGATATTCATTTCTAGCAATGAACTTTCTGCAACTAAGTATATGGTAGAGTGTTACATAAATATAATCACGCCTTTATCTCTACTGGGGTAGGCGTAAACGACGTAAACAAAGATTGTTCCGCCACGTCTGACAAAGTTTGAGGTTTATTTAAGATAGATATGTAAGTATATTGCTATAATGACAGGTTGTCAGCCCATCGCCTACATTGCAATATACAGAAATCCTCGGATCCCTTAGGTTGTTTTTACAGCATGGTCGGGAGGAAATCAGCTGGCATATGCTATGATTTTCTCTCGCTCCCAGTCCACAATGTAAGAGAATAGTAGATTTTTTCTCTAGATAAATTCATTTTATGTTCATTCATTTGATCTTGTAGTTAGACCGGTGCACAATTTAACCTTCTTCATAAGTCAAGTTTAAAACTAAACTCATCCATCTACAATTTAAGCTTTAGTAGAACTGGCCCCACTGTACAAGTATTGGTCTGCACACACCACTACGGATTGCATTGTACAACTTGTAGCTATTGACAGCAACAGCAACTTAGTTTACACTGTACCTGACTGTACTAAGCTATCAAATTATGTACTAAGTAAACCTATTACCTACGTTGAAGTTAGGACTATGAATGACGTGGCTTAACAACTACATCGCGTTTTGTATGGCTCGATGTAAGCGAAGTAGTTTTTAGAATCGATTAAAAGTTAGGTAGCCTAAAATAGCCAGACTTAAGTTAGCTTTTTGTATTTCTAACATTGTACGTATTGCTTTCATGCTGGACTGGGAGTGAGAGAAAAACATAGAATGTGCCAGATGTATTTCCTCCCGGGCATGCTGTAAAAACCAGCTAAGGGATGTGAGGGTTTCAGTATATTGTAATTTAGGCGATGGACTGACAACCTGACACTACAGCAATATACCTACAAATCCATCTTAAATAACCCTCAAAACTTATTTATATGTATGTATGTAACATTGTACGTCACGAAACGTACATACACATACATACATATAATCACGCCTTTATCCCTAATGGGGTAGGCAGAGCGTAAACTACCTAAACATAGGTCGTTCCGCCATGTCTGACAAAGTTTTGAGGGTTATTCAATATGGATTTGTACGTATATTGCTGAGTGACAGGTTGTCAGCCCATCGTCTAAATTGCAATATAGTAAAACCCTCAGATCCCTTAGCTGATTATTACAGCATGCCTGGGAGGAAAAACAGCTGGCACATTCTATGTTTCTATATAACAAAACGTGGATAGTGTAAATTATGTTAGAAGTATTATAATTCATTTAAGAGCTTAGCTCTGGTCGGTTGAGTATACATGAATTGAACGCCAGCTCTATGACTTGACCTTAATCTTTTCTTTCACATGATCGATGCTACTTATTCTTGGCCTTCCTCTTCCTCTCCTTCCTTCTATATTCTAATATATATGATCCTTCAATAATCGTCTTTAATAACTTGTCACGTCATATCAGGCAATGATATTTTAAGAAAGATACGTTACGTTCATACTGCACGCATACATATTTATACATATACATACATATTTATAACATTGCATATCTAAACAAACGCTGAGCGCGACACAAAATAGGCAAAGCGTAAGAGTGAAACTGATAGCTATTTGTAATCAGTGCAGCCTTGAATATAATTTAACTATTTTTCTCACTTCGCAGCTCGCAGCTCCACTGCCTAAAATGGTCACAATTGGGACCATTTGGCGGCACGAGTTTCGCGCGTTGGTCACGTATCTACCGTAATACACTGTGACCCTGGAGTCCCTTTTGCTGACTTCTACAGCAAGCCCGGGAGGAAGGGCAGCTGGAACATTCTATGTTTTTCTATCTCTCCCAGTCCAGCATGGAAGTAAAAAACGTAACATACTCAATATAATAGATAATTTAAGAGGAACGATGTTGAGACACCTGATACCAATGATATTATATAGAATATAGATAGAAAAACATAGAATGTTCCAGCTGCCCTTCCTCCCGGGCTTGCTGTAGAAGTCAGCAAAAGGGACTCCAGGGTTACAGTGTATTGTAATTTAGGCGATGGGCTGACAACCTGTCACTATGGCAATACACATGACAATGAAAGCGCCTTTTACAAGGCATTTAACGCTCTGCCCACCCCGTAAGGGATAAAGGCGTGATTTTATGTATGTATGTATGTATTACGTTTTATTTTAATATTTGTTACACTTCTTCGTTAGTCTTCATTTCCTGCCAAATAATTCTCTTCATTCTGCGCCAACACCACATTAGAACATTCTTCATAAAATTATTGTTCATAGAATACAATTACTTCTTTAATGGTTAAAGTTTTGTATGATACTTAGTTAGATTTATATAATCGAACCGGTTAATAATGATGATGAATGACTTCCTTGCTAAGTTGTGCTTTAAATCAAGATCGAAATAGAAAATACCATAATATTGATGACATTATTTTGTAATCTTACTTTTACAGAGATAATGATAACACCGCGCCTTAACCTAAATGAAATAAAAATTCTCCTGGAGGGAAAAATTAGGAGCACTTTTCCAAAGTTTATAGATAGGAAGTAGGTACTTACATTGGCGTTTGCAAGAAAACTTGGAGGCGATGAAGTTTTAAAAAGTAAAAATAGCTGCCGTGAAGAAGATTTACGCGTTGAGTTCAACAAACTTCAACAAACTTGGACTAACTTCATTGAAGTCGAAACATTTTTTTATCTAGCAACATTTTTTCCCGCTTTTTTATCAACGTTGCTGTTCTTTCTAGGGTTTTGTTACTTAACTTCGTGCAGGCAACATAAAGCTTTTGTATTTAGCTTGTTTGCAAATGCTTTTATGATACACTGTGATTGGATCTCTAAGGTGATTGGTTTATTTCCGCACCAACATAGATATCACACAAATAGAAAGATTTCTTTATGATGGACTGACCACAAGGACCGACCCTTTTGTTTCCTTCAAAATTTTATCAAATAGGTAATATACAAATACAAAATAATTGTTATACATATTTTTGTATAATTAATTCGTGTAGAAACTTGACCTAATTTTACAATCTGCGACCTCAACCAGCTTCCAAATTATTCTAAATATCTTACGGTCGCCCTTGATCTGATTTTATCCTATAATTTAGTTTTCTAGGATCATAATTATTGGATAAGTTACTGAAATAGTAAAAGAGTGATATTACAGAAAATTGGCCATCGCTCTATAAAATCGGGATGATCTAGAATGATTATCTATCTTTATTTACTCGATAAAAAACACATTTCTTCCTTGCTGGACGGCAAGCTAGAGATAAACATAGAATGTGCCAGCAGCATTTGTTCCCGGGCAAGCTGTAAAACCAGTTAAGGGATATGAGGGTTTCTGTATATGGCAATTTAGGCTATGGGTAGACAACCTGGCACTACATCAATATACCTACAAATCTATCTCAGTTCTTTGGCAGTCTTTTGTTACCCCATTACGGATAAAGGCGTGATTATATGTATAAAAAACAAAATGTTTTCATTTTAATTTATACAAAAAAGTTGGATGCAATTTGTATGGATTTTAGATACATTCTGTATTATTTTCCATCTAAATGGCATCTGTCGCATCTACCATTCTAAATACAGAGTATAGTAACATCACAGGAAAAAAAAACACAATTCAATTTCACCCGCTAAATGGGCCCTTACAAAACGAATACGTGTCATTAACCGTGCTCCTTCTGAGGCACAGATTGATATGAGGTCCAGGGAAAAGGATTGCGAAATAAAACTCCCAAGATAAGGAACAAAAGACTGCGGTCAGGCCGGGACCGGTTTAGGGGATAATTTGAAATTTTGGATGCGTATGGGCGTGGTACGACCCCATATAATGTTCCATTCTTTATGTTCAAGGTAAAGAAGGAAAGAGAAAATGACCCATGATAAATATAACACAATATTAACAAGTCCTAGGAACCTTTTAGTTAGAATAACGGTAGCTCACAACTTGAGCGCCAGAAAATAATTCCACTCTACATTCATTATTATTATGTTAACATTTTGTTACCTACAAATCTATCTTAAATAACTCTCAAAACATTGTCGGACGTTGGAGGACGATATTTTTTTCGTCGTTCACGCTCTGTCAACACCATTAGGGATAAAGGCGTGATTATATGTATGTATGTAACATTTTGTTAAAGTATAAAGTAGTAACATAATATTAAAAGACCACGGCGTAGGCAATGGTCTAAAAAGTATTAGTGTACATATACGCACATGAATCAAAATACATACGAGTACATTCCATGAGTGTACGTAACAAGCTCTAACTACTTTTGGTAATATTAACATTTCATAAGCAATTCGACGATCTATGTTGATGACGCTGATATTGGGAGTTGACTCTCAAGATAAAATTTTGAGCATGAAACCAAAAAAGAAACGTCTGTAGATAATAGGCACTTTATCTTTACAATATAGCTTTAACTTGACTTCCATGCTGGACTGGGAGAGATAGAAAAACATAGAATGTTCCAGCTGCCCTTCCTCCCGGGCATGCTGTAGAAGACAGCAAAAGGGACTCGAGGGTTACAGTGTATTGTAATTTAGGCGATGGGCTGACAACCTGTCACTATGGCAATACACATTACAATCTAAAATTACCCTCAATTATTGTCAGACGCGGCGAAAGCACCTTTTACGAGGCGTTTAACGCTCTGCCTACCCCGTAAGGGATAAAGTCGTGATTTTATGTATGTATGTATGTATGATGTATGTATATAGCTTTAAGTGGGTCAAATGCAGCGCATCCTAACTCAAGTCAAGCTCTCGGTTCCCAAGCACGGATTTTCATAACCTCGCAATTTCTTGAGCGTCAGAAACAAATTATTTATGCCCACAAAATGTACACAGCTTTCGTATCATAAGTCTCCTTCCATCTTGCCGAGAATATAACTCGAAAATCGCGTTTCTCGCCACGAAAAGATTGATGTTATGCTTCTCGCTGTCCAAAAGGATTGAGATACAAGACCGAGAGATAAAAGAACCTCGGAATGAAGTGCGGTCAGGGCAAAAGGTGTCTGCGTAATTTAAAAAACGGGACCATAAAACGAGCGCCCGTTTTCTGTATTTTTATGACATTACTATTTTTATGATGTAGTAAATTTTTACAGCATGTAAGTTGAATGTCTTGCGAGCTTTGGGTTTTTGCTGATTCGTGTCAGTTCCAAAGATGAGATTTTGTTTTCCAAAATGGGGCTAAGTAGTTTTGGAACCATAGTTTTAATCACAATAAAGAATTCAGTGATATCTTTAAGAAAATAGAAATAGGGGTCACAAAACATACAACAATTGACGTATTGATTATGGTACTAAATACCAAAAACCTTAATCAGGATATTATCAGATAGTAGAATAGTTTATTTATCTAAATAAGCCACTTATCTCAGAAGTTTTGAACAAGAGCATCCAAGCATTGCCAAAACTTAGGTCAGCGTATTTAGTGCTTACTCTCATTAATTCTCGTGCCAAGAACTTTTCTAAGACATCTTTGTGTCTTGTGATAATTCAAACTACTCAATTTGACTGAAAATCTCCTACTATAATGGGATATCGACGATGAGATGATTTAAGAGCTATCGAACACTAAATCAATGTGAAACATAGCACTTTTAGATAGTCATCAATAGATTTAATCAAATGGCGCTCAGCAGCAACAGGCTAGTAATCATAAATAATAATAATAGATTATTAAGTAAAGTCTGCCTGCAATATGACCTACTGATATTTCTTGGCCTAGGGATTTGTTTTGAGATTCTTAGGTAATATTGTTAATTCATTCTTCCAAATTTGCATGTAAACGCTTACAAGACTAAAGTCAATAGCAAACTCACAGCCACAGACCAGACACAAATTTATGAGACTTAAAGTTTTTAAAATTTAGGAAGATACCGAAAAACTGATCACCACGATCCATATCGTGATTTGTAGGTATTCATCTAACTAGAACTTCGGGAATACCTTACTGATTGTAAAATTTGCAGTCCAATTCGGATACGGAGCCAGCTGTTTTGTATTCTATACAGGCGATGTCGTGTTTTGCCGCTAGACTTTGTACATGAATTAAACGTTTCGAATTTTAAAAATATATCACCAAACAATCACACTGATCACCCTAATCCATTGAGGATTCGTCTTACTAGAACTGTGGGAGGGTAGTTCTCCTGATTGACGGACATGACACAGGTATGTTCCGCGATAAAACATTACATTAGAATAATTTTACAGCTACCATTTTTTAAATATGAATAATATATAGCTTTTTTGATCACTTAATTATATTTGTTCAAATAAAACAGTTTTTATTTTATAGTGATAATAAATTGCGTCAAATCATTTCCGTCAAGGAGAACTACCCGAAAATACCTGATTGTAAAATTTGCAGTACAATTTGGAGACGGAGTCAGTTGTATTGTATTCTATGCAGGCGACGTTGTGTCGTATCGCTAGACTTTTTATATGAATCAAACGTTTTGAATATTAAAAAAAATAACACCAATCCATCAAACTGATCACATCAACCCATTGAGGCATTCGTCTAACTAGAACTGTGGAAATACCTTACTGATTGTAAAATTTGCAGTCCAATTTGGAGACGGAGCCAGCTGCTTTGTATTCTATGCAGGCGACGTCGTGTCGGTTGTGCAGCTTAGGTTGCGCTAGTTACTCTAACTTATGTTTCTACACGTCAAGTCGCATTTATCGTATTGTAGATTAGCATTTACTTCAGCGTGTTCTTGTATACTAATATAATTACAGTGCTTGTAGTTTCACCACTATATTAGCAAATCTGTGCACAACTCTCTTTTTTTATTTCCTATTGTTACATACATATAATCACGCCTTTATCCCTCATGAGGTAGACAGAGCATAAACGAGCTAAACAAAGGAAGTTTCGCCACGTGTGAAAAAGTTTTGAGGGTTATTGAAGATAGATTTGTATATTGCTGTAGTGACAGGTTGTCAGCCCATCGCCTAAATTGCAATATACTGAAACTCTCGGATCCCTTAGCTGGTTTTTACAGCATACCCAGGAGGATATGCAGGTGGTACATTCTATGTTTTTCTCTCGTCCCAGTCCAGCATGAAAGGCTAAAGACAGCCTGCATGCTAATACTTTTAACTACTTACCTCTAATCTATCGATTACATAAAGAACGACGTCATCTTCATAAAGCAGCTTGTCCCATCTGCAAGTTGGACTGCTTAATTTATAATTTTACAGTTGACGAAGGCTCATCTCGCAGTCTACAAGGTAAAGACAATAAAATTCCAGTAATCCTGAATTGAGAAAAAGCTCGCTCTAGCTGTATTGTATGTGTGTAATGTGAACGTGGTCTCGTAGTGTCGCTATTGTCAGCGGAAGTGGGTCGCAGGTTGCATTAGTTAGCACGGGACTTGTGCGACCATGTTTGTCGTTCTCGGATGTCTATATTGCAGTTGGACAATGACTGAAACGTACCAATATGTTTGGATAGTTATTGGTACGATTCAGTCATTGTTATTTGACAGCAGCTACTTACATTCTAAATACTGAAATATGATAGCTATGGATTTTGGGTTGTATCACAAGGTTGTAGTTTAGTTACATTTTGTTTTGTTATCCTTAGCATACCGGGTGTATGAGACAGCGTCCGGCAGACTGATAGTGATTGCTCAGTCAAAAAAACTGATCAACTTTCACCAGGAAATTCTTTCAGGAGACGGAAAAAAGGGATTTTTCCATATAAAATAACCATCTCGATTTGAATGAATATTGTATGGAAAAGCATTTTTTTTAAACTTCCTGAAGAAAATTCCTAGTCGTAGTTTTTCAGTTTGACAGAGCAACGCTTATCTGTAGTAGGTGCTGTCCCTTACACCCAGTATATACAGAAATATGATAGCTATGGATTTTGGGTTGTATCACAGGTTTGTATTTGAGTTACATTTTGTTTTGTTATCCTTAGCATACCGAGTGTATGAGACAATGTCCCTCAAACTGATAGTGGTTGCTCAGTCAACGAAACAGAACAACTTTTACCTTGAAATTCTTTCAGGAGATAAAAAAAAAAATTGGTCTTCCCATACAAAATGACCACCTCGATCAGGCAATTTGTATGGATAATCAAAATTCTTATTTCACTTTCTGAAAAAAAAACTGTGATAGTTGTTCAGTTCCGTTGACTGAGCAAGCTATCAGTTTGCGGGACGCTGTATCTATATCCCTTACACCCCGTATATCAAAGCGATCGCCTTACAAATTTCAGAGTCCAACTGGCCAACCATTAACATGCCTTAAACTGAAATAAATTACTTGTCAGTTACGCACAGTGTTTTCCCTAAAGATGGATAAGAGATGGAAAAAAGCTCCCAGACCAGCATGGAAACTTCCATGCTGGTCTGGGAGCGAGAGAAAAACATAGAATGTGCCAGCTGCATTTCCTCCCGGGCATGCTGTAAAATCCAGCTAAGGGATCCGAGGGTTTCAGTATATTGTAATTTAGGCGATGGGCTGACAACCTGTCACTGCAGCAATATACCTAGAATTCTATCTTAAATAACCCTCAAAACTTTGTCAGACGTGGCGGGACGACCTTTGTTTAGGTCGATTACGCTCTGCCTACCCCATTAGGGATAAAGGCGTGATTATATGTTTGTATGTATGGATAAGAGATATGCAGAACACGAGTGTGACAAAACATTTCTTGTACCAGTTGTTGTCCGCGGACATGACACTAACCCACTATAATGCCAGTTTTCATTCGCCTGCTCGCAAACGCTTGCATAGAATATTAAGTGGTCTTTCCGTAGATTGCATTGCATATACGACAAGCTGATAGCAGCGTTTGACATATTTTGTATCTTCTTCTATCGTGTGGGTTTATGGTTTAACAAACGAGCCGAAGCACCTTGGTGTTCATAAAATATGTTATATTTTTTGAAGTGCATAACTAGTTAAGTATTCTTTAAAAAGTTTCGTACGAAAAAATCACATAGGTACAGCAAACAATAGGCAACAGAACATGCCCTCCAAAGCACAACTAGCAAGCAGTTGCTCAGGTGATTCAGCCTAGGTAGTACTAGATACTTATTAGTACAGCACTAGTTTTGAATATTTAGCTTTAGGAAACAAACTTGGAAGATGGCACCCCATGATGGTGATGACTTTAGCAAGCTGTAACGTTGTAAGTAAGTAACTGTAGATGAATTTTAATGCTATACCTCGTTTATTTAGCTTTGAGTTATCGATACTAACTTATTTTGCAGCCCATAAACTGCGTTTTCTTTACAATTTAAAAGTATGTCAACCGCAAAACATATGTTTGTAACAAGGTTATTGTCTGCGGCTAAGAAATTTGAACCTCTGCTAAGTTGCAAAGAAAAAGCTGTAAAGGCCGCAAAACACGTTAGTATCAACAACTCAACGTTAAATAAACGAAGTATACAATCTTAATTATTACAGTTTTAAGAATTAATCAAATAAGTAAACTTAAAAATTAAAACAATAGGCGGACCTATCTCTATAAGAGATTTCTTCCAGTAAACCTAATGGGGATGAAAGAAGGGAAAATCACGGTAACAGATATAATAAAAGTAATTACGTTAATAATTGCAGTAATACTAATACACAATCTTGCCTAAGCTAGGATATGATGGAAGGAAATTGAAGTTTATCTAAATTCAATATAGCGAGATTCAATAAGCAGAGCGTATTGCTTATAGTAAGGTCATGGGGTCTCACTCCGAAGAACAGTAAATAGCTTCTAAAAAATATCAGCAGATGGCGCTACGGGTAAGACGGGCAGGTCATTCTAAATAAAAGTTCACATAAAGCAAGTTTTTTGTTTCTAAAGCCAGCAAATATATTGTTTAATAAATAATTCTGATTACCCTGAGCATTAAAAATCGTACAATATGCTCATTTTTAAAAAGTTTTAGATTAAAAGTTTCTTTGCAGCGGCTACTCTAGCGACACCCACACAGGAGTGTCAGGAATATGAAGTTTTTCGACTTTCGCTCAAACCCTAAACACATACAGGTAGTACCAACCATTCACCAATAGATGTCACTGGTACAATTATCGATCCACAGATGAAATTAATATACCTACATCGAGCGGTTGCCGTTTATGTGTTATGAATTTACTTTTAGAAACCCTCGCACATTGAATTATGAAAAAAACAATAAAACAAAATTTAAAGTATGAATATTGTATCTTATTTATAAAACTCACTTGCTTTCCGCCCCGCGTTTTCACCCGCGATTAAATGAATTTTCTCGCGGAAATAAAGTATTTCTCTGCGTTAACGGTTAGCCTGTTGCTATATCACTCATACATATATACACATATATAATCACGACTTTATCACGCCTAATGGGGTATGCAAAGCGTAAACAACCTAAACAAAGGTCGTTCCGCCATGTCTGACAAAGTTTTGAGGGTTATTTAAAGATAGATTTTAATTTTTAGGCAGTTTCATGTAGTGACAGGTTGCCAACTCATCGCCTGAATTGCAATATACTGAAACCCTCGGATTGCTCAGCTGGTTTTTCCAGCATGCCCGGGAGGAAATTCGGCTGGGAGGAAATGTTATCAGCAGTGATCGGAATAGGTAGAGTATATTTACCTAAACTTCTAAAAAGAAGAGAGGAAAATGGAGACTTCCTTACTACTAAAACTTTTTCGGGACATCTTGCGGGACATCACATAAGTAAGCTAGAAATATACTTTGAACCATGGCATTTAATTCTATGGATAAATACAAGCTAAAAATATACTTGGTGATTTTCGGCTACAGTGTCACATTGCCTAGATATTTTGAATTAAAAATTCTCTTACTTTATAGCTTTAAAACGGCTGTGTGTAGGAAAAAATGTTAAGGAAAAAAATTATCGCGTAATTTGTGTTCTATCATTTCTTTATAGGTGTCAACGTCGTTGGAGTTATAGAAACCAAGATATTTACGAAAAACCATTTTAACGATATCTGACAGTTTTCATATTATGGACGATGTTAGTTATGTTTTAAGCTGGTCAACAAATCAGATAATTCACAATAAATTTGAAAAAGTTTTAAACATAATTCCGGACTACGATTTTATTAGGACAATAAGTGAAAAAATTGTAAAGGGAATCGAAGTAGATGACGAAGTATTTTTTAAATATGCTCCTCTTACATCTGTAGATGTTGAAAGGTCCTTTTACACCTATTAGTGGATTTTAAGTGTAAAAAGGAATAGACTTAAACCGGAAAATATAGAAAAAATAATGGTCATCTACTTCAATTCCCTGCAAGAAAGCAATATTTCATCAGTATCTTCAGATTCTGTCACTGAAGACGAAGATATTGACGACATATAAAATATATTATTTTTTAAGTAAAATTAATCGCGTTTACGATGTACCTTACGTGATCAGGTTTTTTGGACTGCATTACATGAATAATTGTCTACTTTAATAAAAATAAGCTTTATTTTAATTTTTATTGGTTCTTTCATTTGTACCTTAAGTTACAAAAAACAAATTTAATTTTTATCATTAAAAACTACAAAAAACAAAATTCATATTTCGAAAGAGGTATGATTGTATCTGGCATACTAAATATTTTGCCGATATTTAACTGAGATTTGGTTCAAGTTGGCTGGCGTACGATCAACCGTGTGACGTTTGAACATGAAACAAATATAAAACAAAATATTTTATTACCAAGACACATTGATCTAAAGATTGCGATTTGGTCGTTTGGCCATAGATAACCTGTCAAAAAGGACCTACTATTTCTCTACTAGTTCTATTATGTGGCGTATAGTCACGTATAATACAGAAATGCATAAATTCAAGCCCCATTTCCTATTGTTCGATTATTTTATGACTTGCTTTATTTGCATTTGATTTTATCTTGCAAAGTTGACGGTTCGAAATTAAGAAACAAATTCCATTCATTTACAGCACGTGTTTTTTAGTGTTTTTTTTTTACCTGGAATCACTTTTCAGGTAAAAATAATTAGTGCAAGCCTTTTTGACAATTGAGCTTCTTTTGTGTAGTTCTATTTAATCGCTTTGTTTAAGAAGTTGTTGTATATTTGTGAATAAACAGCACTTATTTAAAAGCATATTACTCTCAGTGCAAGCCTTCTAACAATTAAAATTACTTTGTGTGTTTTAAATCATACTCTTTACGGCGTTGTTATCAATGTTTGACTAAGGGGAACTTATTAAAAGCATCGGTTTATCTTAATCGAACCCAGGACTTTTCGCAGATTTATTTCGGCGTACGAAATGCTGCCTTAAAAAAACCAACCAGGAATATAAGCTATTCAAGGTCAAATGTAAAAATAAAACAATTTTTCGTAAATATCTTGGTTTCTGTAGCTCGTACGATGTTGACACCTATGGAGAAATTATACAGCACATAATTTGCGTAATTTTTTCCTCAATATTTTTTTTCCTACACACAGCAGTTTTAAAGCTATAAAGTAAGAAAATCTTTAATTCAAAATATCTAGGCAATGTGAAACTGTAGCCAAATATCACCAAGTATATTTTTAGCTTGTATTTGTCCATAGAATGAAAAACCATGGTGCAAAGTATATTTCTTGCTTACTTATGTGATGTCCCGCAAGATGTCCCGCAAAAAGTTTACGTAGTAAGGAAGTCTCCATTTTCCGCTTCTGTTCTTAGAAGTTTAGGTAAATATACTCTACCAATTCCGATCACTGGTTATCAGCCATAGCGTTATAGTGTCATGGTCATAGTCAATCGATACATAAAGTGTTGCCCTATACCCTAAATACCGTGTGAAAATATTTCCCGAGGGAATAAGATCTTATCCTACGGTAAAAAATGGCCTTTGTCCGTTTCATCTATCACCATGCCACCACATTTCATCAAAATGCGTTCAGAATTTAAGGCGTGAAAGAACAACAAACAAACAGATAGACGGAGCTACTTTCGGATTTTATAATATTAGTATGGAGTATGGATAGTATGTATTTTTCTTACGATCAGCAGGAAAACTGTATCTATATTTGTTTAATTTACCAACAACAAATCATTCACAATCTTCTTCCATGCTGGCCTGTAAGCGAGAGAAAAACATAGAATGTGCCAGATGTATTTCCTTCCGGGCATGCTGAAAAAAACCAGCTAAGGGATCCGAGGGTTTCTGTATACATATTACAATTTAGGCGATAGGCTGACAACCTGTCTTAGATAACCCTCAAAACTTTGTCCGACGTGGCGGAACGACCTTTGTTTAGGTCGTTTACGATCTGCCTACCCCATTAAGAACAAAGGCGTTATGTATGTATGAACAAAACATTGACATGGCCACGATTCGGCGTAGACTAGATTTAACTAACATAAAGAATATAAATATTAGATTAACTTACTTTTTTTTTCTCACTATCTATAAGAGCTATTTTTATATTATTAATTATTTAAGAATCTTTAAAAGAATACATATTTTAATTAAAACATATTTCCAGTAAATTGTAGCTGTAATGAAAAGACATGATTGCCAGCTGTCTAAAACAAATCATATCGATTCTTAAACCTTGCTTGGTAACACCTTTCCTAAAATGTCAAAGATATTTATGTTAAATAGTGATAAATATACATACATACATATAGTCACGCCTCTATCCCTAGTGATAAATATATTTTTATTAAATTAAAATTAACCTAATGAAACATACTTAAGTTTAAGTTTTAGTTGCTTTGAGATACTTGTCGTTAATTTTATTAAGTTTACCTATAGATTGTCTTCTGAAAGTTGTAAGCAAAATTCCGAAACTTGGTTTATTCCTTATTCTATGAATCTCATGAATTTCTGACCCACTGTGCAGCGTAGGCTCCGCAAGTGGCGTCGTTGCCATTCAGTGCGGGCCCGCGCGCAACGTTGCCGGTCAACGTATGAATGGGTAAATGCGAATCCGCTCCGTTGATTCCGAAATTCGTAAAAATTACATACTTATATGTATGTTTTTTAGATCTTATTTCTCCTAAACGAATTAATGAAGAAATCATATATATATTTTTCTGCTAATTATGTCGATATTCTACTTGTTGTTTACGTTACTATTAAAAAAAAATATACTCATTGATGAACCATAACTTCATGGGTAGCTTTTATTCGCAATCTAGTTCACCGGCGGGATGGCGCGTTGGTTAGTTGGTCGGGTTTCAGCGCTGTGATTGTCCGGATCGAGTCTGATCGTTGATTGAAAATACAATTTCCTTTTTGTTAGAAGCATTTATTTAGTATTAGTTTTTCTTTCTTTTACTTTTTAAGGTAAATATTTTACTGTCATACTACTGTTCAATTTATTACTTTTAAAGTGTATTTGAGGCCGATTTCTATTCTATTAATAAGAACCATCTTGATAAATAAAAATAGAGGCTCAAAATAGTGATAAGTGGAAGGAGAAGAGGGAGGCCAGGTGAAAAAAAGTAAAAATAACAATCGTGTAAAGCAGTTTATTAAATTTATAAATGACTTGGTCAGACGTGGCGAAACGACCTTTGTTTAGGTTTTTTACGCTCTGCCTACCCCGTTAGGGATAAAGGCGTGATATTATGTATGTATGTATGTATAAATGATAGCACCTAATATGGCTGTAGAGTGTACGTAGTCAGCAGAGGAGACATCTGGTCAGGCCCGCTCCAAACGAAAGAGATAATTTCAGGAAATTATTGATAAACTTTAATAAAATCTCGCTTATTTGCACGATTCACTTACTGCAATAAATATACTAAACCACATTAAAATTCATACATAATTTCCTGAAACAATCTCATTCGTTTTGAACGGCCCTGCCCTGCAATAGCCTTTGCTGACAGTACATAAGATAAGTTTAATTATTCAATCTCTTACAAATTACAAATTAAAACTGCTATTATCTGTGCTCTGGCGCAGCGTTAACTTCTCTCTTACCGCCATCTAGTAGTCTAGTAGAAAATTACGTACTTCGAACGTGCATTGTACCTACGTGGGGCCATCTGTGATCACGGCTTAATATTACGACCGAACACTTCCCGCCGTGGTCTGTCACGTGGTACCGTTGCATCAGATTGTACTAAAATCTTGCGGCCCGTCACTCGGCCCGACTTATGGCGGACCAGTTTTATTGTATGACATTAGGCATCTGTACTAGTATAGTATTATATTATCTGTGGTAAGGTAAGTCTGATGGGTAGTCTATTCTATACCTTACGCCTGCGACCTATTTTCCACCTAACGACGATGCTGACATGGGGCCTTGGATCTTTACTTTGAATGCATTGAATACAAATACATTTGTGCTCCATCTCTTACACATTCGGTTATATTTCAGTAGGTTTAGTATGCATTGCTTATGATAAGGTAGTGTTTTCTATACCTGCGACCTATTTTTCACCTGACGAACATGCTGACATGGGGCCTTGGATCTTTACCTTGAATGCAATGAATACAAAGACATTTGTGCTCTAACTCTTACACATTCGGTTATATTTCAGTAGGTTTAGTATGCATTGCTTATGATAAGGTAGTTTATTCTATATCTGCGACCTATTTTTCACCTGACGAACATGCTGACATGGGGCCTTGGATCTTTATCTTGAATGCATTGAATACAAAGACATTTGTGCTCTATCTCTTCCACATTCGGTTATATTTCAGTAGATTTAGTATGCATTGCTTATGATAAGGTAGTGTATTCTATACCTGCGACCTATTTTTCACCTGACGATGCTGACTCAGGACGCTTGCATAGAATACAAAGACAGCTGTTCTCCATCTCTTACAACTGACGCATTAGGTTATATTGCAGTAGATCGTGTATGTACCTTTTGGTTACAATAAGGTAGTGTATTCTATATCTGCGACCTATTTTTCACCTGACGACGATGCTGACGCAGGACGCTTGCATTGAATACAAAGACAGCTGTTCTCCATATCTTAAAAAAAAAAACACGGTCACACTCAAAGCCCCCACTAGGATTCTCTGTATCGGGGTGCCATAGACATACACAGAAACTTTACCACCCAGACCTAGAAACAGACATTTAAACTCATCATTCAAATGTCTGCTCCGGCCGAGAATCGAATTCGGGACCCTCTGCATAGTAGGCCGATACGCTGCTAACTAGGCTGCGCGGGTCGCCTTACAACTGACGCATTAGGTTATATTGCAGTAGATTGTGTATGTACCTTTTGGTTATAATAAGGTAGTGTATTCTATACCTGCGACCTATTTTTCACCTGACGACGATGCTGACGCGGGGCGCTTGCATTGAATGCAAAAACAGCTGTGCTCAATCTCTTACAACGGACGCATTAGGTTAATTTGCGGTAGATTTAGTATTTATATTGATTATATTATGATAGTGTATCTTTATTCTATACCTGCGACCTAATATTATATTCTAGTTACATTTTGTTTTGTTATCCTTAGCATACCGAGTGTATGAGACAACGTCCCTCAAACTGATAGTGGTTGCTCAGTCAACGAAACTAACGAACAAGTTTTACCCGGAAATTCTTTCAGTAGATGAAAAAAAATTGGACTTCCCATACAAAATGACCACCTCGATCAGACAATTTGTATGGAAAATCAAATTTATTTTTTAAGTTCCTGAAGAAATAAACCCACTGATAGTTCAGTTCTGTTGACTGAGCAACCCCTATCAGTTTGCGGGACGCTGTCCCTTACTTATGCGGGGTGCATATCACAGCGATCGCCTTACAAATTTCAGAGTCCAACTGGCCAACCATTCACATGCCTTAAACTGAAATAAATTACTTGTCAGTTACGCACAGTGTTTTCCCTAAAGATGGATAAGAGATGGAAAAAAGCTCCAAGACCAGCATGGAAACTTCCATGCTGGTCTGGGAGCGAGAGAAAAACATAGAATGTGCCAGCTGCATTTCCTCCCGGGCATGCTGTAAAATCCAGCTAAGGGATCCGAGGGTTTCAGTATATTGTAATTTAGGCGATGGGCTGACAACCTGTCACTGCAGCAATATACCTAGAATTCTATCTTAAATAACCCTCAAAACTTTGTCAGACGTGGCAGGACGACCTTTGTTTAGGTCGTTTACGCTCTGCCTACCCCATTAGGGATAAAGGCGTGATTATATGTTTGTATGTATGGATAAGAGATATGCAGAACACGAGTGTGACAAAACATTTCTTGTACCAGTTGTTGTCCGCGGACATGACACTAACCCACTATAATGCCAGTTTTCATTCGCCTGCTCGCAAACGCTTGCATAGAATATTAAGTGGTCTTTCCGTAGATTGCATTGCATATACGACAAGCTGATAGCAGCGTTTGACATATTTTGTATCTTCTGCTATCGTGTGGGTTTATGGTTTAACAAACGAGCCGAAGCACCTCGGTGTTCATAAAATATGTTACATTTTTTGAAGTGCATAACTAGTTCTTTGATAGGTTTCGTACGAAAAAATCGCATACAACAAACAATAGGAAACAGAACGTGCCCTCCAAAGCACAATTAGCAAGCAGTTGCTCAGGTGATTCAGCCTAGGCAGTACTAGATACGTGGGACACTCAGAAAGATTTGCGATACTAAAAAAAATTGTTCTACAGGTACATATATTTTTATTAAATCTTTTCAAAGTACTCTCCACCAGCCTCTACACAAAGATTCATGTGTCTGAACCAGTTTTCAAAACACTTTTTCCAGTCCGCCGTAGACACCTCGTTTACAGCCTGCTCGAACGCAGCCAGCGCATCTTCCGGCGACGAAAATTGTATCCCCTTGAGCTGATTTTTTATTTTTTGAAATAAAAAAAAGTCACACGGTACTAGATCAGGGCTGTAAGGAGGGTGACCCAGGAATTTGACTGGTGTGCTGTCCAGGAAGTCCCTCGTTTTGAGCGCGGTGTGTGCAGGCGCATTGTCGTGGTGGAGCAGTAGTCCGCGGAGCCCTGTGTTTGGTTGCTTGTTCCTCACAACAGAAAAAACTTCTGGTAAACATTTGGTAGTATACCATTCGTCGTTAATGCTTCTTTGATCTCGTAAGGGAATTGAGGCCAAGTGGCCAGTCAAATTAAAAAAGCTGGCGATCAAAATCTTCCCCCCGCTTCGAGATCGCTTCACTTTGGTAGGCGTTAGTTCATTTTGAAACACCCAAACTGTCGACTGGCGCTTGGTTTCTGAATCGTATTGATAAATCCAGGACTCATCACCTGTTACGATGTCGTAAACACGCCGAGACGAGCCTGCTTCAAATTTGTTCAGCATATCACGGCACCATTCCACCCGGGCCTGCTTCTGAGCGTCGGTGAGGTAGTGCGGCACCCAGGGCGATACTATCCTCCTCACGCGAAGATGCCCTTGTAGAATCTCGTGAACGCTTCCCGATCCAATGTTTAATATGTGCTGAATCTCCTGATATGTAATTCGCTTATTATCTTGGATTAAATTTTTCACTGCTAGCACGTTTTCTTCCGTAATAGCCGTCAAAGGGCGACCGCTTCTTTCTTCATCCCCCAAGGTTGGTCGACCGCGCCTAAATTCGTTATACCAACGATATACGGTTGCCTTGGAAGGGCTTTCATCCATAAATGCCATTTGAAGTCTATCGAACGATTCATCCGGTTTCAGGCGACACTTGAAATCGTAAAAAATCAGCTCTAAAATGTTCCCGGCGCAGATCCATTTTTCAGTAAGACACGATACTTTGAATTGGCTCGCAAAAAATGTGGAGGGAAATTTTGAAAATGGAACACACATATTTTTACTTACAAGTAATCATATTTTCAAAAAAGATTCTAACCGGCCAGTCTGCCATATATAAAAACTATTTATAGCAATACTTTCTGAGTGGCCTGGTACTTATTAGTACAGCACTATTTTTGAATGTTTAGCTTAAGCAAACATACTTCAAAACATACCCCAATTTGAAGATGGGACCCCATGATAATGAGCTTTAGCAAGCTTTAACGTTGTAAGTAAGTAACTATAGATTAATTTTAATACTACAATCTTTATTATGATTATTATAAAATAAAACTCTTTATTGTTTTAAGAATTAAACAAATGAGTAAACTTAAAAATTAAAACAATAGGCGGACTTATCTCTATAAGAGATCTCTTCCAGTCAACCTAATGGGGATGAAAGAAGGGAAAATCACGGTAACAGATATAATAAAAGTAATTACGTTAATAATTGTAGTAATACTAATACACAATCTTGCCTAAGCTAGGATATGATTTAAGGAAATTGAAGTTTATCTAAATTCAATATAGCGAGATTCAATAAGCAGAGCGTATTGCTTATAGTAAGGTAAGTCTGATGGGTAGTCTATTCTATACCTTACGCCTGCGACCTATTTTCCACCTGCCTTGGATCTTTACCTTGAATGCAATGAATACAAAGACATTTGTGCTCTATCTCTTACACATTCGGTTATATTTCAGTAGGTTTAGTATGCATTGATAAGGTAGTGTTTTCTAAACCTGCGACCTATTTTCCACCTAACGACGATGCTGACATGGGGCCTTGGATCTTTACCTTGAATGCATTGAATACAAAGACATTTGTGCTCCATCTCTTACACATTCGGTTATATTTCAGTAGATTTAGTATGCATTGCTTATGATAAGGTAGTTTATTCTATACCTGCCACCTATTTTTCACCTGACGAAGATGCTGACATGGGGCTTTGGATCTTTACCTTGAATGCATTGAATACAAAGACATTTGTGCTCCATCTCTTACACATTCGGTTATATTTCAGTAGATTTAGTATTCATTGCTTATGATAAGGTAGTGTATTCTATACCTGCGACCTATTTTTCACCTGACGATGCTGACGCAGGACGCTTGCATAGAATACAAAGACAGCTGTTCTCCATCTCTTACAACTGACGCATTAGGTTATATTGCAGTAGATCGTGTATGTACCTTTTGGTTACAATAAGGTAGTGTATTCTATATCTGCGACCTATTTTTCACCTGATGACGATGCTGACGCAGGACGCTTGCATTGAATACAAAGACAGCTGTTCTCCATATCTTAAAAAAAAAAACAATGTCACACTCAAAGCCCCCACTAGGATTCCCTGTATCGGGGTGCCATAAACATACACAGAAACTTTAACACCATTCAAATGTCTGCTCCGGCCGAGAATCGAACCGGGGACCCTCTGCATAGTAGGCCGATACACTGCTAACTAGGCTGCGCGGGTCGTCTTACAACTGACGCATTAGGTTATATTGCAGTAGATTGTGTATGTACCTTTTGGTTATAATAAGGTAGTGTATTCTATACCTGCGACCTATTTTTCACCTGACGACGATGCTGACGCGGGGCGCTTGCATTGAATACAAAAACAGCTGTGCTCAATCTCTTACAACGGACGCATTAGGTTAATTTGCGGTAGATATACTATTTATATTGATTATATTATGGTATAGAATCTGTATTCTGTACTGCTGACGCGGTGCGTTTGCATTGAATACAAAGACAGCTGTGCTCAATCTCTTACAACGGTATTAGGTTAAATTGCGGTAGATTTAGTATTTATATTGCTTATATTATGATAGTGTATCTTTACCTGCACTATCATAATATAAGCAAGCAATTTAATTCTATACCTGCGACCTATTTTCTACTTGACGACGATGCTGACGCAAGGCAGAGCTTGCATTCAATACAAAGACAGCTGTGCTCAATCTCGTACAACTGACTCATAAGGTAACTTTGTAATTGGTTTAGTATTTATATTGCTTAAATATGATAGTGTATCTGTATACTTCCATGCTGGACTGGGCCTGGGAGCTAAAGAAAAACATAGAAAGTGCCAGCTACATTTCCTCCTGGGCATACTGTAAAAACCAGCTAAGGGATCCGAGGGTTTCAGTATATTGCAATTAAGGCGACGGGCTGACAATCTGTCTGATACAATATACCTATAAAAATATATCTTAAATAACCCTCAAAACTTTGTCAGACGTGGTGGAACGACCTTGTTTAGGTCGTTTATGCTCTGCCTACCCCATTAGGGATAAAGGCGTGAATATATGCACGTATGTTTTTGTCTGTTTTCTATACCTGGGATTTAATTTGCACCTGAGTGCTTGCCTTCAATACAAAGACAGCTATGCTCAACCTCTTACAACTGCCGTCATTAGGTTATATATTATATTTAAATTGCATATTACATATTATATTTAGATTTTATTAGAATATTTCGGTCAAAGAAATGAAATATCCTCAATCTTTATTTTTCGTTTCTGGCTGCCGCACTTCGGAATAAAATTCTGAAGGTTTGAGGTCACAATATAGGTACCTGGTACCTATCTAAAATTACCTGTACCGCTTAACAAAAAATTTACTTCTGATAAGTTTAATGTGTGGTTTGTCTTAATTATTTTTATTTTAGTTCTTACTGGGATAAATAAAATGTGTAGAAAGTCTGTTTCTTAGTTCCTTTGTCTCGTAACTAAAAGTCCTAGCTGGGCTTATACTTACTTAGGCTTTATATCAGCTTAGTCGAGATTGTCCCTCAGTAATATTAGTCTACGTAGATACTGTACATTAACGAGGCCACAATTACATTAATGGCCTGCTTAACTCCAAGTTATGTAATCAATCATAGCGTACCTACCATATTGGCATCGATTCGGACGAGCACACGAATAAATAAAAAATAGAATAGTTCTAGTGTAAAGGCATTTTGGCCTTTGTAATGACGAAACGCATCGGTTCGTTGTTGCAAACCAACTGTAATGCGGACACTTTCGCATCTGTTGAGTCGAAATGAAGACAAAATAGTGGTCAACAAACGATGAACAGATGCGTTTTGTTTTTCCTCACAGTCATCAAGAAGGGGCAAAGTTCCTTTACACTAGACATTGCAACATCTCGACAGGGATACACGTGAGAAAGGGCCCCCTAGCTTGATCACTCTGCGGTAATCATGCTGAACGGCTGCTCCTTAAGAGTTGGATTCCGTTCCGATCCAAACAACATCCGATCACAAGGGCGAAGCACTTGCGAATTTAAAAATCGGTTAATTTTTTTGAGGATATAGGTTATACTTAGTCGATATTTTCACGTCACAAGTTCTTGAATTGACAAGCATATAATTAAGTCCATTTACACTCCGTCTCTTTCTTTGCTCTCACGACAGAAAATGTCAGGCATGGACTTACTTCAGCTAAGTCGTGTTGCTACAAAATTGACGCCATATTGTTTCTCTCAACTGCTAACCGAACTGGGGCATATTCGCGTAATTAGAACATGTTATATTAAGCTCAACTTCAGAGCATCTTATCTGAAGATCTGCTATATGTTAGGAAAATGTTATGTAATGGGAGACTGTGGCAGTTATGGAAGCGGGATTATTTTGATTATATGAACATGAATGGGTTGGGAATTTGTGGTTTCAGGTAGTAAAGTAAGTGCAGCTTTAGTGCAGCAACACACAGGCGTCACTTACTGCGCGTAAGTTTGCGCTCTACACACTGTCAATGTTTTTTGCATTGCCTACAACACACGCGTTACCATACACACTACGCGCTAATGAAAACTAAGTTTGGTCCCTAGTTACAAATATACAATGCAAATGATATGATAATGCCTATTGTCTTTCACCTTGAAAAGGCCAGTCTGCAATGTTCCGGAAACAGATCCGCCGCCGGGAGATACTTCGTGTTTGGGAGGGTGTTCAATACCTTCGCTGTTCGCATAATGAAAGGTGAAGTGAAGCGCTTCATGAGAATATGAGGTATATAAGGAGGCATATCTATGATATATAGGCTGAATCTAAACCGAAGTTGGAAATCCCGGAGATGGAGACAGGATAGAGGTATCGGTTTTGCAAATGATGGGCTTAAATAAGGGCGTCAGTGTTGAATCATCAATACATTATTATGTAATTTTCTTCCATTCTGGACTGGGAGCGAAATAAAAACATAGAATGTGCCAGCTGCATTTCCTCCCGGGCATGCTGTAAAAACCAGCTAAGGGATCTGAGGATTTCAGTATATTGCGATTTAGGCGATGGGCTGACAACCTGTCACTACAGCAATATACGTACAAATCCATCTTGAATAACCCTCAAAACTTTGTCAGACGTGGCGGAATGACCTCTGTTTAGGTCGTTTACACTCTGCCTAGTAAGTATGTATTATTATGTACTATTTTTGGTTTGACTAAGGCAATTTAAGGTCTTCACCTGATAATTTTGGAGATCAAACACCTGCGCAGGAATTGTTTTCATAGGTCCAGTTTTGATTCATTGATTGAGCGATAAGATAAGAAAAAATATAAGCGTCTAAATAGGCTGTTGGTCACCTTTCTTCTCTCTGGTTGTGAGGTTTGATGAAATCAGGGATTTTGTTGGATTGGAGTAGACGGCAGTACGACAAACGAGTATCCCAGGACCTGGCGTAATACCGAATGCTGACCTTTAAAGTTAAACATGCACCCTTTAAAAAGAACTTAATTTTCCGACAATACAGTCCATAGGTTTTTAGTAACAGCTTATACACTATGTTAGATTCTTATAATAAATTTTCTCTCGAGCTTTAATCATGTTAACGATTGAAGATTTTTTTGTGATGCGTAAACACTACACTTAAACCATTTTAGTCTATTACAAACAAAGCTGCTAAGCTTATCACAAAAATTCGGTTGTTACCGAATATCGGTTGAGAAGATCATGGCAAATAAACTGTATTTTTAATATTTTTGTCATTATCTCTACATGTCTCAGGGACGAAAATAGCGCTCTACAAAAACACACCAGCAATTTTATCCACCTCAAGGATATTCAAACACGGCGGTAAAGAGAATACTGAATGCGAGCAGGAAGGTAGTGAAATGCCGAAGCGGAGGTAGACGCAAATCGTCTCGGAAACCACGGGACTTGTATAATAAATGACGCAAACTAACTGGTTCAAACCGGTTCACTGCTACGACTTTACTTGAAATTTGTTACCATTGGTTACAGTTTCAGTTTGAAAATGGAATTTGTGAAGGGTATGTGAGATATTGAATTGAAGTTTTTTTTTTCCTAGTTTTTTTAAAGTTGGATAAGTAGACTTGCCCAGGCACAAAATAAAGTGTCTGCTTTTGCAGTGCCTAATGGCCGCAATACCCTGGCTACACTTACTGCGCGCAAGGTTCTGCCCAACACGCAGTCAATGCTTTTTGTATTGCCTACAGCACACATGCGTCACCCTACGCGCTACGCAAGGAACTCTACGTTGGCGCATCCCCCTGCTAGTACGCGCGCGTAGAGAGTAAAGTGATGCATGTGTGTGGCTGCACTTAATGATGCCTAAATAAACTTACGTAAAATAATCTTTTAAAAACCCTTAGCTAGAGTATGTTGGCTGCCATATGAATGACTGGTCACTTTGATTAATGACCACTATCCTTAATGTCTAAGCTTTTGGAAACATGAAATAATAAATAAGTGACAGTAAGTATTTTATTCTAGGAAATAATATGTATGTTTCTAAAAAAATATTAGTCATAATAATGATTAGTTAGATTAATTATTTTTAAAATCCTTAATACGTACCAAGAAGCGCTTCCAAAAATCTTTTATAATGCGCACGGCCAAAATGTGGAACTCACTACCTGCGTCTGTGTTTCCGAACGCCTTCAACCCCCAACATTTCAAAGTTATAGTGAACAGGCATCTTCTGGGTGAGCTCGCACCATCGTCGACTTCGTCTCAGTCGTTTCCGACCTAGACTAGAGTCAAGAGCAAATCCATTTTTAATAAAAAAATAAAAAAATACACTGAGATATATTGGTGATATTGTGATTGTTGATATGACCATGAAGAAATATAATAAGTACAAATATGACTGATGATGGCTAATGAACAATTTGGTAGGTACAGTATTTCCAACTCCGTTTTAGAATAAAGGTAAACAAAATTTCATGTCTTTTAATCAAAGATCTTGTTTCTATAATAACTTTTAGCTTTAATATATGACAACATAGTCATAGTAGTTTTAGTAATTCAACAAATGTGCCATTACGTATGATTTATTTTTGAAATGTTATTTTAAATAAAAAGACATGAAACTTTGTTAACCTTTATTCCAAAACTGACTTGAAAATAATATAGGTAGGCTAACAGAAAGAAAATTACTACTAGGTAATATTATGGTACCATGGGAAAGCTTCCAATAAATATAACTTTTATTAATAATTGTAAATCACAAGTCAAAAATTATAAGCTAAGTGCTTATCACATCAATAATCATTTGAATTTTATTACTTTAATTATCATTAAAATTACTTTATTTATTATACTTCCATGCTGGCCTAGAAGCGAGAAAAAAACATGGAATGTGCTAGCTGTATTTCCTCCCGGGCATGCTGTAAAAACCAGCTAAGGGATCCGAGGGTTTCAGTATATTGTAATTTAGGCGATGGGCTGACAACCTGTCACTATAGCAATATACCTACAAATCTATCTAAAATAACCCTCAATACTTTGTCAGACGTGGCGGAACGACCTTTATTTAGGCCGTTTACGCTCTGCCTACCCCGCTAGGGATAAAGGCGTGATTGTATGTACGTATGTATGTAAAATTAATAAAACCATTATAACAATAGAATGCCTGTTCGACAAGCCAACGCTTTAAGCCTTTACTCAGCTTTTGCTTGTTCCAGCCAAACCTAAACCAATATTATAATAGAACGTACACATAACTTTGACTTGTAGCGTCTACCTATCCAAACCATAATAATTTATCCCACTAATACAGCTACTTGCTATCTATAATTTTATTTATTAAATTCAGGGTTGTCTGGAGGAGATTGCTTGAAGCGATATGGCCGCCTTTGCGCACACGTTTATTTTTAAGTTTTTCCAAACTGTACGATTTATGCGCAATAAAGAGTTTATCTATCTATCTATCTAATATTATCAATTTAAAAGTTTTTAGGTATTTATGCTAGTTACTTTTCCACGCTGAAGCAATTAGACGGATGGAAATGCCTGAAAAAAAAAACAATTTGATACTTTTTACCGCCTATAAAATAATTTATTCATATGAGAAATATGGTAGTACCTTCTAATTTGATTCTAAATAACAAACCCGTGGTAAGGTAGTGGTTTGTAGGATTGGTGAATTATATTTGTAACAATAATGTTTTATTTTTCTTTTTTTCTTCCATTCTGGACTGGGAGCGAAATAAAAACATAGAATGTGCCAGCTGAATTTCCTACCGGGCATGCTGTAAAAACCAACTAAGGGATCTGAGGGTTTCAGTATATTGCAATTTAGGCGATGGGCTGACATCCTGTCACTACAGCAATATACGTACAAATCCATCTTGAATAACCCTCAAAACTTTGTCAGACGTGGCAGAACGACCTTTGTTTAGGTCGTATACGCTCTGCCTACCCCATTAGGGATAAAGGCGTGATTATATGTATGTATGTATGTTTTATTTAATTTCTTACTACGTTCGGATGGAGCGCTCTTAATAATATGGCATTTGATTCGGACATTTCTGTTATCTTTATATTCAAGTAGTTACTTGAATACAAGTCATCCAAGATTTCAAGTATTTCCAAAAAACTACGATGCTCTTACCAAAAGCACATTTCTTAGTAGCCAAACAGCCAAAAGAGCTTTCAAATCATTCTGCCCTCCACTAAGCATCTTCTCCGTATACGAGAGGGGGTCGTACGGACTACAAAGAGACGGGCCCAAAGTGTAGATACATTACGTAGGCCCTTAGTTTATTACACAGACCCGATGCGGGTTTGCAAACATTACACTTTGCTTTTATTATACACATTGCGTTGTATGTTGTACATGTAGAGATATTTTAATTACAATAATAATAAAAAATACTTCGTTAACTAACCTACGCTGAGCAGTTATGAGGCCATTTAAATGCATGTTTTAAAAGACCCGGTTCTGCTAATAAGTATAACCTGCTAGCCATCATAGAAACAAATAAAAAGATATTTGTAGCACTAAACATAACTTTTCTAATAGTACATACATACATACATACATACAAATAATCACGCCTTTATCCGTAATGGGGTAGGCAGAGCTTAAACGACTTAAAGAAAGGTCGTTCCGTCACGTCTGACAAAGTTTTGAGGGTTATTTAGGATAGATTTGTGAGTGTATTGCTGTACTGACAGGTTGTCAGCCTATCGCCTTTTGCAGTATACTGAAACCCTCGGATCACTTAACTGGTTTTTAAAGCATGCCCGAGAGAAAATGTCGCTGGCACATTCTATGTTTTTCTCTCGCACCCGGTGCAGCATGGAAGAGTAGTTTATAGTTTGTGTTATAACAGCACTAAACTAACCTTGTTACAACACTAGTAGTAGTTGTGACCTTTATACCTAACTAGCGACCCGCCCCGGCTTCGCACGGAAATTAACAGTATATCTCTACTATATTATGCATGTATTATACATATAAACCTTCCTCTTGAATCACTCTATCTATTAAAAAAAACCGCATCAAAATCCGTTGCGTAATTTCATATATTTATGCTTACATAGGGATATAGGGACAGAAAAAGCGACTTTGTTTTATACTATATAGTGATACTCTACCAATTAACACTAAAGGTTATTATACGGTTGTTGATATTACAAGAGGTTTCTAGGGTAACGTCCATTAACCTCATTATCCCTTGACACACATTTTTTTTTAATATATCCTTACATAAATCCCGCATCCTTTATTTTCTCTACAAAACAGTTCCCACACTGATAAGTAGCCAAACACACGTCTGTCGACGACCATTTGTCTCTGAAACCCAATTTTATGAGTTACTACCGTTTGGTTCCGGGGTTGTTTGGTTTAGAACCCATCTGAATTTTAAATGATGAATTTCCGGAAAGGCTGAAAATTTACCCCAGAAACTTAACTTATTGAGCAGCCATTTGAAATTCAGATTTAGAATTGTTCGTTCGAAGTTTCTAGTTTTAGTTTCTGTATTGATTTGAGGCTATGTAAATATTGTTGAACGCGATTTTTGGTAACAAAGCTTTTGTTGATTTTGAGTAGAACAGTATTTTGGAAAGCCTATTGTTTTTATTGTCCGAGTGATCGTTAGTTTTGTATGTGGACAGATTGGCTTGGGAATCAGTTTTGAACTATTGGAATTGTCTGTTATCCTCATTCAACTAGGGAGTAATTTGTTTCTAGTACATTGGTTTTATTGTCACTATAAACTATTCAATAATACTCTACGTACTACTAAAGGAAACAATATGTATATATTATTGTATATTACCTAAATATAAACATCTCCCTATGTTTATCCATGAAAACGAACACTAACCGTGTTTAAATAATAGTACATTAGCAACCAAGGGTTACTACATAATAATTGCATACGAGTAGCGAGGGCGCTAATAGTACGAGTATGCAATTGATTTAACTGCCTCCGTGGTCTAGTGGCTAGTGCCATGGACTAATGATCCGGAGGTCCTGGGTTCGATTCCCAGGGGGGAATCACAAAGTTGATATTTGAGAATTTATCACTTTGTGAATTTTTCCCCAGTTTGGTTAGGACATTGCAGGTTGAATCACCTGATTGTCCGAAAAAGAAAAAGATTTCGTGCTTCGGAGGGCACGTTAAGCCGTCGGTCCCGGTCGCTGTCTTTGATAGTGGTCGTTACTCAAACCATGTCAGAGGCCTGATAGTTGTGCTACTAGGCGGTTTAAAAACTCTGACACCAGGGTTCATCGGGCCGATAAACTCGATACCCACTCGACAGAAGAAGAATTGATGCTTAATCCCGAGGTAAGTACTATGCTTTATAAATCGAGTGTATCGAGTGTTTATAATCACAACATTCTATGCTCTAGCTGCCCTTGAAGTCAGAAATATGGATTCGAGGGTCGCAGTGTATTGTAATTAAGGCGATGGGCTGACAACCTGTCATTATAGCGATACACATAACCATCTAAAATTGCCCTCAATATTCGTCAGACGTGGCGTAAAAGCTTTCACTAAGCATTTTACGCTCTGCCTACCCCGTACGGGGAAAAGGCGTGAATTTATGTATAAATCGAGCGGAAGATAAGTACAAATAAAGGAAAATTTTACGATATTTGACGATGAGAAAAGATTGAACCAGTTAGCAAAAACAACTCAATATGAAGGATTTCATCCATCACAAAACATCGCCAGTCGCGTAAGAAACTTTGTCTTATTCGCAGTAAACATTTTGTACATCATAAGGATTGTTTAAATATGTTGATGTTTCATAATAAAATTCTGGGTAATAAATCCACTAACTCTAATTTTGAGGTTATACATAAATTTTTAATCTGTGCTTTTTTTAACCTCACAATTAGAGTTAGTCGATTTATTACTCAGAATTTTTTATTATAATATTTTATTATTTGTTAGATATTTAAAATAAAGCTTTCGTAAAATCCAATACAATTACGTTTCAAAATTAAATTTCGATTCGAGTAAATATACGATTCGTAAACTTAAAAAAAAATAGAGTAGGACTTTTAACTTTTAAAACAGATCAGATAGATCTTTTTTTGAAATGCCCCAGGGTTTTTATGGGCTATAACAATCTAGCTTTTAGGGAAGCAATGGCCACTTACAGAGCAAGAGATACGTAAAATAAAATTACATTCACTTCACAGAACTATAACCTCCATTGAATATTACTGTACCTTTGCAAAACCCTTTCACACAAAAACAGTTATTTCATAACATTCATAGCGGCACTCTCCTACCCAGGCTTTATTCTAAAAACGCTCATTAAAAAATAGAACGCGACCAGATTATGCCAATTTGTCCCATTTTCATTTCCAAATCTCCGATTATTTTCTTGAAATGAGGAATTCTCGAGATACAGCCTTTTGTTTTGCAAGAGAATAGGGTAGGGAGGGGTAAGTTTAAAAGCCGAGTAGGAGGGGGAGAGAGGGGTAAGGATGTTGGAGTCACTGGGTGTTCTGTACCTACTATCTACCGGCCTAGTTTTTATACATAGGCCCGGGAAAAGCTAGGTTTTAATGACTAGGTATGCCTGGCTTTTTAGCTCGTTTTTTTGGCCGTTTGTAAGCTTTAGCTTGTTATATTCAGAACACAAAAACGCTTTTAGTTAGTTTCAACACTGTGAAGTTACGTAAGGTTTATTTTGCTAACGTTTCAAATATTCATACTTTGTTAGAAAGGTATTTTGCAGAGCTGTTTATTCAACCTTTCCAATTTTCCGGAGAGAAATCTTTCGGTTTAATAATTTGTAAAATGTAGGAGTGTTTTTTAAAAATAAATTGTAAATGCCTCTCTGTTATTAAATACATTTTATGTGACAAATGATCTAGATACGAGACCAAATTCAATGATATTTTTATCAAGTCTGTCTCTTGTAGTTACATCCATACATACATAAAATCATGCCTTTATCTCTTACGGGGTAGGCAGAGCGTAAAACGCCTCGCAAATGGCGCATTCGCCACGTTTGACGAAAATTAAGGGCAATTTTAGATTGTAATGTGTTTTGCTGTAGTGACAGGTTGTCAGCCCATCGTCTAAATTACAATACACTGTAACTCTCGAATCCCTTTTGCTGACTTCTGCAGCATGCCCGGGAGGAAGGGCAGCTGGATCATTCTATGTTTTTCTATCTCTCCCAGTCCAGCGTGGAAGAAAGTTTTCTTTGTAGTTTTTCTGGCAATATATCTAAAATATTGCTATGAAGATATTATCTACTAGTATAAGGACCGGGACATTTACATTCCATCCTGGCGTTCGTGCAGAATGTGCGTGAGACTCCGGAAGACATTATCGCGACGACAGTCTATGAGAGCCATAGAAACAGCGGGTGGTTGGTTCATCTGCTCTACGACATCACCATTGTATACACATGTGTTTGTAATGACAGGCATAGTGCAAACAGATAACAGTATAATAACTTCAGATTTGCATAAAATCTGCTTCTTACTTACCAATAAATCTCAGTATGCACAAGGTTGCGAAAGAATCAGTAACATACATAAAATCACGCCTTTATCCCTAATGGGGTAGGCAGAGCGTAAACGACCTAAACAAAGGTCGTTCCGCAACGTATGTTAAATAAGGACTACATTTCCGCCATTTTATTGGCCACCAAATTCAACTTGAAAACTCGCACGAAAGTCACAGCGAACTCGAATAAATTATGTCACTTTACGTCATTTCATTCCGCTCGGAGCTCGCGAGGCTTGGCCGTGGCAGGCACTGGGCTGGATTGTTTATATGTCCGAACTCGTCACCCATTCACTGAATTCAATGGTGATCCAATCGATTATGCTCTCTTTTAAATGCTCTTTTTATTTCAGATGAAATCGTTGACTTTTTGTGGTGATTGTCTTTTTCATTCAATGTAGAGAATAAGCTTATCCGTCTGTGGGTAACGCTAACGTAACATAATAAGAATGGTTAGGTTATGCCTATTTTTTGCCAATATTTTGGTAGGCACTTACGTCCTTTAGATCGACTCGCAAAACAGCAAACACTTCTGCTTGACGTCAGAAATAGGGGTGTAGGTAGTGGTATAAGTACTTTCATAGGCAAACTTCGCACAAACTCTACCTTGAAATTTTGTGTGTGAAATCCTACTTGCTAACTAAACTCATTACAAACATAGCGAAATATTAAAGTGAAATATTAAACAGGAAAAATATTACACAAAATATGGTTCCGCAGCCAAAATACTATGAACAAACAGTTTTGCGGGATAATACAAACAAACGTGTTTAATCTCTTCCACCAACTCGTAAAATAATCCAATATGATTTATTTTTCAAAGAGCATCCACATCCAACCAATTCGGTTTAATTTCCCACTTGCATAAATCTTTCTCAATTTTAGCCGGGCCGAAAAATCCAGTGTATTCGAATATCCGAAAGCCACAGTTTAAAAAACCGTTAAATTCTGGATGTGGTGCAGCGGGGCAAAGCGGGACAGCCCTAGTGGGGCTTGAAGTAGATAGGAATTCAGGGCAAGCGCCTGGATGCGTTATTTATTCGGCTTTAGGGTGAGATCTCATTGAAGTTGAGACGAGCGGAGCGGGGCAGAGACGTGCCAACAAATTTTATATGGTCTAAAATTTATGTTTCGTTTCCTTTCTGCTTTTGTAGAATCAAAGGAGGTATTTACTCTATAAAGTTTTTGGTAATGTTTTAGTTTGTTTTATTACACGATCGAAGACAGAGTTGGAGATAAATTAGGTGAAAGAAAGTATTTTTTTGTCATCATAGCTTATCGTTGTCTTCCACATCATGACCTCTAGGTATTAATGGAAAATGGACACAGAGATAAAGTAAAAATATAGTTGGCGGGAAGTGGTGGAAAAATATGTCTCTTTTCTGTTTCACCGCTTATCGCTCCGCTCATCTCTTTTCACCGCTGCGTTCATAAAAAAAAATGCAAATGAAAAAATCTATTTAGATATAGAACTTCGTTTAATGTAAAACATATTATGTCTTCCTTTTTAAGAAACAATAACATTTCTTTTCACCGCTCCGCTCACTAAAGGAAACCAACCTTAGCTCCGCTTTATGTACTGGCGCGCTTTAGCTGACTCTCCCCTGCGCTTACCCAAATTAAGCTTGCAAATGAATGGAGCTATTTTGATTTAGCACCTTTAGTTTGACTCTTAGACGTGATAACGACTTAGTGAGATAAAGACGTACTTTTGGTCTAAAAAAAGCTGCTGTATATTTTTAGAGTAACTAAGCAAAAAAAACGAAAATGCTTGCTTAGGCTGTGAATGCATAAATTTAAACGATATTTCAATGATTTGAGATTTTTGCGGTAGTGTAAATAATTTTACCTAGTATGAATTATGAACATGTTTTTAACACGAATAATTGTTTGCCTACTCGTAACAATAGTGTGCAACCACATTAATATCGTGTTAAAATATGAACACAGTAGTGATAAAATACCAGTTTGAAATACTAATCCTATCGAAACTATTAAGATAGGTACTTTATTTATTTATTTTATTCAAGAGGTTTTGGTGTCCCACTGCAGGGCAAAGGCCTGTATCCATTCCTTCCATTTTTCGCCATCAAGTGCCAGTTCTCGCCATTCGGTCATGTGTGCGTCTAGTTCATCTCGCCACCTCTTTCGGAGTCGTCCACGTCATCTTCTAGCATTTGCGGGTTCCCATAGGTACTGTTGTTGTTGTTGTTGTTGTTGTGGTCCTCAGGGTACCCCACTGGTACAAATTCCATTCTCCCCTATCTTGTCGCATAGGTACTTTTATTTATTTTATTTATTTATTCGCCTGTGGTGTCCCAGTGCAGGGCAAAGGCCCATAGGTACTACCCCAAAAAAATATCTTTATTACAGAGTGTTGAGCAGAATCTTACCCTTACTCACTAAGCCTTCACAAGGTATGACTAGGATGAGCTTACTTTAATTATTCAGTATAACTATCTGCGCGTGTACTTTGATTTTCCTCCACCTGACCCGTATTTGGCGAACCCTGGCTAAGCGGCTGCAACAGCTTTGATCTAGAATCGTTAATTAGTATTTTCTGATGAACTACGTTGGCCAAACAAACTTTCTAATAGGATTTTGTGTTTTATTTTAAAGTAATCCTTTCACAACTTGTTAAAATATAAATGTGAAAGTCATTTTGTGGAGATTTTCATAAAAAATATTTTTAATAGTTAGTTGCCCTACTGCCGTACCACAATGGTTTTTTTATTTTCGTTTGTACTTGTTGCAGGGAAATGATGGAACCAGGGATTTTGCGAAATCGTTAGGGATATCGCAAAATCCCGGAAGAAGGCGTAATCGTTAGATTATTACGTCTCGTCATTACACTATTATTATTATTAGCCTATGCTGTCCCACTGATGGGCAAAGGCCTCCCCATCCTTCCATTTCACTATAAATCCCTAAATATTTTTAGTACCTAAGAAGACGTAAAATCATCAATCGTCCTGGGACATATCCTTGCTTACAGCGTATATTTAGAAATTTGTGACGAACCTACGAACGATAGTACTATTCAATATTCATAGTTACTGCTCAATCGCGAGAGTACTCGGTAATTAATACTGGGGAATCTCTTTGCATCGTCGACTCTGTCTCTTTGACTTTTCTAGCCAATTGTGTTAGGTTAGACTAGAGTCAAATCAAAAACTAAGCTATCACAAATGAACGTTAACTTTTTCTTCAAAAACGGTGTGGCTATTTGCTCCGGTAGCTCTAATATACTCTGCGGCAGATAGGCTACCGTTGGCCGAGATATTTATGCAGACCTCCATGCAGCTTTGCATCCGTTTAGCTCCGCAAATTACGAGGCTAGGCATTTAATCCTACGCTTGATAATTTGACTATAGTATCGTAAATACGAAGGCGACAAGCTTGCTGTGTTCTGTCGCAGTGTATCGCTGTGTTATGTTATTTTGCGCGCGCAATAGCAGCGTTGACTAGATTATACACAAGAGTAAACAGAATCTACCATGCCAGACTGGGAGCGAGAGATAAACATAGAATGTGCAGCTGCATTTTCCTCCCAGGCATTCTGTAAAAACCAGCTAAGGGATCCAAGAGTTTCAGTATATTGCAATTTAGGCGATCGGCTGACAAACTGTCACTACAGTAATATTCCTACAAATCTATCTTACATAACCCTCAAAACATTGTCGACCGGGGCGGAACGACCTTTGCTTAGGTCGTTTACGCTCTGTTTACCTCATTACGGATACATACATACATACATATAATCACGCCTTTATCCTAATAATTTATATATAATCAAAACATAATTCGGCTTTTTCAGTCAGGTAGATTTTGATATCTTAGGTTTTGCCGGTAAATCCTAATATTCACCGAACTTTTTTTTATACACGTTACCAAAAATCTATTTAGTGAGCTAATTTTCTATAGATGCTCTTAAATTATTTGTTAAATTTTTCGCATAGATCTTATAAAAGAAAGGTGTTGAATAGGCGGTCATGAGATACTTAACATCCTGATTATGTTTTTACCCCAACACCGTGTGTAACCGAAGTAATTCATAGGGTACTTTTAACCGTAGGATAATATCCCGTTATCAAATAACACAAAGCCAAGATTAGTGCATGTTTAATGCTAATACCACAGCCCTGCCTGAAGCTTGAAACGGTAAACAACAGGAAGATTAGACAGAGGAATTTGAAATGAATTCACCTGTGAGCTTACCCTACAGCGAAATTTGCAGGGTTTTCTTCCTCGTCGAGTAAGTCAACCCGACGAACCCTGGTGTCATAGTTTTGACTAACTTCTGACATGTGTCACAATCACTATACTTAAAAAAACGCTGCTCCGGTCTAATGACTTATCGTTTGGATACAATCAGAAGATTATACATCATCCTAACCAAACTGGGTATAAACAATACGTTCAATTGATTAATATAATTTTATGTTCCTTCTTTGGGAATCAAATCTACGATCTCCAGTTACTACGATCTCCGGTTCAAGAGCCCACTCTATACTAGACCAAAGAGACAGTTGAAACTACGGGTCAAAATAATAAACAGGAAATTACACTGAGGAATCTGAAATTAATTTCACCTCTGAGTTCCACCGCGAGCTTCACTGACAGCGGCATTTACTGGGTCTGCTGGTGAACGGCTTCAGACATTAAGGCTCATAGTTATAAAGCGATCACAAGATTGAGAGTGATATTAAGTATGGATTTGACAGGCCATTTTGTATTAAAATTACATTTCTGATACGAACTCAAACCCGCCGTCACTCTTGAGAGCTGATTATAAATACGGGCCTTAGATAGCTCGTAATTACTGAAATGCTTAGCCTTAAGCTAGCTTCAACGCGAAAGGTGGCCTAATTTTAGTGCCAAGTGAACTTACGGTCTCCGGATCGAGAGCACAAGACTCCGGCTACAAGACCACTGAGGCAATTGTGAACATACATACATACATACATATAATCACGCCTTTATCCCTAATGGGGTAGGCAGAGCGTAAACGACCTAAGAAAAGGTTGTTCCGCCATGTCTGACAAAGTTCTGAGGGTTATTCAAGATAAATTTATAGGTTTATTGCTGTAGTGACAGGTTGTCAGCCCATCGCCTAAATTGCAATATACTGAAACCCTCGGATCCCTTAGCTGGTTTTTGCAGCATGCCCGGGAGGAAATGCAGCTGGCACATTCTATGTTTTTCTCTCGCTCCCAGTCCAGCATGGAAGAATGTTTTTCTCTCGCTCCCAGTCCAGCACGGAAGAATCTCGCTCCCAGTCCAGCATGGAAGAATTGAATTGTGAACAAAAGCAAGATTTCCGTGAGGAATCCGAAATGAATTTCACCTGCGAGTTCCACCGACAGCAGCAATTCCTGGGTCTGCTGGTGGATGCATCAGACATTTAGATAGCTCGTAATTACGGAAATATGATCACGCCTTTATCCCTAATGGGGTAGGCAGAGCATAAACGACCTAAACAATGGTCGTTACGCCACGTCTGACATTGTTTTGAGGGTTATTTATATAGATTTGTATGTATATTGCTGTAGTGACGGGTTGTCAGCCCATCGCCTAAATTGCGATATACGGAAACCCTAGGTCCCTTAACTGGTTTTTACAGCATGCTCGCGAGAAAACGCAGATGGCACATTCTACTTTTTTTGTCGCTCCTAAGCTAGCTAGGATAACTGCTTTCGAATATCTACATTTATGGCTAACTATTGTAACTAGGAACTTGGTTAGAAAATAAATTATTTGCGCCTTTGACGTTACTGTTTCAATATACAAGTTTCATATAAATACGACGTAGGTATAAAATGACCTACACTTAGTCAAAGATGATTTTTAAAAACTGTTAGCTGTTTTAAAACTCGCGTTTAATAACAGCTTATTTTCAAATAACAGAAATGTTCTCTCTTTTAAAATTTGGAATATCATGTTTTGGAATAATATTATGTACTTTCCGTTCACCGCTTTTTGTTCCTTAATTTAATTATTGTAGGTACACAAAACCATATCTATAGATCTTTTATAAATCATTTTCTTTTTCTTGGTTACAGGTCAGTGAAACACATTCAATAATGGAATTTGGCGAGGAGATTACAACTCATCAAACGACTCTTACAAAGTAAAATCAAGGTATTAACATTTATCACCTCAAGTCATTACCTTTATAATAATAAGAAATATCATATGTACATACATACATATAATCAGGCTTTTATCCCTAATGGGGTAGGCAGAGCGTAAACGACCTAAATAAAGGTCGTTCCGCCACGTCTGACAACGTTTTGAGGGTATATTGTAGGTATATTGCTGTAGTGACAGGTTGTCAGCCAATTGCCTTAATTACAATATACTGAAAACCTCGGATCCCTTAGCTGGTTTTTACAGCATGCCCGGGAGGATATGCAGCAGGCCCATTCTATGATTTTCACTCGCTCCCAGTCCAGCATGGAAGTAGAAATATCACATAAGAAATATCCAGTTTTACGAAGCAGACCACATTTGACGCGGAAATAATCGTGTCGAATTTTTATATTTTTATTTTTCCTATTGTTTAGAAAATAAAATAATACTGCGAAAATATCTCCTCCTTATATTGAATGTTTCCTAGCGCATTTTAAAAGTGGCTGTTAAGACCTTAAGGTATTTCATAACTTTATATTTATGAAATTATCATAAAGTAAATCTATGGTTGACCCGTAGAGCGAAGATATTTTATCTCATTGAAATATTTTTAAGGCTCAAGTTGTGCCCTAGTTATAAGTAGGTGATACGGTTTTTATATTTTACTATTAGTAAAGCTGTAAAAGTAACGTGACTGTATTACTTCTACAAAACATACATACATATAATCACGCCTTTATTCCTAATGGGGCAGGCAGAGCGTTAACGACCTAAACAAAGGTCGTTCCGCCACGCCTGACAAAGTTTTGAGGGTTATTGAAGATAGATTTGTAGGTATATTTCTGAAGTAACAGGTTGTCAGCCCATCACCTACATTGCAATATATTGAAACCCTTAGCTGTTTTTTACAGCATACCCTGGGGGAAAGCAGCTCGCACATTCTATATGTTTCTCCCGCTCCCAGGCTAGCATGGATAGCATGCATACAAAAACAAATGAACATAAAATAACGCCTACGCTATACCAATGTAACTTTGTCACCGAAACTTAAGGTCCAAAATTAGCTTTTCCCAATTTAAAGTTCACGGCAATCGAATGATGGTGACCCGCAATACTCCTGGAGCGCAGCCAACTGGACCAACTGGTACATAGAACGAAACTGGATTATATTTTGGGATTAGTTTCATAATTTCTTGTTACTGTGTGCTACACCATTGCACACACCAAATTCTGGTATTGCCCTTGAATTCTGAATTACCCGCTGCAAACTCCGGAAGTTGCATAGATCCGATGTGATTTTATGATCTGTCTGTAGATCTATGCGTCTTGCACGTGTCTTAGTTTAAAAAAAGTTGGTGTTTTTTTAGCCCTCACTAGGATTCCCTGTATCGGGGTACTATGGACATACAGAGAAACAACCATTAAAAACACTCAGACCCAGACATATAAATACATCATCAAAATTCTGCCCCGGCTGGGAATTGAATCCGGGTTCCACTGCGTATCAGGCAGATACACTGGCAACTAGGCTGTGCGGGCTGTCCGAGTTTTACTGGAACAAACTAGGGCCCGTATTTATAATTAGCTCTTGAGACTGACAGCAAGTTCATGTTCGTATCAGAAATGCCATTTCAATACAAAACGACCTGTCAAATCCATTCTTACGATTACTGTCAATCTTCAGATCGCTTTATAAATACGACCCGAGGTGTCGTAAATGGTACCTACAGTATATAGCTACGCCAAAGATGATTGATGTTGAAATAATTTCACATAAATGTCTAGACACAAAAAAATATATATAAATCCGTCGCTCGAATTCTCACGAAATACGTATAGTTCAATCGAATAACGACTTATTTAATATCAAATCCATTACCGTTTTCTGATATCCATCTATATTTCTAGACCTTTCATAATGTAGATACCAAAAATTACGTAACAGCAAAAAATATTCCAACTAAAAATGAAGGTTGCCTTCAATAGAATCCGATCCTAAACATACAAACCGATTTTCTCTGGAAACTAGATGTGTAATAAAACAGAACATAAAGGGCATTCCGGTGATTTGGGACACGTGGTACATTCTCCCAAGCAATCGTGAATATTTGATACAGGGTCGGATCTAGGCGAGGGGCGGCAAACGCTACATGCTTTATGATTTTTGAATAGGCTGCCGCTGGAATACAGTAGAGGACTGAACGTGCAGTGTTTTGTTGAACATTGTTTTATTTGTAGGAAGAAAGGAATATAAAAGGAGTCAGATAAAGGATACAAATCTATCTTAAATAACCCTCAAATCTATGTCAAACGTGGTCGTACGACCTTTGTTAAGGTCGTTTAAGCCCTGCCTATCCCATTAGGTATAAAGGCATGATTATATGTATGATTGTATGTTTTAGTTTAAAAATAAATTACCCTTAGTCCGACCCTGTTGCGCGTTCTTTTGAGCAACATCAATCATATGTCCAATGTCCTCAAGTTTGTTGGGAACGACATGACTTAAAATGTAGAAAGGATCAAACTCAATCTTGAAGAGAACTCTTTGAATAAGTGAACGTACTTACGTAAAATTTTCATGAATTAAACTGAAATGGAAAATTTTTAAACAGACATTTTTAAAGAGGCTTTTTAGATTATTTTACTCGTAGGTAGGTATATAAATATAAGGGATCCGAGGGTTTCTGTATATTGCAATTTAGGCGATGGGCTGACAACCTGTCACTACAGCCACAGCCACATATACCTACAGATCTAAATAACCCTCAAAACTTTGTCAGACGTGGCAGAATGACCTTTATTTAGGTCGTTTACGCTCTGCCTACCCCATTGTAGGTATATAAAAGAACGCATTGTTGCTCTTGTGCAATATTTTCCAGTTAGGTGTCATGGAACAACGTGAAAATTATAAATATTTCAACATACATACATATATATAATCACGCCTTTATCCCTAATAGGGTAGGCAGAGCGTAAACGACCTAAACAAAGGTCGATCAGCCACGTCTGACAAAGTTTTGAGGGTTATTTAAGATATATTTGTAGGTAAATAGCTGTAGTGACAAGTTGTCAGCCTGTCGCCTAAATTTCAATATTCTGAAATCCTCGGTCCCTTAGCTGATTTTTACAGCATGCCTGGGAGGAAATGCAGGTTATCGTATATTCTTAAAAGCCTGGGGACTGGGACTGAATATGGATAGACACGTCAGTAAATTCCAAGGGCCCGCCCTCATCAAATCCATCAACGTTGTAAAAAATAGATCCTCCCTACCCAATATTTTAGGAAAGTCTATTTTAAAAACAGAACTTGATAAACCGCTTCGCCGCGCAACATTACCCCTAAAACCGTCTAAAGAGAAAAAGGACTGAGCTGAAAATGTACCATAACTTTTCAAAGCCTCGAAACACGATAAAGATATCTCAGAAGGGTATAAAGCCGCTGTTCAAAGCACGCAATCAATCACCAAGGTTGACATCGCCGTCAGTTCAGTCAAATACCCAGTGTTTGAGGACGTGTGTAGCATGGGTGTGTAGAGAGACTACGACTCGGTTCACACTGAACGTGTTTAGGGGAGACGCTGCAAAATAAAAAGAACTGTCAAATCTATTCCATGCTGGACTGGAAGTGAGAGAAAAACAGAATGTGCTAGCTGCATTTCCTCCCGGGCATGCTGTAAAATCCAGCTAAGGGACCCGAGGGTTTCAGTATGTTGTAATTTAGGCGATAGGCTTACAACCTGCCACTACGGCAATATACCTACAAATCTATCTTAAACAACTCTCAAAACTTTGTCAGACGTGGCGGAGCGACCTTTGTTTAGGTCGTTAACGCTCTGCCTACCCCTTTAGGGATAAAGGCGTGATTATATGTATGTCAAATCTATAAAATATTTGGTAACTCACTTGTGGGTTTTAAAGAGGACGTTTCGATCCTATACGATTCGAGTAGCGAGCAGCGAACCGCAGTCGAAAGTCACACTTGACGCGCGGAGGAGTGTGACTGTCTTCTCTTCTGAAGAAGATCCTCGTATAGGGTCGAAACGTCGCAGTGAATGCCTCTGCCAAACCCACAAGTGAGTTGCCGAATATTTCATAAATATGAATGACACTTGTTCATCGTTTAGTGATAACATCATCTCCCTAGCCTTATCCCGTATGTTACGGGGTCGGCTTACTAATCTAGAGGATTGAATGAGGGTACTGGTTTTTACACAGAGCGACTTCCGTCTGACCTCCGCAACCCAGAAGGGAAACCAGACCCAATCCCAGATTAGGTCAAAGTTTTCAAGCCGCCAATGCTTAGCACTGGCCTCTGAAAATGGCTTAACGACTAATATCATACATACATAATATCACGCCTTTATCCCTTACGGGGTAGGCAGAGCGTTACACGCCTCGTAAAAAGCGCTTTCGCTACGTCTGACAAAAGCTGAGGGCAATTTTAGATTGGAATTTTTATTGCTATAGTGACAGGTTGTCAGCCGATCACCTAAATTACAATACACGGTTACCCTTGAGTCCCTTTTGCAGCCTTCTTCAGCATGCCCGGGAGGAAGGGCAGCTGGAACATTCTATGTTTTTCTACCTCTCCCAGTCCAGCATGGAAGTTGACGACTAATATCTACGGTATTAAACGATATTAACCGGGACCAACGGCATAACGTGCCGGAAGCACGGAAAAAGCGCCGAATAAACGTACATAGGAAATTCGAAAACCAAAAAACACATTGGTACGTGGTGGGATTTGAACCACGACCTCCCGTTCAAGAGGCAGCGGCCCTATCCACTACACCATCGGGCGACTAGTAATAACTGTCATATCAATGTAAAATTTCGAGATGGCGGCGTTTGTTCCTTTTTTCGCCACGGTCATTTAAAACGTAGCCGTACTGCCTATGTAGAGGATGTCGAGAGATTTTCATATGCCGCGTCATAAACAGCCTCGTTAATGTTTCTCCGTGGAAGCGACAAGTAAATAAAATAGGTGCGTAATAAAAAATATTTTGCAAACAGGCGATTCTGTGAACTCTTATTGAGAGTGACATTTACTTTTGGTGGAATTCTTCTGCTTGTTTTAGGGGGTGGACAATACGAGATGGTTCTTGTAGTTTGGATCATTTATTTTTTGTTTACCTTTGCTGTTCGAACTCTATTAATGCACATAACTATGTTTTTTTAAATTCTAGTAAATATTTTATTCAGACTATAATAGGATAACCTAAATGAGTTTTAAAATCAGCTATATTTAGTTAGCTAAGTGCTTCATTTATTTATTTAATTTACTTATTTAGCTTCTTCCATGCTGGCTTGGGAGCGAGAGAAGAACATATAATGTGCTAGGTGCATTTCCTCCCGGGTATGCTGTAAAAACCAGCTAAGAGATCCGATGGTTTCAATATATTTTTGTTTTAGGCAATAGACTGACAACCTATCACTACTGCAATATACCTACAAATATATATTAAATAACCCTCAAAACTTTATCAGTTGTTGTGGAACGACCTTTGTTTAGGTCGTTTCCGTTCTACATACATACATATAATCACGCCTTTATCGTTTACGTTCTGCCTACCACATTACGGAAAAAGACGTGATTATATGTACGTTTATTTAACTCATACACTAAAATGTTACATGGGTGGACTTAACGCCAAAGGCATTATCTACCAGATTACCTTTAATAAAATATTTATAAATAAAAAATCGATCATTGCTCTGTGTGTGAGCCTATCGCAAAGCTTTCACAATCTTCTTTGTTCCGTTTCAGTGCAGTCGAGCCTTTCTACTCAACGATACTGAAAGTAGGGGCACCATTCATTCAACTTAAACATGATGGGATTAATACATTAGACAATAAAGAACTTCCACGCTGGACTGGAAGCGAGAGAAAATCTTAGGATGTGCCAGCTGCATTTCCTTCCGAGCATGCTGTAAAAACCAGCTAAGGGGACCGAAGGTACAGCATTAACGACCTAAGCAAAGGTCGTTTCGCCACGTCTGACAAAGTTTCGAGGGTTATTAAAGATAGATTATAAGATACATTGCTGTAATGACAGGTTGTCAGCCCATCGCTTAATTACAATTTTTTTGAGGAACTTTAGCCAAAACATGATCCTGCTTTGAACGGGGGTCAATCCCGGTGACGCTATTACTGACATGTGTGTGTCAAGTAGTAAAATTGACCTTAAAAAAGCTTGATTCCCGCTTTACTGGGCAGCGCCAAGCAGAAAATAAAAAACGCTGCTGCTTGTTAATTTATATTTATTTCCAATATCAAGTGCATTATTCTTATTGCAGCTTTAAAAATTAACACTGGTAATAAGATTTTCACATGGAAAATAACTTTAATTTTCCTAAGATGCAACTGAGTTTCAAAATAATGGTACCCCTACTCGAAGCGAAGCTGCGAAGGTAATTTCGGGTTTCGTACCTCAAAAAGGGTAAACAAAGGGATCTCAGCTTAAACCCGCTTCGATGTATTTAATCCTTTACAACCCTTTAGAAATTACAAGTTGGAAAACGCGTTCATTAGGGATTTCAGATTATTGTTTATAGTTATTATTTATGGCGGTATAATTATAAATAGAATATTTTAAATTTGGGAAATGGTTGCGGTCGTTAGTAGCATTCATACTAATTGCTTCTTAATTTTCAAGTCTTTGTTGTCCATGCCGTAACAGAAGCCACTTTTGTATGAAAATTGATTTTTGTTCTTGCTTAGGTCAGAAGTAACCGAAATAAAATGACGGTGGAGAAAGCCCTGGTTGAGTAATGAGTAAGCCTGTTTGCTCTTATTATACATACATACATACTATCACGCCTGTATACCTAATGGGGTAGGCAGAGCGTAAACAACCCAAACAAAGGTCGTTCCGCCACGTCTGACAAGTTTTAAGGGTTGTTTAAGATAGAACTGGATATTGCTGTAGTGACAGGTTGTCAGCCCATCGCCTAAATTACAATATACCCTTGAATCCCTGAGCTGGTTTTTACAGCATGCCCGGGAGGAGATGCAGCTGGCACATTCTATGTTATTCTGTCGCTCCCAGTCCAGCATGGAAGCTCTTGTTATAAAGAGATTAGATTAGGGGATACGTTCGAAAGCACAGACGTTAGCAGTACGATGCATTTGTTGTGATATGCCCTTTCTTCTTTTTCATTTCTGTGGGCCTTAAACAACATACTTGGTATTCAAGGCATAAAAGTGAAACATCGTGGTTGACAGTTAATTAAATTTGGGAAGGTAAAACTTAATAGTACACACTAATACTACTAATACTACTAATGTAATCATGCTTTGATCCCAAATGGGGTAGGCAGAGCGACATAGGCTAAGGTCGTTTCGCCACGTCTGTGAAAGTTTTGAGGATTATTATAGATAGATTTGTAGGTATATTGCTGTAGTGACAGGTTGTCAGCCCATCGCCTATATTGCATATACTGAAACCCTCGGATCCCTTAGCTGACTTAGCATAGCATGCCCGGGAGGAAATGCAGCTGGCACCTTCTATGTTTTTCTCGCACTCCAGTCCAGCATGGAATAAATTTAATAGTCCTCTGATAAAAATATTCTTTGTCAACTTTTAGTAGGTAGGTACTTATTTATTTAATAAAGGAAAACAAAGAAATGAGTTTGACATCCAGGCCATGGGGAGCAGTGAAAATTACGGGGCATCAGTCAACAATACGAGGCAGCAGTTTAAAATTATGGTGCACATCACGGGGCGGCAGTGGAATCTACGGAGTAGCAGTAAAAATTACGGGGCGGCAATAAAAATTACGGACCAACAGTCAAAATTACGGGGCGGTTTCTATAGTGCAAATCATGGGGCAGCAGTATAAAAAAGGGCCGATGGTGGCAGTGGAAACTACGGGGCAGAAGTTGCATTATTTTTTGCTACATCCCGTTGCATGTACCAAAGATCAATACATTTGTTTTCGCAGCTATGAAAGGAAAAATACTCAATTTTTAATTTACTACATAATTTAAGTAATACAAAGGACCCGTCACCTCACAAAGCCGAACTATGACGTCATTACATCATTAGCAATGGCCGTTTGATCTCTGGTATTATGTAGTTACACCAGTAACTGAGCTTTACTCAAGTTAGATTTGATGATGATAACGGAGATTAGGTATAACATGAAATAGGTGGTAGATACAGATCTATATCTGGCAGTTTATATTCTTGGTTATGTTCAACCACGCTTTGGTCTATTATGGGGTAGAAAGTAGATGAACAAACAAAAGGGAGCTTAGGAGTTTTAGTTGACAAGTTATTAAAACTATGTTTTTTAGTATAGTGACAGGTGGTATTGCTGTAAATATTGTGCCAAAAAAAAAAGTTTGCAAAGTCTTTAAATGATCTCTCTTCTTAAATCTCAATATTAGACACTAGATGTCGGAATGTTTGAACGAGATTCACAACTATTTAACATGCGATTTAAGCATACAAGCTGTTTATTTTATAAACCACTGGATAAGTGTTATATAGTGGTACAAGTCTTTTATATTTTCTCTTGACCCTACTGAGCTAAAATCGACATTATTCCAGTAAATCAATCTTCAATGCTGGACCGGGAGTAAGGGAGAAACAGAATGTGCCAGCTGCATATCGTCCCAGGCATGCTGTAAAAACCAGGTAAGGTATCCGAGGGTTTCTGTATATTGCAATTTAGGCGATAGGCTAACATCCTGTCACTACAACAATATACCTACAAACCTATCTTAAACAACCCTCAAAACTTTGTGAGACGTGGCGGAACAACCATTTTTTTAAGGTCGTTTACGCTTTGCCTACCCTATTAGGGTTAAAGGCGTGGTTATATGTATGTATGTAATCAAGCCAGTACCGTCAAAACAATTACGGTATCGACAATCTTGTCATATTAATTACTGGAAACCATTAGTCTTCCGATTCCCAATCAGGTTAACATGTTAAACATGAAGCAATTCTAGTTAATATTAATCTGCATTGAACCTGTTAATTAACTATTGCAATAATCCTATCGGCGAAGTTTAATTAAGGAAACACTATTGAGAGAGATACTCTATTTTTAATATAAATATTATAAAAATTCTTGTATGGTATGTGTTTTCAAATTGGCAGACGAACCCCATACCAGAACTTTTAACCATCCAAATTATTGGAAATTAAAATAAACTCGATAGTCAAGTTGCTCGCATAAATATGGAATACTGCCATCCATTTAATACATACGAGTAAATAATAATATATATTTTTTTTTTTTTTGCTAGCCTGATCTGTCCCACTGCTGGGCAAAGGCCTCCCCTTTTTGTTTCCACTTTTTTCTGTCTTGTGCAATTTGCATCCAGTCTTTTTCGAAGGCATCCATCTCATAATAATTAAAAGAGTAAATAATGACACCTGCTGAAAGAGATGGGGATGATGCTTAATAGCAACCTGTCAACACACCAGGAAAAATATCATCATCTCCCTAGCCTTATCCCGTATCTCACGGGGTCGGCTTCCTAATCTAGGGGATTGAACGAGGGTACTGGTTTTTACACAGAGCGACTGCCATCTGACCTCCGCAACCCAGAAGGGAAACCAGGCCCAATCCACCAGGAAAAATATTTACATATACATATAATCACGCCTTTATCTCTAATAAGGTAGGCAGAGCGTAAACGACATAAACAAAGGTCGTTCCGCCACGTCTGTAAATTTTTTGAGAGCTATTTTGTAGGTATATTGATGTAGTGATGGATGAAAGAAAACTTCATACTGCGGAAATGCGAATAATGATAAGATAAGGAATGAGTATATAAGAGGAAGTCTGAAAGTTGCGCCAATTACCAACAAAGTAAGAGGTCGCCTTGCGTGGTATGGCTATGTTATGCGGAGGGATGAAAGTCATATAGGTAAGAGAGTAATGAATTTGAATGTGTATGGATATGTTGGGAGAGGACGACCAAAGAAAACATGGATGGACTGCGTGAAAGATGATATGGATAAAACAGGTGTGAGTGTTGAACTGACGGCTGACAGGGATGAATAAAGGAAGAAAACGTTCGATACGATAAGGGTAAGCGAATGATGATGTTTCCTGTACTGACAGATAAACCGTCCGATCCCTTAGCTGGTTTTAACAGCATGCCCGGGAAAATATTTAGCTGTTTTTCTCCCGCATCCAATCCACCATGGAAGAAATACTTACACCAGAAAAAAATACTTACACCAATTACCTAAATAAGTACAAATTTTCCATCAATTTGACCCACTTACATTTCCTTACTGCAAGTTACAAAAGCTACATTTCAAAGGAAGGTAAGTACGGATTTAATGTCCTACGGATATTCTTTTCAAATTACACCTCAATACATTTGACTTAAGGTCGAAGATCGTGTGAGGGTTGTTGATGAATAAAATACACATAGTTTCTTGTGGAGACGATTAATACAACTTATGTCTTTAAGATCGTCTTTTAATATCCGTAAGCATTTTAGTTAGAGAATTATGACAATAGTAGTTTATAAATACTTCCAAGCTGTACTGGGAGCGAGAGACGAACATAGAATGTGCCAGCTGCATTTCTCCCCGGGCATGCTGTAAAAACCAGCGATGGGATCCGAGGGTTTTAACATTTTATATTTATCATTTTTGGGACATTTTATGTTTTTTTCTCGCTCCCAGGCCAGCATGGAACACATAGGTTAAGGTTTAACCTTTAAAATTCGCTATCGCTTTCGCATGTAATATGCCGCAAGCCTTACGTTTTTCTGGGTATATAGTACTTTCCTTCGCTTCACTGAACTTATTAAAACCAGTATTTATATAATTCGAATGGATTCTGTTCAATAACAAACTTTTAGGAGTTACTGAATAGCGCCGCTCTACCGAGCGCCAAATGATTATGCCGCTTAGTTCTAATTTTAATTAATAATTTTTATTACAGTTTGTTTTAGAATGTATGTGTACTTTTCTAAATACAGAAAAAAAAAACATCTCTAAATGAGAACATTTAAATAGACAAAGTACATAAGTAGGGAATAGATATCGAACATCGACCCTTGGATAGAGATAGTAAAGTCTTTGTAATACTGCGACAAGAAATATCTAACACATTAACAGCCGAAATTAATTCTTCTTCTGTCGAGTGGGTATCGAGTCTATGGACTCGAAATTAATTAGAAATTTATAATTCACCAATTTTATAAACATGGTGCTGTAACAAACTAACTCGCATCTTTGTCGCATGCCGACAAAACTAAACCGTATAACAAAGCATAGGTAAGCGCATGCAACCCCCGCGGCTGATTTCTTCGATCAACTTGCAATTTTGTCATTTAAAAATTCTGATATTCGCTGTAGGTCAGAATTTGATGGCATATTTTTGCATCAGTTGATTTTAGAGCGCTATGGAATAACGTATCGAATGTTTCTTCTGGCAACCTCAATTGCCAGTTTTGATACCAAACTAACATTGTTTAGCTTTTGTTTCGCTTCAAACAGAACTGTTCTGTTGACTTTTGTTTTAGAACAACATTACAGCTGAAGGCAACATTTTGGTTTTACTGTAGGTAGCGCCATTTATGGTTATTTGTACTACGCTAGTTAACGTTCCAATTATTCTGAATTTACATTGTAACACGACAAAATAGTCTAAAATTAATATTATGGGCATTGTTCATGAAATACTACGAGTATCTTCCATGCTGGACTGTGAGCGAAAGAAAAACATAGAATGTGCCAGCTGCATTTCCTTCCGGGCATGCTGTAAATCCAGCTAAAGGATCCGAGGGTTTCTGTATATTGTAATATAGGCGATGGGCTGACAAACTGTCACTACAGCAATATACATACAAATCTATCTTACATAACCCTCAAAACTTTGTCAGACATAAACGACCTTTGTTAAGGTAGTTAGGTAGTTTACGCTCTGCCAACCCCATTAGGGATAAAGGCGTGATTATATGTATGCATGTACTCAGAAAATTAGGGAATTTCTAGGAAGGATAGTAGAGTTTAATTCTGTATATAAAGATCTGACGGCCATAGGTAAGAAAAGAGTTTGTTTTATTCTTTTTTTTGCTTACCGTAAGTTTGTCTTTAAAAGTCTTTGAATAATACCCTTAATTTAATTCTAAGTATTATTATATTGTATATTTAGTATTTACTTAAAGGATACATTTAACATAAACTTGATTTATTTTCATTTGATTTGATAATTTACTCTTAACATGAACTGTTGTCTTATTATAAGAAAATTGCTTGGATAAAAAACAAAGTATGGTCCACCGGATTAAGGAAAAGGTCCATAATATTAGTAGGATAATCTATATTTTAAAAGGGCTTACCTTATCGTTGGGGTAAGCTTCCGGCAAGACGTGAGGAGGAAACAAAAACTTCGAGAGGGGAAAACTGGTTCAGTCAATATTTTTGGACACTTATGCAACTTCCTGGATGTTTTGGTAAGGTCCATTGAATCTTTGCTTTTTCCTAGTTGTTTCTTCTGTTAAATATTGAATAGTGCACTTGAAAATCATACGGGGTGTAAGGGACAGTGTCCCGAAAACTGACAGCGCGTTGCTCAGTTAATGAAGTGAATTTCGAAGTGGACATTTTGTTTGGGAAGGTAATTTTTTTTTATCTCCTGAAAGAATTTCCTGGTGCACGTTGTTCAGTTTGTTTGACTGAGCAACTCCTATCAGTATGCGGGACGCTGTCCCTTACACCCCGTATGCAGGGTATAAAAGCTACTGTAAGGGATTTCTTTTACCGTGGCGTTCGATGACAAGACAACACCTTGTCTTTTTTTTCTGTATGGGGTTAATGCTCCTTCAAAACGAACATCTTTCACAAAGCAGTTCTTCTGAGCATTGAAAAAAAAACTTTCCCATCTAAAAAGACCAAAATTACCACATTGTCGTCTTCATTTCCTAAGAACACCATCCTTATTGAAGGCGATAGGGCTTAAGTGGCGCCCCCATCAGTAAAAAAAATCATAAGTCAATAAAAACGCAGTGAATCGAAAAACCGATCACACAAACTCAAGTTATTGTCTCTAGAATAATTTAGAACCTTATAAATTCGCGATTCATAGTTCGTTGTAGTAAGAGGAAGAAAAAATGCGAATAACAAATATACACTATGAAGAAATTAGGTTAGTTAGGTTAGGCTATAAAATAAACAATTTACTTACATACTAACTATTACTCAATTTAGCAAAGTTCTAGCTCAGCCACTCAGGTTTCTCCGTTAATAATCAAACCACCACACCACGAGGATTTTTTAATCTGAAAGCCGATTTGTCCCCCAGATCGCGCCCAATTTTTAATAATCCCTGAAAATTACTGCTAACTTTGCATGATGGATGGCTTACCAAGTTAGATTGCAAAAATGTCACACCACGTCTGTCAGATAGTATCGCTTGATAAGTCCCCCTCTAATGCGAATAAATTATGCCCTGTTTGAGTTTATTTTGTCGTATCAGATTTGGTTAAATTTGTTTTTGGGTTTTTTCAAAGTTCGACCAAATATGCTTTTTTATGTTGACAGCCTAATTATTGATCACTTTATAATGAACTTGTAAGATCCGTGGAAAAAAGGCTCGTGAAGAGAATCCATGCTGGACTGGGAACAGAGATCCAAGGGTTTCAGAATATTACAATTTAGGCGATGGGCTGGCAACCTGTCACTACAGCAATATATCTTTAATCAAAACTATGTCAGACGTGGCGGAACGACCTTTTGTTTAGGTCCTTTACGCTCTGCCTACCCCATTAGGTATAAAGGCGTGATTATATGTATGTGAAGAAAACAAAGCATAAAACCTTGAATTCTAAAATTTAGAGTAAATAGGCATTTTCTCGGTGAGCTCACTCTATTGTCCACTCTGTTTCAGTTCTTGACTTAAAATAGTCAAAAGCAAACTATTTTTTAATGAAAAATTGACACAAAAGATTCTGCGTACACGGTGTAAGAATACTATATTCACAAAAATTAAAAAGCGCTTTGTACTAAGTTAGTTATTCTTCTGATCGCTCGGGCAGCAAAATCCAAAATGGAAGTACTTACGTACTCTAGTTCTAAGATATGGAAGTATTATAAAGTCGTCAACCCTTGCTGGAACGACCTCATGACCTGTTGGCAGCTCCTCATAAAGTTCTGCCGATAAAAAGGTACTAAACACGGTCAATTAGGTTTACGACCTCTAGATGGGTATTCACTAAAACCAGATTAGAATATGGCGCAGTGTGCATTTCGAGGCTGAGTTTTATGACTAACTAGGGCTCCAATTTATAAAGCGATCTCAAGATTGGGAGCAGGATCACGTATGGGTGTGACAGGCCATGACATTTCTGATACGAACTTAAACGGGCTTAGATGTCTAAAGTTTGCTTTTCCTAGGTAGTGACGGTCTGACCATAGGTAGTGACGGTCTAACCATTCACTACGTTAAATTTTTGAATCGAAGTGTGAGCAGCAAGGTCTTTGCGTCTTATTCGTAAAAAGTGCGTTGCCTGGATTCAAATAGCATACCGCGGTTTTCGAAATTTGTTAATATCTCTTAGGCATGCCTTCAATGAAAGTCTTTGATGATGTTTTTTTTCCGTTTATGGTTTATTATGGATTTGTAGTTTTTTTTTTATTTGTTGTGCCCAGGTGTCTCTTTTGCTGACTGTACCAAACATTGTTAGAATTTGCCACGGTTAGTTGTTTGCAAATAGGATGATAGCTATCATTTTTTTTCAGTGACATAATATTGGATCCAACTACCATCCAAAATGTTGATACATCATCATCATCACAAAAATACATACGTCAATGAAATATTAATCAAAACATTGAAAGGGAAAACGCTGATTCATGTTCTTCTTCATTGAAATCACAGAAATGCATACTTAATTATATCGGAGAGAGTATTATGTGAATGGAAAATCAAAAAGGAAAAACAATGAAAACGCTTTCTAAGAAAGCTTATTAAAATTCCTGTGAAGGATCCCAGGCGATATTAAAAAAAATATAATGAAATACCATTTCTATTTGACAAAGAATAGGGTAAGGAAGGAGGTAACATTGGAAAAAGAAAACAGATTTAATATAAGAAATTAATACAGGAATAAATCAACATGGAAGGAAAGAGTTTCCTTCCTTAAAAGTTATTACGGATCAGTATCCTAAGCTATTTGTAACTTTATTAATGGGTTCAAAAATACAAAAATAAAAACCTTCATAATATTACACCCCGGATCCCGGAGGATGGTCGCCGACGACGGGGAAGACCCCGTAGAAGATGGCGAGACGACCTAGATGCTTTCTGCGCACAATGGCTGACAGAGGCAGCAAACAGAGACGCCTGGAGAGATAAAGGGGAGGCCTTTGCCCAGCAGTGGGACGATTTATAGGTTACAAAAAAAAAAAAATATTACACCGATCACGCGTAGGCGGCTGTTTACATTTCAATAATTCTTCAAGCTAAAATAAAACTGCAAATAAAAGCTACATGAAAATAATTCATTTGGATAAGGGGACAGCTATTAATTAATGAAATTGTGAATCCCGTACTAATTTCCTTGTAAGAATCCCCGTTTTTGTAAAAGATATTAGAAATCTTGTTCCTTGCAATATGCATTAAGCTTGTCACGCCATCTCTTTCTCGGCTGCCCCCGCGGCCAATAAAGTTAAAAGCGTTCTAATTAAAGTCCATGAATCGTTTGGCATTCTGGTTACATTACTATATATTCTACATTTCTATATACTATATTACTTCCATGCTGGACTGGGAGCAAGAGAAAAACATAGAATGTGCCAGCTGCATTTCATCCCGGGCATGCTGTAAAAATCAGCTAAGGGATCCGAGGGTATCAGTATACCCTCAAAACTTTGTCAGACGTGGCGAAACGATCTTTGTTAGGGTCGTTTACGCTCTGCCTACCCCATTAGGGATAAAGGACTATATGTATGTTACATTACTAGCCAAGTCGTTCTTTGGGTTAAGACATTACTGGCTTAATTTTGAAATGCTCGTTAGTGGTTTAATTTGGTCGTGTAATGTTAAATATCGATCTTTTTTCGATATCAACTTACAGTTAACTTACTAGGTGATAAATCTGGGAAATGGACAGCAGCGTTTCCTGTACATATGATATCATACACTGCGCTTACCGATCGTCCTGTCAAACTTGGTGGGTACGGAAAACACCTTCCAAGTTGAGGCCCATGTATAGCAAATCGACTATTGCTGCTAGTTTTGAATTGTTTCTTTTCTATTTTCTTCCACGCTGGACTAGAAGTAAGAGAAAAACATAGAATATGCCAGCTGCTTTTCCTACTGAGCATGCTGTAAAAGCTATGGGATCTGAGGGTTTCAGTATATTGTAATTTTAGCGATGGGCTGACAACCTGTCACTACAGCAATATACGTACAAGTATATCTTAAATGACGTTCGAAACTTTGTCAGACGTGGCGGAACGACCTGAGTCGTTGACGCTCTGCCTACCCCATTAGGGATAACGGCGTGATTATATGTATGTATGTATTGAATGGTCTTATTTGAAGCACTTGGCAACAAAAACGCATGTTGCCACTAACAAGTGCTTGGAATATATTTTTTTATGCAACACGCGAGACATAGACTTAGCTTTATCCAGTGAGCCACTTGGAAACCTTCCAAAACTAAGCCGAGGGGTGCCATGATCGGATCCTGATAGCTCAAAGAGAGTAAATACCGCGTGGGTAAGAATCACTTGCAGGTTTTATTATCAACGGAATTCTATACAAGTATATTAAGCCTCTCTTAAATAACCCTCAAAACATTGTCAGACGTGGCGAAACGACTTTTTTTTAGGTTGTTTACGCTCTGCCTACCCCATTAGGGATAAAGGTGTGATTATATGTATGTATGTATATGAATCGTGCCTGGTGGTAAGCGGGTAAAGTAATTTGGGCTAAGGCTCGTATTTATAGACCTATCTCAAGATTGAGAGCAATATTAAAAAGGGATTTGACAGTTCATAATCTACTGAAATGACATTTCTGATACGATCAAGCTAACTTTCATCAAGTACTGTTTATCAATACGGACTTTAAAACACTTGCTTGCACTTTAAAACACAGAGAGACGCATTTAAAAGAAAAATAAATTTCATGGCTCACCATATACGTAGAAATGTCGCAATTACACACTACTAGTATACATTTACCCTTATATAAACCAGAGTTAAGCAAAAGGTTAGCAGTTAACCCAAAGGTTACTGTTAATCCGTTAAGCGACTCCTGTCATTCAACGAATCACAGACAAAATTACTAAAAGGATGGTACATAAAAAGAGAATGTAATGGAAATAAAATAGAAAGACATACATACATACATCACGCTTTTATCCCTAACGGTGTAGGCAGACCGTTAACCACCTAAAAAAAGGTCGTTTCGCCACGTCTGACAAGTTCTGAGGGTAGTTTAAGGTAGATCTGTATATTGCTGTAGTGACAGGTTGCCAGCTGATCGCCTAAATTACAGTACACTGAAACTCTCGAATCCCTTAGATGATTTTAACAGCATACCCGATAGGGAATGCAGCTGGAACAACCTATGTTTTTCTTTTGTTTCCAGTCCAGCATGGAAGGCATATAATGAATATACTAAATTAAATATTGGAATAAATATTGGACTCTAAATTAGATAGCAAGCTGTGAATTTGCTGAACGGTTATTATAAGGCCTGCCAATAGATATCAGTTTTGCTGGCTCCAAAAATGTGAACATTTCTGCTTGAATGACAAACCTTTAATCCTCATAAAGCAGTCATATTTTTACGTAGCTAGTGGTGTGTTGAAAAATATAGAGAGTAGGTATCTATAAACAATATTTTTGCCTTACCTACTCAAAATATAAACAGAATAGTTAATGCGTAGATGTTATCCGTATTCCTTTTCACAAAGCTGCTTTGGATTTATTTTTACAAGTTGAAAATCTGCAGACAGAATATATTTTTAATAAATTTGAAAATATATTTGACTATGGGCTCGATTCTAGATTTCCCGGTTAAATTAAAATTAAAATCTAGTTGTCACTTTCAGATTAAAACATTGAAAGATCTATTCTCTACGGTTTTTGATTTATAGTCGTTGGTTTTATGCGTTATCTGTCATTTTTATCCGCTGTCATATGATTGACAGAAATACTGGGGAAACATGCAAGAGCGCGTCAAAATCTAGCGGACAGTGTCAAACCATAATATATAAATCGCCTGACCTTTTTCAATTTTATTATTTTGTAAGTGACAGATAGATTTTAATTTTAGTTTTAGCCAGTGGTAACTAGAATCGAGCCTTATGTGCATGATTAACATGTGTATGTGTATTATGTGTAAAATTATTTTCATTCACGTCACCCTTGAAAGACTGATCATAACGTAGACAAAATATATTTTTTACGATAGATTTGCTTCTAAGTAGATATTATGATTGAGATAGGTAATCGAATCTAATTGAGATAAGAATCTTTTTTCCATGCTGGATTGGGAGGGAGAGAAAAACATAGAATGTGCCGGCTGCATTTCCTCCCTGGCATGCTGTAAAAATCTGATAAGGAATTCGATGGTTTCAGTACATTGTAATTTAGGCGATGGGCTGACAACCTGTCACTACAGCAATACATACATATAATCACTCCTTTATTTCTGATGGGGTAGGCAGAGCGAAAATGACTTAAAGGTCGTTCCGCCACGTCTGACAAAATTTTAAAGGTTATTTAAGATATTAAGATATTAGTTATTTAAGGTTATTCCTAGGTACCTCGGTGTAGTGACAGGTTGTCAGCCCATCGATTTAATTACAGTATACTGAAACCCTCGAATCCCTTAGCTGGTTTTTACAGCATGCCCGGGAGGAAATGCAACTGGCAGATTCTTTGTTTTTCTCTCGCTCCCAGTTGAGCATGGAAGAACCTTTATTACTCTTGCACAAAAAATATCATGTATTCTCCTTAGCTACCGCTATCGCGTATAGAATAATGGTTTTATTATACCGCAAAGCAGGGTTATTCGCAATGCTGTATTTCGTAACAGAGTTAGGACTGCGCAGTATAGTAGCAATGATACCCTACGAATACGGACTTATTCCTTACTAGCGACCCGCCCCGGCTTCGCACAAAAATTATCAGTGTTTCTCTACTATATTCTGCATGTATTATACATATAAACCTTCCTCTTGATTCACTCTATCTATTAAAAGAAACTGCATCAAACTCCGTTGCGTAGTTTTAAAGATTTATGCATACATAGGGATATAGGGACAGAGAAAGCGACTTTGTTTCATACTATGTAGTGATTTGTAGATGATACCTAGCTGTCAAGTGGATAAAATGACATGCCACAAAGAATGTGTCAGCTGCATTTCCTCCCGCGCATGCTGCAAAAACAGCTAAAGGATCCGAGAGATTCAGTATATTGTAATTCGGGCGATAGGCTGACAATATGTCACTACAGCAACATACCTATAAATCTATCTTAAATAACCCTCAAAACTTTGTCTGACGTAACGCTCTGCCTATCCCGTTAGGGATAAAGACGTGAATATATTATTATGTAAAATATGACTATGATTAAGCATTTTATAATTACGTCCGTCAGTTAAATGTTAATGCTCCATCTATTTGCTACCACTACCTTTCTTTGACTTCTTCTAAAGGTGTATTATTTAAGAAACTATTTTTTTGTGTTACTAGGGTTTTTGTTTTATTGATATTTATTTTAAAACCGAATTTATTGCAAGTTTGATCCATTTCGGTAATGAGTTATTCCAGTTCTATTGCACTGTTGGCTATTGCAGCTATGTCATCGGCAAATCTTATAAATTGCATCCGTTCCCCGTTTATTTAACCCCTCCTTTTTCCAAATCCAAGATCTTTTTAATAGCTAATGATAATGAATCATGATATTCTAGAATTCTATTCGCAAACTCAATTTTATTATAATAATATTTTGCTTTCCCCGTTTCAATATAACGGGTAGAACGACAATCATCTTAATTATTTCATGACGTCAGTAGGACCATCCCTCCGGCTATTATCTGGATTAAACTTCAAAAAAAGAACAATAAACGAATTTCCGTAGACGAGTAGTCGACGCTCGTGTAATCCTGTGCGGGGCCAGGAAAATGTGCGATTTCTTAAGCGGACCAAGTAGCGATTTTATTTAGAGATTTACATTATTTCAAGTCTAATCCGTTGTGAAGGAAAATACTGTGACGGCCCTGGTATTCAAACTATTTGTTAACTAGTAGTTATAGTTAGCTGTCAAAACTACCATGAGTCCCCGTATGTCAGAACTGTTTGTCAAGTCGAGATTGACGCGAAAGCTTGTAGAACGATATGCCAAGCACAAGGGCTACGATTACATGATTACATCGAGATAATATTAGAAATTTTGACTGGTATTTTCTGGATCATCGTCATCATCTCCCTAGCTACCTAATCTAGGGGATTGAACGAGGGTACTGGTTTTTACACAGAGCGACTGCCATCTGACCTCCGCAACCCAGAAGGGAAACCAGACCTTTTTGTTTCAGGTATTTTCTGGATGCATATACGTAAAACTAAAGGAAAATCTAGAGTGAGACGGACGATAAAAAGAGTGGAACCACAAAATTAAAGGAAGGTTCTGGAGTCATGACGACTGAAATGAATGATGAAATGGCAATCGAAATTGAATGTTCCAAAAACGATTCGAACGGTATCAAAGCCGCAGTGGGACGGCCAGCCGACAGTTCTATATTTGAAGTGGTTCGAGAAAGAAAATGAACAGTAAAGAGAAAGTGGCAATAAAAAGTGGTGAAAGTAAAAGTTCAGTGAGTGATAAAAGTGTGTAGCCAGTACAGTCGCAGTGTCAAGTGATGTGTGTGAACTAGTGTGGACATAGTGACACTGCGCGGTAATGGAAGTTTGTGAGTGTCGGCGAACGGGACTTTGCTGGTCTGAAGACAGAAGAAAACTCTGTTAGTTGAGTTCCGTGAACGCTAGCTGTCACACGTTTGTAAGTCAAAGTTAAAAAGAAGTAGTCTGTTAATCAGCATTTGCGTTTAATTTAATTTAACCCCGAAACTCAAGCCCGAATCGTCAGGAACAAAACGTCGAGCACGTAACAATACCATTACTATTCGGAAAAAAAAGAGAAATATGTAGGCTCGTATTTATAAAGCGATATCAAGATTAAAAACAATATTAAGGCCCATATTAATAATCAGCTCTTGAGACTGACAGCGAGTTTGAGTTCGTATCAGAAATATCATTTCAGTACAAAACGGCCTGTCAAATCCAAACTCCATCTACATCCATATTGGTCTCAATATTTAAGTTCGCTTAATGAATACAAGCCTTAGTAAGGATTGAACCAATCGTTTTGTACTTAAATGACATTTCCGATTCAAACTCGCTGTCACTCTTGAGAGCTGATTATAAATACGGGCCTAAGTGTGGTTTCCACTGACGCTCCGTTTTGACCTGCGATGTACAGACTTAGTATCTCACCGACCGCCAAAGATCTAATCTTGATAGAGAGTAGTTGGGCAGATTAAGTTAAAAGTAGGTACCAAATTCCGTTTCAAAACTCATCTCCCTAGCTTTATCCCGTATATCACGGGGTCGGCTACTGTTTCAAAACTGTCTACAATAAATTGTTAACTTGAAGTATGACTTGACTGTTACAAACGTATAGATGAGCGAAAATAATTTTAGTTTCAGTAAATCACAGTCTTTATGGCCTATAAAAAAACAGCGACTCGACGGCAAAACTCGCTCCAAATAGGATCATTAAAAGCTTAAGCAGACAGTTTTTAAGTTGTTTAAAAAATCGTGTCTCTGGCTTAAATTTAAGCTTCTTTCTGATTATGTTTCGCAACGATTATCGGGGTTCTGCGTATTTTTTTCCTTCATAATAAGGTCAAGTCTATATAACGTAAAGGATATTACAAAAAGACAGCCAGAAACAGAGTATTGTATATTGTATAAATATGTAGGTAGGTACATACAAAAACCTATTAATATCGTTTTAGTTGTTCTTACAAGTGTGCCAGCTGCATTTTCCGGCAATGCTGTAAAAACCAGCTTAGGGAACCGAGGGTTTCAGTATATTGCAATTTAGGCGATGGGCTGACAACCTGTCACTACAGCAATATACATACAAATCTATCTTAAATAACCCTCAAAACTTTGTCAAAGGTGTCGAAACGACTTTTATTTAAGTCGTTTACGCTCTGCCTACCCCATTAGGGATAAAGGCGTGATTATATGTATATGTATGTGTGTATGTGTACACGTAAGGACAGAAAAAAAAAAGTTAATTAATTGTTTAAAGGCCTCCAAACTAAGGCTCGTATTTAAAACCCGATATCAGGATTGAGAGCAATATTAAGTATGGATTTAACAGGTCGATTTATACTGAAATTACATTTCTGATACGAACTTAAACACGATATCACTCTTGAGATTTGATTATAAATTTGGCCCTAGGACTGCAATTGCTTGAAAGATTGATAAACATAAACCAACAAAAAATCGCGTTTTAGTTTTGTTATATCTGCCATAAACAAATCATTACCCAATGAATTCAAGAATATAGATCAAAATGTTCTAGTGAAAATATTTACGAATCCTACTTTTACGTCCGTCATACGTAGTCTTAAAAAGTCAAGTGCTCTACAAATTTGTCCACTACGTAACTGTTAAGAACCCAATTTTGTGCAAATATACCTTTTACAGCTAAACATTTACTTCCATGCTAGATTGGGAGCGAAAGAAAAACATAGAATGTTCAAGCTGCAATTCCTCCCGGGCATGCTGTAAAAACCAGCTAAGGGATCAGAGGGTTTTAGTATATTGCAATTTAGGCGATAGGCTGACAACCTGTCACTACAGCAATATACCTACAAATCTTGACCTAATAACCCTCAAAACTTTGTCAGAAGTAGCGGAACGACCTTTGTTTAGGTCGTTTACGCTCTGCCTACCCCATAAGGGATAAAGGCGTGATTATATGTATGTATGTAGTTTGCAAGGATCGTAGCAAATGGAAGGATGTGATCTCTGCCTACCCCTCCGGGAAAGAGGCTGGACGTTATGTATGTATGTATGTATATTTTCGGCTCAATTTCGTTTGGTAATGTTGATAATATTTTTACAATTTCGGATTCAGGGCTACGCTTTTTGCTACGGCGTAGCACTCGTAGCTACGGTGTATTTGGAAGGAAATTTATTAAAGTTTTTGTACATTGTTTTAAGAGCCTGCACAAAAACCTTGATACCTAGAAAATACACTGCCTCCGTGGTCTAGCGGTCTGAGCCATGGGCTTACGATCCGGAAGTCCTGGGATCGATTTTCAAGGAGGAACACAAAGTTGATATTAGTCAATTTATCGCTTTGTGAGGTTTTCCCCAGTTTGGTTAAGATATTGCAGGCTAAATCACCTGATTATCCGAATAGTAAAAGGATTCTGTGCTTTGGAGGGCACGTTAAGCTGCCGGTTCCGGGTTCTGGCTTTAATAGTGGTCGTTACACAAACCATGTCAGAGGCCTAATAGATGTGCTACTAGGCGGTTAGTGAACTCTGACATCAGAGTTCTTTGGGTCGTTGTTCGACTTGAGAATCCACTCGCTAAGAAGAAGATCCGATCCTAGTCATATCATAATATTATATTTACAAGTTTTTTCACAGAGCTCGGTTTTCGATAAACTTTCACCATATGCTGGGTGTAGAAAGATTATCCCACAAAATTTGAAGGTGTGAAACTTAAAAACTTTTCCCAACAGTATAAATCGCCGATATAACCGCGTCCTAAAGCCGGCATAAGAGCGTGTTCAGTAAATTGCTAAATAAATAATCTGTCTTCCTACAGACACATTAAGTTATTTATATTAACCAACACTTCACCTTTTTTACAAAAGAAAAACATAGAGTATACCAGGTGCATTTCCTCCTGGGCATGCTATAGAAACCAGCTAAGGGGTCCGAGGTTTTCTGTATATTGCAATTTACGCGATAGGGTGCCAAACTGTCACTACAGCAATTTACTACAAATCTATCTTATCCTCAAAACATTTTTTAGGTTGTTTACGCTCTGCCTTCGCCATTAGGGATAAAGGCGTGACTATATGTATGTAGTTTCATATATCATTACCAAACTTGATCACCCTACCTACATATCTATCATACCCTAAAAACTTTGTCAGACGTGGCGGAACGACCTTTGTTTAGGTCGTTTACGCTCTGCCTACCCCATTAGGGATAAAGGCGTAACTATTTGTATGTATGTATGAATGTAACATCTAGCCTTAATTTTGTACTAAATAGAGGAAAAACCCCTCAAGCGATCGATCTGTCGTCTCTAACACATTTATCCTGTGGACGTCGAACCACGATTTACTACGTACTTAAGGCTTTCGACTTAGTGTGTTTTGCTAAGGGTTTATTAAGGCTTGGACGTTGTAGTAGGTATAGAAGGTCACTGAAATAATAATAAATTTATTAGGTAACTTGTTGATCTGATGTAGACTTAAATAGGCCTAGATTTTGTTTGTCATCAATTAAAATATGTAGGACACAAATTTTGGCATTTAATTTCAATCTACATACATACATATAGTCACGCCTTTATCCCTAATGGGGTAGGCAGAGCGTAAACGACCAAAACAAAAGTCATTCCGCCACGTCTGACAAAGTTTTGAGGGTTATTTTAGATAGATTTGAAGGTATATTGCTGTAGTGACAGGTTGTCAGCCCATCGCCTACATTGCAATATACTGAAACCCTCGGATCCCTTAGCTGACTTTTACAGCATGCCCGGGAGGAAATGCAGCTGGCACATTCTAAGTTTTTCTCTCGCTCCCAGGCCAGCATGGAAAGAAGTTAGATTCTAGATAACAATATATTTTTTCTAGAACGATTAACTATCACAACAAGAAATTTAAAAAGTTCAAAAATCCCAACTGCGTAGAATGCATAAGTGAGCTTTAAAACTTTTAATAGTAACAAATCTTAATTGATTGTTCAAAACTAAAAATGATGTAAGAAAACTAGAATTGATTTTCAAATACCTATTCATTGATATAACTATACATAGTTTGACATAGTTCGGACATAATTTTTTTCTTTTATCACAAAATATTGTTGCTTTACAAAATTATGTCTTTAGTGACACTTGCATGGTTAAGACAAATCAATTGACGTAAGAATCATCAAAATCGGCCCACGCGTTAGGTCTGTAGAGCACCACAGAGGATCAAACATACATACATACGAACATAGATAGACTGATAAACACATTACCCTCCTTTGCTTTGCGCAGTCGGGAAAAAAAAAGGATTACTAAAAGACCAAAGCAACCAAAGTACAATCTAAGTATATAACTAACAACTTAGAACAGAGGTTTCGAAGAAAAATAGCGGTGACATTAGATTAAGTGCGAACCTTTTTGAATTCGGGGGAAAAGATTCCAGCTGTGTTGTTGCTTCTCTAAAAATGTCTTGTCTGAATGTCTCATCAACGCTTAAAGAAACCTTTTGGGGATTATTAGCAAAGTTTTTTGTGTGAAACAGACCCTTGTTTTAAGAGGAGTATAGTCTCTTATGTAATGCAATGCATTGCAAACCTGAAAGATTTGATATAATATAGTGCATGAAAAATTAGTATACAAATAATTTTGTATTTACATACATACATATAATCACGCCCTTATCCCTAATGGGGTAGGCAGAGCGTAGAATGATGTAAACAAAGTTCTTTCCGTCACGTCTGACAAAGTTTTAACGGTTATTTAAAATTGATTTGAAGGTTTATTGCTGTGGTGACATGTTGTCAGCCCATCGCCTAAATTACAGTATACTGAAACCCTTGGATCTCTTAGCTGGTATTTACAGCATGCCCTGGAGGAAATGCAGCTGGCACATTCTATGTTTTTTCTCTCGCTCCCAGGCCAGCATGGAAAAAATATTTGTTTTTGCGTTTACGATATTTCAATGCTGTTACAAACATTATGATCACAGTTAGACTGGATAAAACTGCGGGTGGATTTAGAGACAGACATATCTGTCTACCCTCAATCTTCTTCATTTTTATACACACTGCTAGTATTGTCACTACTGGAACTCACTCAGAAGTCATCAACGACACACACTGACTACATCAACCCGTAAAATTGTTTTATAAGTAGTTATAGTGAAAATATAAAAATATATTATCATAATTTTTATGCAATATTTTATATCAAATCTTTCAGGTTAACTTAAAACAAGGCTCTGTTTCACACAAAAAAACTTTGCACACAATCATCAAAAGGTTTCTCTAAGTGTTCATGAAACATTCAGACAAGACATTTTTAGAGAAGCGACAACATAGTTTGTCTCTTTTCCCCCAATTTAAAAAGATCCGCACTCAATCTCAATCTTAATTCTTAATCGCGGAAGTTTAACATTAAGGAATATTGTATTTTATTGAGAATAGTAAATTCCTACAGAAAACAAAATATAAAATTATATATATATTTTTTAATACAATTATTGAAATAAACCAATACATATTTAGTACCTAGAGAATGATAAATTTCCATGTTGTTATGCCAAACATTTGATTAGCTTTGATTGCCTACAATTCGATTGGCTACGGGCGTCGGCAATCGATAACATAATTATTTTATTATTATCTATTATATTATTAATTATTACCACGATAATATTTATTGTTACCTCGTTATTTCAACGCAGGACTCTCCCAGTCCAGCATGGAGAGAAAAACATAGAATTTGCCAGCTGAATTTCCTCTCAGGCATGCTGTAAAAACCAGATAAGGGATACGAGGGTTTGAGTGTAGGTATTGCAATTTAGGTCACTACAGCAATATATACCAAATAATCTATCTTAAATAATGCTCAAAACTTCGTCAGACGTGGCGAAACTTGCTTAGGCCTCCAATGGGGTCATTAGGGATAAATGCGTGATTATATGTATATATGTTTTATTATCTTGTATAGGTATGCGCAAAAAAAAACAGTTTTCAAGATAAACACATAAACGCTTACTAATAATGAGACTAAGTTATGAGTATTATGCAGCAAGTTGAGGTAACTTCCTTTGGCGAAATTTGTCCTCAAGTTCCCACGCAAAAAAAGTACATTAACTAACACTGCCACAATGAGAGAGCAAGAAATTCAAAAAGTTTTTTGACTTATTACTAAGGGCCTTCCTATAACGAAGTAATAATTCAAAGTCTGTGCGAGAAAAAAATTGCCAACTTCCTTTTATAACTGAGTTTTTGTAACAGAGTTCTTTGTTTGATAGTGACTTAACAAAAATGGGAGAGTGAGTTGGATAAGCGAAAGGGCCCGATGAAAAAAATAAAGATTGCCTGCTTAATATTTTTATTATCCATTCCTTAAGGGGGTTTATGAGCTGCGACAGTGGCGCCATCAATTTTAATTTAATTGTGCCTGCAATACAAACATTTTCATGAATAATTTACGTTTGGCGACAATCGCAACTATTTCTCCATTTTATAATCCATAATATAATAATTCATACTTTATTGCAAATGTGCTAAAAGAGACCATTTGTGAATTATTATATTATGGATTAAAACATGGAGAGCCCGATGGTGTAGTGGATAGGGCCGCTGCCTCCTGAGCGGGGAGGTCGTGGTTCGAATCCCACCACGTACCAATGTGTTTTTCGGTTTTCGAATTTCATATGTACGTTTATTCGGTGCTTTTTCCGTGCTTCGGAAGGCACGTTAAGCCGTTGGACCCGGTTAATATCGTTTAATACCGTAGATATTAGTCGTTAAGCCATATCAGAGGCTAGTGCTAACCATTGGCGACTTAAAAACTCTGATCTAATCTAGGATTGGGTCTGGTTTCCCTTCTGGGTTGCGGAGGTCAGATGGCAGTCGCTCTGTGTAAAAACCAGTAACCTCGTTCAATCCCCTAGAATAAGGAAGCCGACCCCGTGAGATCCGGGATAAGGCTAGGGAGATGATGGATTAAAACATGGAGAATTATTTGCGATAGTCGCTAAAAAATGTTTGTATTTCAAGCACAATTAATTTAAATCTGATGGTTGTCACAGCTGAAACCGCCTTTAATACGATGGAATAGATAATTTATGATTCAGGCCATGTGAATGGCAAGAAACGACACATAGATGTTCGTACCTATACTTTAACATGAACATAAAAAATATAAACTAACGTTTGATGATATTTGACATCGATTTGACAGTTCTATACACTGCTGTACTTACGCTCATTATAAGTAAGTATAACTTAAAAAAAAAAACTGTACAATAGTAGCTATGACAGCAATTTGTATGGAATTTACATACATATTCTTTTGACAAATCAACGATTGCTCACTTGTTTGTTTAACGGAGGTGTTAGACTTCAACGTTTCGACTCTTTACAAGAGTTTTCTTCATGGAGAGTGAAAATCACACAACACCGCCCGACGTGTGTAAACAAACAAGTGAGCGGTCGTTGATTTATCAGTATGAATAACACATGTTCGTCATTTAGTTATATATTTATTTCCTTGTGGTTTTTTATTCTGAATGACATCTATCGCAGCTACCTCAATTTTAAGGAGTTTAGTTAGTTCCAAACTTGATATAACTCACCGTCTATGAATCAGTCTAAAAATTGAAAATCACTACATAGTATAAAACAAAGTCGCTTTCTCTGTCCCTATATCCCTATATATATATTAAAGATATATGTATGCATAAATCTTTAAAACTACGCAACGGATTTTGATGCGGTTTCTTTTAATGGATAGAGTATAATACATGCATAATATAGTAAAGAAACACTGATAATTTCCGTGCTGAGCCGGGGCGGGACGCTAGTTATATATAAATCGTATAATTTCATACCACGGAACCCCAAAAACTTGAGGTTTAATATTTTGTCGTGTTCCAATGAAGACAAAAAGCTCTACCAAAACTTCTGCGTTTGGATTTCGTTGCTTAAGTCTAGAAACTTCTTTAGTTGTCTAAGGCGATTATAGTTCCTCTCACTTTTTGATAAGAATTAAACTTTTTTGTTACTGAGATTGTTATTCAAAAATTTTAGGTTTTTAAAGTACACTTCAAAAGCTTTTTAAATCTTACTTTTGTTTTATCTTTAAAGAGTAAGGCCTTTTTTAGGCCGAATTAATGCAAAACTTATTTATGTTTATTTTAATTGTTTTTATAGTATCTTTTTCATATATTTTTTTATTTTTTATATATTTATTTATGCTGTATAAACCAGCTAAGGGATCCGAGGGCTTCGGTATATTGTAATTTAGGCGATGGGCTGACAACCTGTCACTACAGCAATATACCTACAAATATATCTTAAATAACTCTCAAAACTTGGTCATACTGAAATTACATTGCATCTTAAAATGTAAAAAAGCCGTTCACGAAGTCCAACAAATTACAATATTGTAATGACACGGGTAACTGTAAAAGAATTATGTAGTTACATCTCTATTAATGGTATTATAGAAAAACGATACTGGAGTAAAAACTGTTTTCGGTGGTCCCATATGCGAATGGGTCTACGGTTAAATGATTTTTTCCATCGTCTCATCAATGGGACATCCAATGGTACTACGGAAAAGAAGTGTATCTTGTAATGTAACTACTATTACTTTTCAAAGCACTGAAAAGTACTATGTTACAATAATAGTATGGTCAGTGTTATAGAATACTGACCCCATCTTTCTTTGACGCTGACCGTACGGTTGATCATACAATGTCATTAGTTTTATTTTAAAATTGTTAAATAAAACCAAAGAGTATAGAAATTTCAATTAAGGTTTTTGTCTCTTGTCTACTGCTCAGCTCACTTAAGGTGGCTATATTGCCTAAATGGCGCCACCATCAGTAAAAAAAATCATAAGTCACTAAAAACGCAGTGAATCGAAAAACCGACGTCCAACAGATTCAAGTAGTAGGAATGAAGATAATTGAGAACCTTATATATTAGCGATTTATAGTTCGTTGTAGTAACAGGAAGAGAAATTGCGTAAAACGGCCACCTGCGGCAATTTTTCTATCTGTTACTACAACGAACCAAGAATCGCTTATTTATAAGGTTCTAAATTATCTTTATAATTATTACTTGAGTCTTTTGAACCGGATTTTCTATTCATTGTGTTTTTAGTAAGTTTTTTTTTACTGATATATAGACTAGAGTGTTACTATAAGCGCCACTTACCATCTATAGTCACTTAAATATTTTCCTACTGAAGCAATTCCGAATAAAAGCCCCAATAGTTAATACTAGGTTGTTTGTGGCCACCGAGTGGGCAATAAATAAGGTCGTAACAAACAAAATTATCGCATAATCCAACTGTTAACCTCAGTAAACAAAGCCTTATTAGTTCTGCCCACACTGCTGAAAGAGTACTATTAGTTCTCGGACTTTTCTCGCTCTTAGTTGGTTTCCTAATATTTTACTGATATGGGCTGTTGTAGGCTAGAACACTGAATTCTTTTGTGAATGAGACTTTGTAATGCATTAGGTCCAGGGCTCTCAATTCTTGGGCTTGATTCTCACTGGAGAACGTTGGTTGAATCACCTCATCTGTCACCTTCTCATCAACTACATAATACATACATATAATCACGCTTTTATCCCTAATGGGGTAGGCAAAGTATTGAGGGATATTCAATACAGATTTGTAGGTATATTGCTGTATTGACAGGTTGTCAGCCCATCGCCTAAATTGCAATATACTGAAACCCTAGAGTCCCTTAGCTGGTTTTTACAGCATGCCCGGGAGAGGATATGCAGCTGGCACATTCTATGTTTACGAGAGCACCCAGGGCAGCTTGGAAGAAACTACAAAATCTTACTTTTCAATCATGTCTGACAAAAAAAATATATGATTCCTTGCTACTGAGGGCATGCATCGCAAACCAACTCATCTTATAAATGTAATTAATAGTAAATTATTTATTATAACAATGTTGTACGTAATAAGTTCTCGAATTGAATATAAAATATTAACGACATCTTTGAATTAGACAAAAAAATCTATTAAAAATCGGTAAATTAAATGTTTGTTAAGATAGATTTCTTTTCCAAAATCTTATAAAAAACAAAATACATACATCCATGTCACGCCTTTAACCCTAATGAGGTAGGCAGAGCATAAACAACCTAAACAAAGATCGTTCCTAGACGTCAGTCAAAGTTTTGAGGGTTATTTAAGTATACATACATACATATAATCACGCCTTTATCCCTTATGGGGTAGGCAGAGCGTAAACGACCTAAACAAAGGTCGTTCCGCCACGTTATTTAAGTATTTGTATTTATATTGCTGTAGTGACAGGTTGTCAACCCATCGCCTAACTTGCAATATACTAAAACCCTAGGGTCCCTTAGCTGGTTTTTACAGCATGCCCGGGATAAAATGCATAGGGCACACTCTATGTTTTTCTATCGCTCCCAGTCCAGCATGGAAGAAAAACAATACGTATACGTAAATAGTACAATACGTATTATCTACGTATACGTAAAAAATTTAATACGTATTATCGTTTTCCTTACCTAACATTGAATTGTTTTAACACGGTAGGAAAGTAATACGATACAGGCTCTCAGTAACTTTTAGAAAAACAATGGTAAAAGGCTTTTTGGTATAAAGGAAATTTATTTTAAAAAATGCGGAGAAAGTAGTGAGTTTCAGTTAAGGTAGTAAAAAAAAATACACCTCGCAAAAAGAAGAAATTATCACACCATGCAATGTTCAAAATACAATTTAAGAGCAGTTAAAGAATATTTCCGCTCATGTAGCTCTGGTGCTGCTTAGAAACTGTTTGTCGATACCTAAGTTACGAGAATTTATACGATCAGAACATGTCCGACGTGGCTATTTCCCCAAAAAGTAGAGTCTTTGGATGAAGTGCTTAGAGACACACTCGAGGGAGTTCTTAATATTAGATTGAATGATCGAGAGTGGCAACAAGCTTGTTTACCGGTCCGTCATGGTGGTCTCGGTGTAAAGAGAGTACAGGATACTGGTCCGTCTGCGTTTTTAACTTCTGCGAATGGGGTTCTGAAACTCGTCACTCTTATTTTGTCAATTCAAGGTGACGGTTTCGGTATCCCTTTTCAGGCTGAGGCTCTAGCAGCTTGGACTGCAGTTTGCCCTAACTCGCCGCCTCCAGACAGACCGGAAGTACAGAGATTGTGGGACGACTTATGTGCGAAATCTGCGCTCGAAGTTTTGATTGAGTCTTCCTCTGGTGCAGACCTGGCTCGCCTAAAAGCAGTTTCTTGTCATGAGTCTGGTGCATGGCTTCATGCATTGCCTTCACCGCACCTTGGGACGTTGTTAGATGACAACTCTTTACGGATCGCAGCGGCCCTTAGACTTGGGTGTGGTCTATGCGACCCACATGTGTGCAGATGTGGGGTACAGGTTGATGCTAGTGATCACCATGGGCTTAGTTGTAGATTAAGTGCAGGCAGACATCCAAGGCATCATGCTCTGAATGACCTGATTCGGCGGGCTTTGGTATCGGCAAATGTCGTCTGAACTCATCGCTAAGGGTGATATCCGAGTGGGGCGATGCCAATCTCGTCAAGTTCAACGCATGTCTATTCTCGACAAAACGGAGTCCTTTTAACCTGGCTCCAACTTTCCGGGATGTATCCGTACCGATTTCTGACCATCTTGAGCTTCTTGGTATGAGCCTTACGTCCGACTTGAACTTTGGACGTTACATTGAGTCTCTGGCCACAACAGCTGCCAAAAAACTTGGTATCCTCTCGAAGGTGAGGCGATACTTCACACCGGGACAGCTATTGCAGTTGTACACAGCTCAAGTCCGATCGTGTATGGAGTACTGCTGCCACCTTTGGGACGGTTCAGCTAAATACCAGCTGGCTGCCTTAGACTCAATCGAGAAACGTGCTAAGAAGCTCATTGGAGACTCAGCACTGGTTGAGGCAAAACTACAGAACCTTGAGCACCGGCGCAGAGTGGCGTGCATGTCGGTATTTTACAGGATACATTTCGGGGAGTGCGCGTTAGCACTTCATGACCTTATACCCCCCTCCCCTTTCCATCCCCGGAGCACGAGGCGTGGACAGGGGTTCCACCCTTATGTCGTGGATATACCACAAATTCGCACGAAGCGGTTCGCTTCCACATTCTTAATGCGAACGGCTAAAGAGTGGAACTCCCTGCCGGCGGATCTGTTTCCGGAACAATATAACCTGGGCCTTTTCAAGGCGAGAGTGAATAGGCACTACATAGGTGAGTATGCTTCAACATAGTCCGCATCGTCACTTTCCACTAGGTGAGATGGCGGACAAATGCTCGCCTATATATATTTAAAAAAAAAAAAAAATATGTACCTTGTGTCCTCGAACCGCCGGGATTGTCGCAGACTGACGGCAGGAGACCAGATGGCCTTACGCTCGTCCCGTGGAGAAAGGGGAGATGTCTTTTGTGGGATGCGATGTGTGCATGTACTTATGCTGCTTCGCACCTGCCCAGAACTACTCGCTTAGCTGGTTCGGCAGCAGAGTGGCTTGCAAGTCAGAAACGTGCTAAGTACTGCGATCTCGTGCAAAACTATGATTTTGTGCCTTTTGCGGTTGAGACTTCAGGGGTTTGGTGTGCAGAGGCAAGGCAATTTGTGTTCGAGGTTGGGAATCGCTTGCGGGATCGTAGTGGTGACCCCCGAGCCGGATCGTACCTGGTCCAACAAATTTCGTTGGCAATTCAACGTGGCAATGCAGCCAGCGCGATGGGCACGTTTGGACTTGGTACGGCTCGGGACGGGTTGTTTAATATAATTTAGTTAAGATTAGGGTAGTTTAAGTAGCTTGTAAGTTGATTATAATGTAATGTGTCAATGTTTAAAATGAATAAATTATTATTGTTTTAATTTAAAAGACATATTGCAAAAGGTTTCACCTTTCTTGAATATTCGAGACGGTTAATAAAGTATTAAAAAATCTTCCATGCTAGACTGGGAGCGAAAGAAAAACATAGCATGTGCCAGCTGCATTTACTCCCGGGCATGCTGTAAAAACCAGCTAAGGGATCCGAGGCTTATAGTATACTGCAATTTAGGCGATGGGCTGACAACCTGTCACTTCAGCAATATACGTACAAATCTATCTTAAATAACCCTCAAAACTTTGACAGACGTGGCGGAACGACCTTTGTTTAGGTCGTTTACGCTCTGCCTACCCCATTAGGGATAAAGGCGTGATTATATGTATGTATGTATGTAGTATTAAAAAAATAAAAATAGGATCATTATGAAAAACTGAAGCTGAAAATTGAGAACGACTAAAACAGGAAACCTTAAAACAAAAGTCGTGTAATAATTTTATGGCAACAAAGGAACGCTTCTTGAAAAGAAATAACATAAAAGCAATGAAAGTCACAATTTCTTGAACTTTACAAAACGAAACTTCAAAGCAATTTCAGTACCTACAAATCATTTTGAATTTCAAAATTTAATGTTAATTTTGCATCAACAGGACCAAAATTATTGTTCGTTATTTATTTAAATTTCTGGTTGTGTTAATAAAACAGATACGATCTGATAATTAATTCAAAGACATCTGGTACAGAATTTATCTTTTCTTTTTATTTCATCTTTGATAAAATAGGATTTATGAACTAGTACGAAAATTCTACTGCAGAAAAACAAGAAAATATATCAAGCAAAGCTGCAATACGAAAAGCTAATCGAATACGCATAAAATCTTTTAGTTAGTTTTTTTAACGTTGCGTTATCCATACCAACGTGTTTTGCGGCCCGTAAACAGCATTTCCTTTGCATTCTAGCAGAGGTTCAAATTTTGGAACCGGTTTTAAGTTTGTTTTGTATTTTTGTCATGTTAGGTTTGTTAATGTTATGTTCGTTATATTTTTGTCCTCATTGTTCTTTATTGTAACTTTTTCTCTTGTCTGTACCATTTCCTGTATCTGTTTTGTGTCAGTCAATAAAAGTTTTAATCAATCAATCAACCGCATAGTATAAACTTGTAACAAAGATATGTTTTGCGGTTTATTTTAATTCAATTTGTAGGAAAAAATCAGTTCATGGGCTGCGAAACAAGTTGGTATTGATAACTTAACGATACATAAACGATCTTTACTCTATATTATTTTTAAAGGTGTTTGTGTATGGATGTTTGTTTCCATTTTATTAAAAATTGTCGGACGTGTTTTATTAAAGACACTGACATGGGTAGGTCAGGTCATGGCCGCCGTTTTGTCGCGTATAAATACCTTATCCCCATGGGAAATCTTAGCGGCTGAAACCGCGGGTCGCAAAGCCAGAAATCGATATTTCCGATTCTATCGCCACCGCCCTAATGAATTCATCAATGCTATCAACGATACGAGGAACTATTATCGAACACGGAACAGAGTTATTACCGACTCCAAATTGCCAGTTTATCATCCAGTAATGATCTGTTTCACAAAGTGCTCTGGGCGTATTTCACTAATTATGCTTCGGTATTTCATAGACGCGTGCCTGGTTCCGATTGCTATAGCAATGTCTCGTTATATCTAGTTAAACGGTCTTGCAAATTAAACATTGTCTACAGCAACCACATGAAACCATATATATTTGATACTAATTTCTATTATGTATATATATATATATATATATATATAAATGCTGTTTTTGCCATATTTGACTACTGTAAACTTGCGAAAACACTTAACTGAAATGACAATTTGGCAATTGCCTCCGTGGTCTAGTGGTCAGATTCATGGGCTTACGATCCGGAGGTCCTGGGGTCGATTCCCAGAGGGAGGGGGGAGGGAGGACACAAAGTTGTTATTTGTCAATTTATTACTTAGTGAGATTTTTTCCAGTTTCGTTAGGACATTGCAGGCTGAATCACCTGATTCCTGCTTCGGAAGGTGCCGTCGGTCCCGGTTGCTAACTTTTAAATTGTCGTTATTCAAACCATGTCAGAGGCCTAAATACCTGTGCTACTAGGTGGTTTGAAAACACACCAGGGTTCTTCGGGTCTATCGACTCAAGAATCCACTCGCTGAAAAGAAGATTTACCTAAGCGGGGTTTAATAGTACCTAGGTATATTTAGTCAACATAACCAGAAGAAGTCACAGAATTAAAAAATATGTATTTGGATCTTAAACTATTCTAATGTATAAAGTACTAAAAGTAGAAACAATTTTACTTTAATATCCTTCCAATATATGTCAGTTGAAAGGAATTGATTGAATGAAACTTAACAGATTCCGACGTCAACGACATCTATTGAACTGCGTTGACATTGACTCGTATTCACTTGATACTACAGGAACTAGAAATTCTGATAAACAAAGGAATACATACCGCCGGCTTTTTGAACTGTCAACAGTACTTTATTTGTTGAAGCCACGTTGAAGACCTCAAGGGATATTGTCTGATATCCAAAATTGCAAAAATATTGATGACATGTGTTGTTTATTTTTGACACTTCAGAGATTAGAGGTATTTATCATCTCTGTTATTTTCTTAGCACGTTCCAGTGCTAGTTAAAATAAGTTTATTAAGTTATTAGAAAAAAAAATAGATACTGAGAAATAACAAATCAAAAATTCAACCATAGATAGGATTTGAACACGCGTATTTGGAAAGCGTCCCAACTTATGAGGTGTCCGTCTTGACGATTAATAAATAGCAGACCACTAATTCGCCACTCAGCGATGGCCGCAGAAGCTCAGTTGGTCTACGCGTTGGGACAAATCTTGTCTGAGGTTGAATTTTTGATCTGTTTTATTCTCATACACACACCCTCACGCCCTAACAGCATAGACAGAGCGTAAATGATCTAAACAACTGTGGTTCTGCCACGTCTGACAAAGTTTTTAGGGTCATTTACGATAGATTTGTACATATATTGCTGTAGTGACAGGTTGCCAGCTAATCGCCTAAATTGCGATATACTGAAACCCTTTGATTCCTTGGCTGGTTTTTCTCTCACTTTCAGTCTAGCAAGGAAGTTTCTCATATTTTCAGAAATAAAATAGCAATGTAAGAGCAAACAATTTAAAAAAAAAATACTTGTTTGCTATCTTTATTAAAAAAAACTGTAAAAGTTGTCAATTTATGCTGTAACAAGTTATTTAATAAAAGCAAACAATACGCAAAATCTAGAGACTGCCGTAACAAAACTGGAACCTAGCTGTTAGTCGCTGTAATAGTAAACAGTAAAGCCCCGACTTCAAAGAAACTCGCTATTGTAGTAACATCGTGTCTGATGTAAATTATTTATGAAGCTCTAACAGTGTAAACGAAGGCTGGTAATTGCCGCCTACTATGAATAAGGGAGGGTAAAAGAGAGTTTATACTGATGCGATGTTATGAAACTGAAGAGCAAAAACTTTTTTTAACTTTTTACATTTCATTCAAAACTCACGACTAAACAATAGGTTAGGAAAGAAAAAAGAATAGGTTACAATAAAATAGAGACATATTAATATCATGATTATTATCTTTCAGTTTTACCATATCTCGGGACCCAGATACCATATAGAGTCCCAGATTTTTGGAAGGCGTGCGTAGGCCCGAAGCCAACACGTAGAGGCCCTTTTAAACAACTTTAATATTGGTAATTTGACACACACTTTATTATTATTATTTATATTCTTTGCTTGTTTTTCTCTCTTTTTATCATTATTTATTTCAAAAAGTTTATGTTACTAAATCATAAGTCATTAAGTCTGACTGACAGTATAAAATCCCCTTTACAAAGGCAGTTACTATCTTTGCGTAGCTGGCAACACTCTTAGAATATTGTTAGCATAATTTTCTCATCGGTCCACATTCTATGTTTACGTATTGATTTTAATAGACGCTATAAATTATGAGAGCGATACAGTATCTAACAGGTGTCAGTGTGAGTTATTAAATCAGTGTGAAACTATAGGCGTGTATTTAGACTGAAAAGTCAAGTTTAAAAATGTTATTTCACATTCATGATTATGGACAGGACAATGTTTTCATATTTAATGAATAGTGTGACAGTTTGATTTACCTACACATACATTTTCCAACATAAATACCTACTCGACAAATCTTTAGAAGCTTGATGAATGGGACGAAAAACATGAAACGGAAGAAATGACATTCATAAAATGTTCAACGAAATTGATAAGTAATGAAAAGACCTTTTTGCATGGATACTTCACTTGTCTAAAAGAACAACACTTTTTGTTTCATACAGTTTGCAACCAGATAAATTCAGTCTCAATAACTGAAGGAAAAACCAATAAAGGAGCTTCAAGTGAAAACTCTCGTAAGGGAATGACAAAGAAGCTCTCCGAATAGTCCTGTTCGTATAAAATGAACAAATCGAGAACCGAAACGAGGCTCGTAAACTAATATTACGGAATTACGCAATCTTCAGGAGCCTTAAACTAACTCCACATAAAAACGAGTGTAAAAGATGTTTCGAGTACATTGCGTGACATTAATCTGACATCCCAGGCTGCTAATATAAAAAATTCAAAAGTTTGAATATTTGTTACTCAATCACGCTAAAACTACTAGACGGATGGGGATAAATCTTGGCACACTTAATACGTTAGGTTTTAGAATGGACATATGGTTTACTTTTCACCGAGGGTAAACCTTCATTTCTATGGGAAAAACTATGTTCCCTTCAACTATAAATGTTACCGTGTGTATTTTATTTTAAATTTGATACGTCTATATTATGCGTGCATTGATAATTCTTTTAAAAAGATTATAATAATCTAAAACTTCTACATCCAATATATTGGATTATAAACAAATGTGCATCTAGCTGTATAGGTACGTCAAAAACCTCCCAAAACCCGATGTATTCCATACTTCAAAGATAATTTCGTTTTACCCGCTTATTCTGGAGATATAGTCTTAGTTCTTATCCGGCCTGCGATAGACTTTCGATCGTAAAAGAAGTAAAAGTCGGCAAGTCGAGTCGTAAACTGCGGAATCTGCCGCTTCTCCCTTCATAAAATGGCATTTTCGCCAAATAACTCTCAACTGATAAATAGATCACGCGTTCTGTTTTGGTGCAAATCAATACGTCACAAGAGGAAGGAAAAATATAAATTTTCGTTAAAAGGCTGCAAGAAGGAACTTATATAATTCAAGAAAACAAAAGAGTTTTCCATTCAACCGTGTGATAAAAATCTTTTGTGTCTCTTTAGATCTCTAAAGAGACACTCTGCATAGGTTTCTACTGGCTGTGCTGCTAAGCGGTTTGAAAACTGGTACCAGGGTTCTTCGGGTCGTTGTTAGACTTGAGAATTCAGTCGCTAAGAAGAAGACTGACAAGGGCGTGAAGAATACATTTCAAGTACATAAGTATTTAACGCAAATGCAATAGCGACAAAATAGTTCTTTGACGTATCGTTGAATAATAGATATTTTTCAGGCACAGAAAGTTCAACAACGGATATGGTATAACATTTTGGAGATCGTAAACGGAAAGAGACTAAACACCCTTTTCAATATTTTCATAGTACCTAATATTTATTTGAATAAGAAATTTGATAATTTTTAAGCTACGCCTTTACCTAATCAATAGAAATGACAAGGAGAATTCTCATCATAATATATCGTTTTTCTAACAGATCAGCCTAGCAACTTGGAAAATATTTAGAATTATTCGAATACACACGCATACTTTTTTCGGCTCTCACTCTATTTCCTCCGAATAACTTGTGTAGGTTTTCCTCTTCGATATTATATAAAAGTATATTTTGCCTTCAATCAGGATTATATTGACGGCACCTAATGTAGTCTTACTTGATACTTCTGTATGTACTAAATATATATATTCTAAGCCCGATGGTGTAGTGGATAGGGCCGCTGCCGCCTGAGCGGGAGGTCGTGGTTCGAATCCCACCACGTTCCAATGTGTTTTTCGGTTTTCAAATTTAATATGTACGTTTATTCGGCGCTTTTCCGTACTTCGGAAGGCATGTTAACCAACGGGTCCCGGTCGATATCGTTAAATACCGTAGATATTAGTTGTTAAGCCATGTCAGAGGCCAGTGCTAAGCGTTGGCAGCTTGAAAACTCTGACCTAATCTAGGATTGGGTCTGGTTTCCCTTCTGGGTTACGGAGGTCAGATGACAGTCGCTCTGTGTAAAAACTAGTACCCTCGTTCAATCCCCTAGATTAGGTAGCCGCCCCTGTGAAATACGGGATAAAGCTAGGATGATGATGATGACTTGATACTTCTATATTTGTGGGTTCGTACTTAATGAATGGTGACGTGTGAATGTGCCAACTTCATTTCCTCCCGGGCATGCTCTAAAACTCAGCTAAGGGATTTGAAGGGTTGAGTATATTGTAATTTAGACGATGGGCTGACAACATGTTACTACAGCAATATACAGATCAATTTTAAACTACCCTCAAAACTTGTCAGACGAAACAAAACGACCTTTATTTAGGTCGTTGACGCTCTGCCTACCTCATTAGGTAACTAGAAGTCTGTTTTTTGTAGTTTATTCTTACATTTTATTCTTACACTTTATTTTTATTCTTATACTTATATATATTATTTTTCTAAATCAGGACAAAATAGCTGCAAAAGTTTTATTTTCACCATCTGTGTTTCTTGAAACACAGAAATGCTCGCTGCGTACTCTAGCTTTTCCCACCGGTAGCAAATTTAGACGGAGTAGAAATGTTCCATCGTACAAGTTTAGAACATCAGCAGTAGGTATAGGATAGGAAAGTTTGACCTATATTCGTGTCTTTTAAGAGTTTAAGAACAATGAATAAGCTAGACTTCACTTCGATAGTCTCAATCGTTAGTAGTTCACTGTACATTTATTTGTAGTGTCATTTGATTTGGAGGGATGGTGAACATAGAGGAATTATGTATTCACTGGAGATGGCATCCCGAACTAAATTATTCACGCATGAGTTGAAGCTGATCAGCTTTTTACTCATTCAGTCACTCATCAACGCTTAATTGGACTTCGCGTCAAAATAGTGACTAATCGAAATTCCGAAAAAAATATTTGTACAGTTCAGAAAATAGCAATAGTAACAGAATTATACATAAAAACATATTAACGAGGCATAACATCCGTGTTTCTTATGTATTTTGTCCTTTGTATGTTTCTGTGTACAATAAATGGTTAAATAAATAATAGTGAAAGTGAAACATATTTTTACACCACTTAGAATGAAAGGCGACGGTGGCGATTACTAGAAGACTTTTTTCTGAAATTTGTTTTAGTTTTTTTTTTTTTTTTTTTTTTTTTTTTTTTAATATATATAGGCGAGCATTTGTCCGCCATCTCACCTGGTGGAAAGTGACGATGCAGACTATGTTGAAGCATACTCACCTATGTAGTGCCTATTCACTCTCGCCTTGAAAAGGCCCAGGTTATATTGTTCCGGAAACAGATCCGCCGGCAGGGAGTTCCACTCCTTAGCCGTTTAGTTTCTTTTAATAAGCAACATCTTTCAATTTTGGGTACACCGTAATGCCTTAGGTATATTAATACCCTGTATACGTTAAGATAGACTTTATTTCCTGTTTCCCTACTTATTCTATACGTCTAATCCACTTAATAGGATCTAGCTAATTAATTATCTTTTGATGAATAACTAATGGAAATCTGCGGCACTGCCGGCGATGTAGAGCCTATAGTAATTACGTTGCAAATTGCCACGTGTACCTCTTTGAAGATCTAGCTAGATAAACGGGTAGGTAAAGATAATATTTGCAGTAGGTTCCAGGTGGATAGATTATGAATATTCTATTATCTTCAACTATACTAACTTCGTTACTCTGGTTATCATAGGAAGTTATCTGACAGGCCATTACTTTATTTTTTTGCAAACAAATTTCTTCCATGCTGGACTGGGAGCGAAAGAAAAACATAGAATGTGCCAGCTGCATTTCCTCCCGTCCATGCTGTAAAAACCAGCTAAGAGATCAGAGGGTTTCAGTATATTGCAATTTAGGCGTTGGGCTGACAATAAATAAATAAAAAATAAATAAACCTGTCACTACAGCAATGTACTTACAAATCCATCTTAAATAACCCTCAAAACTTTGTTAGACGTATCGGAACGTTTACCTTTGTTTAGGTCATTTACGCTTTGCCTACCCCATTAGGGATAAAGGCGTGAATAGATGTATGTATGTAAATTTCTGTGAACTATTAGATCTTCCTTCATAATGAGCTCGTAGGGCTTGCCGAGAATCTCCCTCCTGGACATAAACTACCGTGGCCGATCTTGAAGTCCTTAAACAGGCTTCGGACTCAGGTTGGCAGGTAAGGAGAAAAAAGTCGGGTGGGGATTTTCGGCTAGCACCGATGTGGACTGTGTATGCAGTGCAGTGCAAACCATGGCACACTTGACATCGTGCCCGGCGTGCCCCAACACTTGCACACCAGCGGATTTATGGACGGCAGTCAATCCGCAATAAAAGTGGCTGGATTCTGGACCACTACGATATATTCAAATCAAATCAAATCAATCTTTATTTAGCAAAACACATGTACAGTTTTTAAATACAGATCTTAAGATAAATGTTTAAGTTCCAATGTGTCTTACGGACTATGTCAGTGTACAAATATGCTAAGTTACATTACAAAATCATAACATTCATTAAGTGGTCATTCAAAAAATATATTGAAGTATATAAAAATAAATTGCTTTTAATAAATTAAACGATTTATAAGTTTAAAAAGTTATTCTCTCGTTTTCCATCGACACGCTAAAAAATAGATTAGCTCGTTTTTTTTATGTAGACTATTTTATATTTAGAGAAGAAACAAGGAAACTAATCAAAGAACATAAGGTTCTTAAAGCCTTCAGGCACCCTCTCAACGGGGTCCGTATACCCCGAACTGCAAATATTATCTTTTCTCGGCTTATCTGCGGTTCGAGTTTATCTAGGTCTTCGGAGTTAGGTACACATGGCAACGTAATTTGATGCCCCATCTCTCTAAGGCAGTGTTAACAAATTTTATAAATTACCTAATTATAGTAGGTAGAACTGCGACTTGTGGACGGAGCCATGGGCTTACGATCCGGAGGTCCTGGTTCATTTCCCAGGAGGGGGAAACACAAAATTGATATTTGTCAATTTATCCGTTTGTGAGGATTTTCTTAGTTTAGTTAGGACATAGCAGGCTCAATCACCTGATTGTCCGAAAAGTTAAAGGATTCAGTGCTTCAGAGGGCACGTTAAGCCGTCGGTCCCGGTCGCTGTCTTTGATTATGGGCGTTGCTCAAACCACGTCAGAGGCCTAATAGCTGTGCTACTAGGCGGTTTTAAAACTCTGACACAAGGGTTCTACGAATCGACGTTCGACTCGAGAATCCACTCGCTAAAAAGAAGATGAGATAAAACAACTAATAGGTATTACTAAAGAACAATCATCGTACAATAAAGGTATTTAGCTCATAAGATGTATAAAACACAGTTTTAAAGGGGCTAAAATAAGCTATGCAAAAACAGTTATCGAAATCGAAGTCTTCTATTTCTAATAATATGTATTCTTGTGTTTCAGGTAAGTTCCTCCACTACAGAAAATATTGGTGAGCAATATAACATAAAAAAAACTTATTCTCTAATCTTGAAAAACAAATTTGCAGTTCATAAAACTTTGCTGTTGATCAAATAAATTTTAGATTGCAATTTAGAAATAATATTCAAATTTTCTTTTCGTAAAAAGTTTTTGTAATATAACAAACAAAAGTAATTTTAGTTAAGATTAATCGTATTTGGTTCAAAGTGACCTTTATCATGGGTCTTAATTTGTAGAGTGTGGTGCCAAGTCAAGTTTCGGAGTTGCAAATAAACTTGGCCAAGTTACCAGTGCTGCACTTCATTTAGTTAGGAAGGGTCTGATGTAGAGTTGTCACCATAATATAAAACCTTATATAACACTTAAGTGTTGCTAACTCAATGAGTTGGCTCAAATATATTTTGTACAATTTTTATGATTTCCTATGATTATGTTTAAATATTGTAAGAATGCGTTCAACTCATAAAACTATTATAGTCTTACGTTGTCAACTATTTATTTTACACTGAAGCAAATTATAACTTTGTTACAAACATTGTATCTCTTTTTTAAAATCTAGTCTTTTTTAAGATCTAAATAGTTAATGGTCCGTATACACATTGATATCTTTATCGAATTAAACGTTAAAAAATGAATGTACAACAATGAGTTGATCAAATTATTAAGAAATTGCTTAATTTGAAAAGGTACTCGTTCAAATCTTGGAATAACTCTTCAAGTGTCTACTCTAAACTAACAGATTTACATCAAGAAACCAATCTTCGGATCATTTGGCACCCAGATTCTTACTGACTTGACTCACAATGAACTGGCTTAGTCCGTTCCCATATCTAACCCTAAAGTGGAACTTTAGTGACGGCTTCGCGACAAACACAGCTGTACATCAAGAAACTAATCTGTGTAAACTTTTGGCACCCGGATTAATATAATAATAATAAATTCATTTATTTTCTCTCACACAGTTTAGGTTAATGTTAATGACTACATTGTAATGATTATGTGAAGAGTCTGGTGCCTGAAAAGGGTAAAAAAACCTGTGTTACAGGTCACCAGGCCCTCACTCCCTCGTAAGTTATATTAACATTTGAATACTTAATATTTAAAACACGAGATTCTTACTGATTTGACTCACAATGTACTGACTCCGTCCGTTTCCATCCCTAGCTCGCAGAGAAAACTTTAGTGACGTATTCGCGAACACAGATTTACATCAAAAAACCACTGTTTGGATCATTTGGCATCCGGATTTTTACTGACTTGACTCGCAATGAACTGACTTAGTCCGTTCTCAACCGTAACCCTAAAGGGAAACCCCAATCTTATGAACATTTGGCACCCGGATTATTACTAACTTGACTAACAATAAACTGACTCAGTACGTTCCCATCTCTAACCCTAAAGGGGAACTTTAGTGACGTCTTCGCGACGAACACAGCTGTACATCAAGAAACCAATCTGTGTGAACATTTGGCACCCGGATTCTTCCCGGGATGACGTCACAGGCAAAGCGCCCCAAAAACTTTTCGCGGTGAAATATTTTCACAATGCGAATAAGCCCTCTATTCTATGTCAAGAGATTCTTTTTTATTTGTTGTAGCAAAGTTTCAAAAGTACGTAATAGCGGATTGAGGATTTGGTACTTGTAAATAAATAATACTTGTGAATGTTCTGAAAAGTGACCGTTTACGTTACATTTGTCATGCCTCAGATAATTCTATCGTGTTTGAATGATAATACATACATACATATAATCACGCTTTTATCCCTAATGGGGTAGGCAGAGCGTAAACGACCTAAACAAAGGTCGTTCCGCCACGTGTGACAAAGTTTTGAGGGTTATTTAAGATATATTGTAGGTACATTGCTGTAGTGACAGGTTGTCAGCCCATCGCCTAAAGTACAATATACTGAAACCCTCGGATCCCTTAGCTGGTTTCTACAGCATGCCCGGGAGGAAATGCAGCTGGCACATTATATGTTTTTCCCTCGCTCCCAGGCCAGCATGGAAGGATATTCAGTCTATTTCTTAAGACAAATTACAGTCACAAATTATGGTAAGGGGTAGGGCAAGATGATGTACGCACTGGCGTACTATGTTGTACACTGGTACCACATAGTACCAGAAAGGAAAACTTATGTACCTAGCGATTTTATTAGTTAGAGAAAATGTTTGGTGGCTGCGCTATACAATACAATACAAATATTCATTATTGCACATAAACAACACACTGTACAGGAACAAACATTACAAAACAAACAGAGTACAATAAGGCGGCCTTATTGCTAGGGTAGCAATTTCTCACAGGCAACTTTTGGGTAAAGGAGTAATTTTCTAATATTATGCGGGATAGTGCAGATACTATTGTTATAAATTTAAAAAGACTACATAGACAATGTACTTACTAGTTACAAAAATACGAATAGGTACAATTATAATATAATAAACTAATAAAATATGCTATAAGATAGAGAAAAATGCAAAATTTCATTCAAATGGGGAAGTGCGTTTATATAATTAAAACACAGTAGGTAATTACTTAAGTCAATCAGGTGCTATGTAGGAGAATGTAGAAAATATTTTTTAACAAGCTCTTTAAAAACTGCAATAGAGGCTGTCCGCTTGATTTCCACAGGTAAAGAATTCCACAATTTGATTGCTCTCACAGTAAAAGAATGCTGACCTTCCATGCTGGACTGGGAGAGATAGAAAAACATAGAATGTTCCAGCTGCCCTTCCTCCCGGGCATGCTGTAGAAGACAGCAAAAGGGACTCGAGGGTTACAGTGTATTGTAATTTAGGCGATGGGCTGACAACCTGTCACTACACATTAGCAATACACATTACAATCTAAAATTTCCCTCAATTTTTGTCAGACGCGGCGAAAGCGCCTTTTACGAGGCGTTTAACGCTCTGCCTACCCCGTAAGGGATAAAGGCGTGATTTTATGTATGTATGTATGTAAAAGAATTCGCGTAGAAATCCGTATGACGTACCCTTCCTGGGGCGGTCAGCCTCGTATCAGCGGTCATGGTCACCGTACCACGATATTAGCTAGGCGAGGGTACTATACCCCAGCGTACCTGTCGATACCAGAGAGGACACGTTATTTGATTAGGTACTTTACTAGATATAGCGTATTTTCGGTTTATTATAGGTTTTTTATACTACATTTTCGTGCCTCATAAAATATCACTACATAGTATAAAACAGCTTTCTCTGTCCCTTTATCCCTATGAATGCATAAATCTTTAAAACTACGCAACGGATTTTGATGCGGTTTCTTTTAATGGATAGAGTGATTCAAGGTTTATAAGTATAATACATGCAAATTATAGTAGAGAAACACTGATCATTTCCGTGCGAAGCCGGGGCGGGTCGCTAGTATTTTATAAGATACGAATTTATTAAAACCGACAATACGCTATATCTAGTAAAGTGCATAATCGAATAACTTGTAATTTCTGGTACCAAAAGGTACACCGGGTACAGTATCCTCGCCTAGCTAATATGTGGTACGGTATCCGTGACCTCTGGTTCAATAGTGGCGCGGCCGCTATCTGCCTCCGTGGTCTAGTGGCTAGTGCCATGGACTCCCGATCCGGAGGTCCTAGGTTCGATTCTCAGGGGGGAAACACAAATTTGATATTGTGAATTTTATTCCCCAGTTTGGGTAGGACATTACTGGCTGAATCACCTGATTGTCCGAAAAGAAAAAGATTTCGTGCTTCGGAGGGCACGTTAAGCCGTCAGTCCCGGTCGTTGTCTTTGATAGTGGTCGTTACTCAAACCATGTCAGAGGCCTGATAGTTGTGCTACTAGGCGGTTTAAAAACTCTGACACCAGGGTTCATCGGGTCGATAGACTCGATACCCACTTGACAGAATAACAAGACTAGTAAAGTAGCCAGGTACATAACTTTTTCTTTCCGGTACTATATGGTACACTGACATACAGCATCCTCGCCTAGAAATAAAATATATTTTAATAGTTAAAAAGTGACGTCAAGAACCCGATGGTGTAGTGGATAGGGCCGCTGCCTCCTGAGCGGCAGTTCGCGGTTCGAATCCCACCACGTACCAATGTGTTTTTTGGTTTTCGAATTTCATATGTACGTTTATTCGGTGCTTTTCCCGTGCTTCGGAAGGCACGTTAAGCCGTTGGTCCCGGTTTATATCGTTTAATACCGTAGATATTATTAGGTCATATCAGAGGCCAGTGCTAAGCATTGGCGGCTTGAAAACTCTGACGTAATCTACGATTAGGGTCTGGTTTCCCTTTTGGGTTGCGGAGGTCAGATGGCAGTCGCTCTGTGTAAAAACCGGTACTCTCGTTCAATCCCCTGGATTAAGTAGCCGACCCCGTAAGATACGGGATAAGGCTAGGGAGGTTACACGATAGAGTGACGTCAATATTACTCGATCAGAACACAAACACATTCAGCATAGCAATATATAACATTTCAGAACTTTGCTTATATCAAGCAAATGTGTTCACATCTTCTCAACTGTCTGGCGTAGAGTTTCATTATCTAGCATACGACCTTCTATGACTCTAACTTGACGTACTCCGAACCCAAATTGTCTACCAAGACGATATTATACGATTGAAGGCTGAAAATGCTGATACGAGTAGAAACTGACGCGAATAGAAACTGGAAGAGGATCAAAAGCAATCTGATTACTTTACTGAGTCAAAGTCACGTCTCACTGAAATCTTGAATTTTCATTCTCTTCCGAAATTCGACCAAAATATGTTGACCTTTTGCTTCTCTTCCCCGCGAGTATCAACTTTGCCGTTCAATTGAACTCAATATAAAAGGGACAAATAGACTTCTAATTTCGGTCGTCGTAATTTGAAGGTAGTAAATAAATTGCTACTGAATTAATTGTTTTGTGAAAAGCCTTTATTAAAAAACTTCCAATATTCTAGTTTTCAAATAACTTCTTCGTATGCAGGATATAGTAAAGTGATTATTTTATTTTCAATATGTCCTTATTTATTTACTTAAAAACTTAGCTTAAATTTATCACAATAAAAACACGATCACACTCTTAGCCTCCACTTGGATTGCCTTTATCGGAGTGCAATGGACATTACAGAAACATTCACAAATAACATCTAGACCCAGAAACACACATTTAAACTTATCATTCAAATATCTGCCCCAGCCGAGAATCGAACCCGTAGCAGGCAGGTACACTGCCAACTAGGCTGCGCGTGTCGTCATAACAGAATATTTGTTCCATTTAAATAAAACTAACTTCTAACTTATTCTTCTTCCATGCTGGACTGGGAGAGATAGAAAAACATAGAATGTTCCAGCTGCCCTTCCTCCCGGGCATGCTGTAGAAGTCAGCAAAAGGGACTCAAGGGTTACAGTGTATTGTAATTTAGTCGATGGGCTGACAACCTATCACTAAAGCAATACATATTACAATCTAAAATTGCCCTCAATTTTTGTCAGACGTGGCGAAAGCGCCTTTTACGAGGAATTTGACGCTCTGCCTACCCCGTAAGGGATAAAGGCGTGATTTTATGTATGTATGTATGACTAACTTATCGACAAGCTCGTTGGCTCGTACATATATCTCGTCAGAATGTATTACACCTATTACACAGGAGTTCCTAGGCATGTATGTATAGTATATCCTTTGATTTTCCGATTCAGCGCACGACCATGTTTTACATAGATATTATACGTACGTCCTGAATACATTGAGTAAGTAGGTACATGAGATTCTTCATAAATGAAAGACACTCCGAATGAAAAGATTATAAGAAAAAGTGAGACATTTCTTCGCGCATTGCTAATGTTATTGGTACACACGATACATCATAATTTTATATTTTCGTTCTGTTTACTTTAAACGTCAATATACAAGCAAGTGAAAGTGGCCATTTTTTGAAAATAAAAATAGAACCATCATCATCATACCGTTTTAGTAAAGATAAGAGTTCTCTATAAGTAAGTTTAATGTTATATTGCATGTGTTATTGTATATTTTATTTATTATTTTAGGATTATCTGTACTGAATAAATATTTTTCTTTCTTTCTTTCATATGGGGTTTCCAAAAACGTGACTTTAAAATTTAATGTCGGAGTCAGCAATTTGCCCTATTGATGATTTTTCCAGCAGTATTGTCATTTTCAGTCACTTAAGTAGGTATTTTTTATGTTCCGTTCTCAACAACGGTAAAGAATATCTCTACATTCTCAAAACGCGAGAAATTTATGCTTTTATGATGATAATGAGAGGCCTTTGCCCAGCAGTGGGACACATAATGGCTATATAAGATAAGATTATGATAATACCTATTTTTTATTTTTAACTGCCTCCGTGGTCTAGTGGCTAATGCACTGGACTCCCGATCCGGAGGTCCTGGGTTCGATTCCCGGGGGGGAAACACAAAATTGATATTTGAGAATTTATTTTTATTTATTTATCACTTTCTGAATTTTTCCCCAGTTTGGTTAGGATATTGCAGGCTGAATCACCTGATTGTCCGAAAAGAAAAAGATTTCTTGCTTCGGAGGGCACGTTAAGGCGTCGGTCCCGGTCGCTGTCTTTGATAGTGGTCGTTACTCAAATCATGTCAGAGGCCTGATAGCTGTGCTACTAGGCGGTTTAAAAACTCTGACATCAGGGTTCATCGGGTCGATAGTCTCGATTCCCACTCGACAGAAGAAGAATACGTAAAAGATCACTTGCGAATTAGGAAAGTTTTACGTACAAATACTTAGATAGTTTTGCGGAACGAAAGTCTTAGACGGGTTTTGATCGAAAAAATGACCTTTTTACCCCCTGTCAACGAATTAGTGCAATGTAGGATAAGTAAAACATAAACTTGTGTTTATATTGACAAATAAATAGCAGGTAAATACTTGCAATGAGATCAAATATGTATTAAGTCAAACATACCATCTTAACCCATATATGCCCAGCGGGTCGAAAACGACCCAAAATAGGTAGGTATATGTTATGATTCACTTTGTGAGAATCGTTGTAAAATAAACAAAACTACCCTCGTTTTTTCATTTATGAGACTCATTACTTTGTACTGGAATGCACATTAGTGACCTGTCAACTTGATAAGACGCTTGTATTCACTTAACAAAAATCAGTTATTTGTTTTTGTGGTAAAAGTGTGACACGCGCACAAAAATGTGAGTAACTTGTTTTTATTCATTTATATTATAGTTTTGTTTACAAAATATGTAAAATGAATCCCTTCTTTTATGATATAATTATTTTTATTGGCAATCAATTTAGATTTTATAAATAAAATACGTACCTACATTTCATTGGGTCGATAACGACCCTGTGGGCATAAACACTGACTTAGGCTTATTTCTGTCGGTTTTAGGTCTCGACGTATTCTAAGGACTCATGAAATCGCTGAAGCTCTTGAGTTACTCATTGATGAAGATGTCAATGATATTGATGTTTATGTGGACCCACCAGGTGATGGTGCCTTATCCGACGGCGATTCAGGTGATGAAGACTGCAACGATATCGATCGTTTGAATAGACATCAGCTACTAGCTCCAGCGGAGATTATAGTTCATCAACGTGATGATGATGAATTAAATGGTACTATAAATGACCAGTCTATTGACGATATAAATGTATTGATACCATCATCATCAACTTCAACAGCTGTTGCAAAAAGATCGCGGAGAGCAGTACAGCCGACCAATAGTATCGCATCAACTTCTCGTGGGGCTCTTTCATCAAACAACATCAATCACCGTATAACACCATCTTCTCGCGGGGGGGCTTCTTTGTCAAACCGAGGTTCCAGAGGTGCCATAACGGGCGCAGCAGTATCTTCTACTAGCCGGAAATCCACAGCAAGGCAACGTAACTGGATAAAACAAGATTTGCCACAAAATTCTGAACAATGGGTACCACCCCCTCCACGAGCTGTTACCACATTATCGAAAGACAGCTCTCCGATTGAGTTTTTTGAATTATTTTTCAATGAGGAAGTTATAAGATATATTGTTAGACATTCCGTATTATATGCTGTCAGCAAAGATCATAATACTAACTTCTCTCTCTCGGGAGACGAAATATACTGCTTCATTGGTATTTTAATCCTTAGTGGATACGCGCCTCTTCCTCGACGACGAATGTATTGGGAGTTCAACGAAGACACTCACAATGTGCTTGTATCCAAGTCGATGAGAAGAAATCGATTCGAAGAAATATTTAGATATTTTCATCTGGCTGACAACGATAACTTACGTTCAGGTGATAAAATGGCAAAAGTACGTCCTCTATTTGAAATGCTCAACGAAAAATTTTTGATGTATGCTCCTATTGAGAAGAATATTAGTGTTGACGAATCAATTATACCTTATTATGGGCGACATGGATGTAAGCAACATATTCATGGAAAACCAATACGTTTTGGGTTCAAAGCCTGGGTTGCAGCAACTCGTTTAGGATATTGTTTACAAGCGGATCTATACGAAGGACGTACAGAAGCTCGTGAAACTGGACTTGGTGAACATGTGGTAACTAAATTGACAGAAAAAATAAGAAAAGTGTATCCAGATCCACCCTTTTCTGTCTTCTGCGACAATTTTTTTACATCACCTACACTTCTGAGTGTTTTGAAAGAGAAGGATGTCAAGATTACAGGAACTGTTCGACAAAACAGGGTAGACAAGTGTCCCTTGATTGATGTCAAAGCTTGCAAAAAACAACCTCGAGGCAGCTACGATTTCATGCTGGACACCAATGATAATATTTCTGCTGTGCGTTGGAATGACAACAGCGTAGTAACTCTGTTGTCAAATGAGTTTGGAGTCCACCCAGTTCAAAAAGCGCAAAGATATTCTGTTGCTGAACATAAAAAGATTGATATTGACCAACCCAATGTAGTTCATCAATACAACAGGTTCATGGGCGGTGTCGACAGATTAGACGCTAATGTTGGCGTTTACCGCATTTCTATCAGAGGAAAGAAATGGTATGTACCCATATGGATGTGGCTGATTGATGTAGCTGTCAATAACTGTACTTTATTAGCCAGGTCTTGGGGAGCAAATGTCGACACATTAGAATTCCGACGATCTATTGCAAGAACCTTACTGCAAAAGTATGGATCTGCCAAAATACATCCTGGACCTGAAGCTCAGAAAATGGTATTCAATATACCACATACCATTAGAACACACAGCGCTCAGCACATGATCATCACTGGTCAAACGAGAAAAAGATGTGCATTGTGTAAAAATAAGACAAATTGCTAATGTTATTGGTACACACGATACATCATAATTTTATATTTTCGTTCTGTTTACTTTAAACGTCAATATACAAGCAAGTGAAAGTGGCCATTTTTTGAAAATAAAAATAGAGCCATCATCATCATACCGTTTTAGTAAAGATAAGAGTTCTCTATAAGTAAGTTTAATGTTATATTGCATGTGTTATTGTATATTTTATTTATTATTTTAGGATTATCTGCACTGAATGAATATTTTTTCTTTTTTTCTTTCTTTCATATGGCGTTTCCAAAAACGCGACTTTAAAATTTGATGTCGGAGTCAGCAATTTGTCCTTTTGATGATTTTTCCAGCAGTATTGTCATTTTCAGTTACTTAAATAGGTATTTTTTATGTTCCGTTCTCAACAACGGTGAAGAATATCTCTACATTCTCAAAACGCGAGAAATTTATGCTTTTATGATGATAATGAGAGGCCTTTGCCCAGCAGTGGGACACATAATGGCTATATAAGATAAGATAATCATAATACCTGTTTTTTATTTTTAACTGCCTCCGTGGACTAGTGGCTAGTGCACTGGACTCCCGATCCGGAGGTCCTGGGTTCGATTTCCAGGGGGGAAACACAAAATTGATATTTGAGAATTTATTTGTATTTTTTTATCACTTTGTGAATTTTTCCCCAGTTTGGTTAGGATATTGCAGGCTGAATCACCTGATTGTCCGAAAAGAAAAAGATTTCTTGCTTCGGAGGGCACGTTAAGGCGTCGGTCCCGGTCGCTGTCTTTGATAGTGGTCGTTACTCAAATCATGTCCGAGGCCTGATAGCTGTGCTACTAGGCGGTTTAAAAACTCTGACACCAGGGTTCATCGGGTCGATAGTCTCGGTCCCCACTCGACAGAAGAAGAATACGTAAAAGATCACTTGTGTATTAGGAAAGTTTTACGTACAAATACTTAGATAGTTTTGGGGAACGAAAGTCTAAGACGGGTTTTGATCGAAAAAATGACCTTTTTACCCTCTGTCAACGAATTAGTGCAATGTAGGATAAGTAAAACATAAACTTGTGTTTATATTGACAAATAAATAACAGGTAAATACTTGCAATGAGATCAAATATGTATTAAGTCAAACATTCCATCTTAAAAGACAATCTGACATATTTTTAACAGAAATCAAACCAAAAATTATTATTAGTCAAATAGACATAGGATCACAAAGAAACAATACAGATATAGTACAATTATTAAGGCGGCCTTATTGCTAGCCTTCCTTATTGAAGCAATGTCTGCTTAACAACCTATATTATTGGTACCTGTAAACTTGTTCTCATTTACATATGATATCTATGGTACCTAGCTATAATTTATCATCAATATGCCCTTTTACCCGACTGCGCAACGCAAAAAAGAGTAATGTGTTTATAAGTGTATGTATGTGTATATATTCATTCCTTTGTGCCACTATACAGACCAAATGCGTGGTTCAATTTAAATGGTTCTTACATCAATCGATTCGTCTTAACCTTGCGAGTGTCCTAGAGACATGATTTTGATCAAAATCCAATATAGCGACAATAAGACGCCATTTTATGAAAACAAAAAAGTGAAATTCGATGAAATGAGCCGAGTGGAAATCATTGAATATGTAATTGCAAATCGTTTAAGGATTCTTACGTCAGTTTTCGTTTTAAATAATGGCATAGGATTTAAAGTTTTGAAACTCACTTTGTACGCAGTTAGGATTTTTGAACCTTTTAAATTACTTACATACACATAGTCACGCCTCTATCCCTAATAGGGTAGGCAAAGCGTAAACGACCTAAACAAAGGTCGTTCCGCTAGACAGGTTCTCAGCCCATCGCCTAAATTGCAATATACTGAAACCCAGATCGGATCCCTTAGGTGATTTTTACAGCATGCTCGGGAGGAAATTCAACTGGCCTATTCTATGTTTTACTCTCATTCCCAGTTCAGTATAGCATTAAAATTCATGTTATTGAAAAAATGGCACAACTGTTGATTATTTCTAACTAGCGACCCGCCCCGGCTTCGCACGGAAATCATCAGTGTTTGTCTACTATATTATGCATTTATTATACATATAAACCTTCCTCTAGAATCACTTTATCCATTTAAAGAAACCGCATCAAAATCCGTTGCGCAGTTTTAAAGATCTAAGCATACATACGGATATAGGGACAGAGAAAGCGACTTTGTTTTATATTATGTAGTGATGGTACGTAAGCACAGAGTAACTAATAATACTAACGTATAAACCTAAGTAATAAGAATAGGATAAAATAAAAATCTCTAGGTTCGCAAATATCTGCTCGATACTTAGAATTTATCCTATTATAGCCCGCGTAGGTGGACGACCTTTAAATAGCTTGTGAATTTGTTGAAGTACCTAGTTACGTGGGTTTCATGTTAATCATTTTACACGAAGTAAATGAACCAGCTTTGCCCAACAAATATGAGTATATCATAGGTATTTCTAAAATAAATGAGAAAGAAACAAATAATCAACAATTTCACCCACAGACGGGATTTCCACATGTATCTTTGCAATACATTTCCTATGAAACAGATCTTCCATGCTGGCCTGAGAGTGAGAGAAAAAATAGAATGTGCCAGTTACATATCCTCCCAGGCATGCTTTTAAAAACAGCTAAGGAATCCGAGGATTTTAGTATATTGTAATTTAGGCGATGTTAACCTGTCACTACAGAAATTTACCTACAAATCTATAATAAATAAACTTAAAAACTTTGTCAGTCTCGGCGAAACGACCTTTGTTTAGATCGTTTACGCTCTGTCTACCCCATTGGGGATAAAGGCGTGACTATGTATGTATTTGTAAGAAGAAATGCTAAGACATGGTATTTAAGTTGAATTATTTAAGGACGACTAAGGCAAAACACTGTTTCCTATGATACAGATGTTCTATCTTAGTTTAGGAAGCAGGGTTATATATTGTCTATGTACAAAAATGCTAACTCTATGCTTTTGTTAACCTATCAAAAGTCATTCCATGCTAAACAAAGATTTATTTATTTATTATTTATATCTTTGAAATACCTTCCCAACGCTTTAGCCAACTAAACAACCGCGTATCTTGTCCAAAGCAGCGAAACTAATGACCGATTGCTTCGGAGATCGTCAAGAGTGGACGCTAGCGACATCTTGCCTACTGTTTTACAACTATAATATTATGACTAGACCTTCTTTCCAGAACAATAAATTATACCGCTACACGTTTTTTATTTTTTTGTGTTTTTGCACTTACATATTATTTAATTTGTAGTTTCTCTTATTTTACAAATAAAATAGCACTGTAAGTGCCAAAAATACATATTAAAAAACCCTCTCTTTGGAGGTTATAGTTGAAGAAACACCTTGATCAGACAATTCGTATTGGGAAAGAAAATATAAAAATTCATTTTATGAATGCTTTTCTTGGTGAAAATTGTTCAGTTGGGACTGAGCAAACCCTATCAATTTACCACGTGTACCACTAAATCACCGAGGTATACCAAATTTCAGATTTCAGCTCAATATCCTCAATAACAATGCCAACAGCATGGAATTATGTTTTCAATCAATCAGGAGCGTTCGCGGTCACGTCATCAGCGGGCCACATGATTGGTTGAAATTGGGATCTTTGATCTATGACGTAAATACAGATAGGTTGTATCATGTCATGTATAAACTGAAGGGCTTGGTGCCACCAATACAACTCCTGGTTTGATAGTTTCCATGTTAATTGTAATTACTTACATACATATATATAATCTCGTCTTTATACCTAATGGGGTAGCTAGAGCTTAAACGACCTAAACAAAAGTCATTCCGCCACGTAGGACAAAACTTCGAGGGTTATTTAAGATAGATTTGGAGGTATATTGCTATATTACATAACAGGATGTCAGCTCATTGCTTAAATTAGAATGTACTTAACCCTCGGATCTCGTTGCTAGTTTTTCCAGCATGCCCGGAGGAAATGCAGCTGGCACATTCTATGTTTTTATTTTGCTCCCAGGCAAGCATGAAAGATCTGATCAAATTTCGATCGTGTTTAGTTAAAACAATATTTCTGTTCTTTAAAAAAATTAGTACTGACCTACCTCCAAGCACAATACAGTAGGTAGTAATGTAATTAACATAAACATTTTTTTATCTAATTCTTTCTTCGGGAAGAAACAAAGGCCAAAGGAAATACCCAGTACCAAAAAGAAATAAATTTTGTCTTTTCGAGATCGATGTTAAGTTAGGTTTAGTTACTTCTATGCCGGCCTGGGAGCGAGAGAAAAAGATTGAATGTACCAGCTGCATTTTCTCCCCGGAATGCTGTAAAAATCAGATAAGGGGTCCGAGGGTTTCAGTATATTGCAATTTACACGATGGGCTGACAACCTGTCACTACAGCAATATACCTACAAATCTATCTTCCATGCTGGCCTGGGAGCGAGAGAAAAACATAGAATGTGCCGGCTGCATATCCTCCCAAGCATGCTGTAAAAACCAGCTAAGGGATCCGAGGGTTTCAGTATATTGTAATTTAGGCGATGGGCTGACAACTTGTCACTACAGCAATATACCTACAAATTTATCTTGAATAACCCTCAAAACATTGTGAGACGTGGCGATACGACTTTTTTTAGGTCGTTTATGCTCTGCCTACTCCAGTAAGGAAATAGGCGTGACTATATGCTTTTATTTATAACACACGGGACTTAAAAGAAATAAATCTAGTCTTTTCCGAGCCCGATGAGGCGCACTTAACGTATAAGGATGAATTTGAGAATATAAATTATAGTTTATACCTTTCCAGCGCTAGGCGAAAGCACATTATACAGGGTAAAAATCTATCTATTCAAATCGAAAAAGTGCTATGTATGTAAAGGTACAAATAAGTATAAAAAATGTACAAATTGTTAGTCTTATTTCACAATTTACAATACAATATTCTTACAACGACCACTATCAAAGAGAATGACCTAAACAGAATTTCTTACAGATAAATTAATCAGATAATTCTGCCCGAATTACATAAGACATACATAAATCACGCCTTTATCCCTAATGAATAGGGTATGCAGAGCGTTAACGACCTAAAAATATGTTGTTCCGCTTATCTGTTAAGATTTGAGGGTTATTACAGATAGATCTGTACTATGTTATAGTGATAGGTTGTCAGCCCATCGACTAAATTACCATACACTGAAACTGTCGAATCCCTTGGCGGTTTTTGACAGCATTCCCGGAAGGAGATGCAACTGGTACATTCTATGTTTTTCAATCGCTCCTAGTCCAGCTTGGAAAAATTATCGTAACTAAATTGAGTAATATCAACATTAGGTTCACCCCGTGGGAATCGAACCTACGACCTCTGGAACACGAGCATATTTATAACATACCTACCTCACAAATTGAGCGCCGCCTTTTACATACATTTAAAACGCGTAGTGTTATGTTTGATCTACTTGTCATCAATCACGCGAGGTGGCAGCACCCACAAAAACGACATTTGTTTTGGATATACACACAAGTTCCAACGACTTAATTAACAAAAACAGTTATACTTCTTCTTTTTTGCGTGTCGCGGCGAATCAAATTTTCTCAGCCCAAAAGGTTGCCACACAAATAGCGTTTGGCGTGGCTGCCCAGAGATCTTCTAGCGTGCAGGTGTCGGGGCACGCAGGGCAGTTCAAGAGGTGAGTCATACTCTGTGGGACAGCACCGCAAGGCACTGTTTATAGCCCCACCGACACAGAATTTCCTTTCAGCGACCAACCTGCGTACGAAATCGGTTCAGTGATTTCCAAACCGATCACTGGAGGTCGCTGCCAGTATTCCAGGTGGTCATGTGATACGCGAAGCTTTTGATTAGAAAGCTATATTAAAGTAATAGTTTTGGAGCTGTGATGATAAGAGAGAGGGTTTCTTTTGCCGGTATGTATGGCTCGGCTGAAGCGGCATCTTTCCACAGGCATGATCCAGTCTTTACTGGGTCATCTGCTAAAGGTGAGACTGTAGACAGAAAGCTTTTACGACTTTTCAGTCTCTGTGGAGCCGAATAGTTGCCAAACATGTGGTGTCTAGCATCGATCTCCTGCTTTGCCTTTTCAATGGAGCTCGCCACATCTCTCCTGATATGCGGAGTTGCAAAGCCTGCTAATGGATACAGCTTACTAATCGGAGTCGGCTTTAGGCAGCCCGTTATAGTTCGACAGGTATCGTTTAAAACTGTATCCACTAGTTTGGCATGGGTAGAGCGATTCCAAGAATCGAAACTATATGTACCTATGTATTTCTAGGATATATTGTAAATTAAATTTAATTAGTTATACTGTGAACCTAGATTTGCCGGCTAAAACTAAAATTTAAATCTGTTTTGGCACTTTCAGACTAAGAAAATTGGAAAATGACAGGAGATCTATTCTCTCCGCTTTTGATTTATAGTCGGTGGTTTTATGCTGTATGTCATTTATATCCGTCGTCATATGATATGGCGGATAAAATTTACAGAAATACCGGGGAAACGTGCAAATGCACATCAAAATCTAGCAGAAAAAGGGTAAAATCAATGTACTTATGTATTTTTAGATTTTTTGTATTATTCCTTGGTGCACAGTGGGCTCAATTCTAGATACCACCCGCTTACACTAAAATTAAAATGCAACTGTCACTTTCAAAATAATAAAATTGAAAAAGGACAGGCGATTTATACTCTATTTTTGACGCGTTTTTTCACGTTTCCCAGTATTTCTGTCAATATTATCCGCCATACAATATGGCGGATAAAAATGGGAGATAGCGTATAAATCCAGCGACTATAAATCAAAAACCGGAGAGAACCAATCTCCTGTCCTTTTCCAACGTTTTTAGTCTAAAAATGACAAATAGATTTTAATCGGGAAAATATAGAATCGAGAAATGTATGACTGGTGAAAGTAAAACGCAACAAATTCAGTCATCTTTAGCGCACGAAAAACGTGGTGTGAATAGGATTTATGTTTGTCGGTAGTTTGTCAACTATTGCAAGCTGTAAACATGCAGATTTTAACACTACAAACAAACATACATGGGGTAGGCAGCTGAGCGTAAACTACCTAAAGACAGGTCGTTCCGCCACGTCTGACAAAGTTTTGAGGGTTATTAAAGATAGATTATCAGGTATATTGCTATAGTGACAGGTTGTCAGTCCATCGCCTAAAATACAGAAACCCTTGGATCCCTCAGCTGGCTTTTACAGCATGCCTGGGAGGAAATGCAGCTGGCACATTCTAAGTTTTTCTCTCGCTCCCAGTCCGGCATGGAAGATTTAACACTATTCAATTTGTATAGAGCTTTTATACAACAGTGCAAATGGTATCATTGCATTGTAATTAAGGTGTTTAGGTATATCTTGTACATTAAATACCTATAACAGTAAATCAGCCTCTCAAAAATGTTAACCAAAAGCCACAGTACATACTTATTTTGAAAATGTGCCACTAATATACGATGCGTTCATATCTCTATCACTACATAGTATAAAACAAAGTCGCTTTCTCTGTCCCTATATCCCTATGTATACATAAATCTTTAAAACTACGCAACGGATTTTGATGCGGTTTCTTTTACTGGATAGAGTTATTCAAGAGAAAGGTTAAATGTACGTGGGACACTCAGAAAGATTTGCGACACTAAAAAAAATTGTTCTACAGGTACATATATTTTTATTAAATCTTTTCAAAGTACTCTTCACCAGTCTCTATACAAAGATTCATGCGTCTGAACCAGTTTTCAAAACACTTTTTCCAGTCCACCGTAGACACCTCGTTTACAGCCTGCTCGAACGCAGCCAGCGCATCTTCCGGCGACGAAAATTGTATCCCCTTGAGCTGATTTTTTATTTTTGGAAATAAAAAGAAGTCACACGGTGCTAGATCAGGGCTGTAAGGAGGGTGACCCAGGAGTTTGACTGGTGTGCTGTCCAGGAAGTCGCTCATTTTGAGCGCGGTGTGTGCAGGCGCATTGTCGTGGTGGAGCAGTAGTCCGCGGAGCCCTGTGTTTGGTCGCTTGTTGCTCACAACAGAAAAAACTTCTGGTAAACATTTGGTAGTATACCATTCGGCGTTAATGCTTCTTTGATTTCGTAAGGGAATTGAGGCCAAGTGGCCAGTCAAATTAAAAAAGCTGGCGATCAAAATCTTCCCCCCGCTTCGAGATCGCTTCACTTTGGTAGGCGTTGGTTCATTTTGAAACACCCAAACTGTCGACTGGCGCTTGGTTTCTGGATCGTATTGATAAATCCAGGACTCATCACCTGTTACGATGTCGTAAACACGCCGAGACGAGCCTGCTTCAAATTTGTTCAGTATATCACGGCACCATTCCACCCGGGCCTGCTTCTGAGCGTTGGTGAGGTAGTGCGGCACCCAGCGCGATACTATCCTCCTCACGCGAAGATGCCCGTGTACAATCTCGTGAACGCTTCCCGATCCAATCTTTAATATGTGCTGAATCTCCTGATATGTAATTCGCCTATTATCTTGGATTAAATTTTTCACTGCTAGCATGTTTTCTTCCGTAATAGCCGTCAAAGGGCGACCGCTTCTTTCTTCATCCCCCAAGGTTGATCGACCGCGCCTAAATTCGTTATACCAACGATACACGGTTGCCTTGGAGGGGCTTTCATCCATAAATGCCATTTGAAGTCTATCGAACGATTCATCCGGTTTCAGGCGACACTTGAAATCGTAAAAAATCATAGCTCTAAAATGTTCCCGGCGCAGATCCATTTTTCAGTAAGACACGATAATTTGAATTGATTCCTAATCTAGGGGATTGAACGAGGGTACTGGTTTTTACACAGAGCGACTGCCATCTGACCTCCGCAACCCAGAAGGGAAACCAGACCCAATCCTAGATTAGGTCAGAGTTTTCAAGCCGCCAATGCTTAGCACTGGCCTCTGATATGGCTTAACGACTAATATCTACGGTATTAAACGATATTAAGCGGGACCAACGGCTTAACGTGCCTTCCGAAGAAACAACACAAAAAGCCTAACTGCTCAAACATGAGAATATTAGGTAGGTATGTAAGTAAGTAACGTTCATTTATTTTGAGCCATCAATCATACAATATGGCGGCCACACCTCCGATGTGTCAACTCGTTAATGTGACGTCACATTTAGGGTAGACAGGGGTTAATAGGAATAGTGTAATTAAAAGACAACCAAATTAAACTATTATTATTGTTAGTATCTTCCATGCTAGACTGGGAGCGAGAGACGAACATAGAATGTGCCGGCTGCATTTCCACCCGGGCATGCTGTAAAAAGCAGCTAAGGGATTCGAGGGTATCAGTATATAGTAATTTAGGCGATAGGCTGACAACCTGTAGTGACAGGTGGTGAAGTGACATCAATATACCTACATATCTATCTTAAATGACTCTCAAAACTTTATCAGACGTGGCGGAACGACCTTTTGTTTAGGTCGTTTACGCTCTGCCTAACAAATTAGGGATAAAGGCGTGATTAAATGTATGTATGTATTGTTAGTTAATAATTTAAACTATGTTTCCAGATCAATATTCATAGATTCTAGTTGAGTTGTATTAGTTTTGTATCAAAAAGTTTCGGAATACGAACATCCATCAAGCTTGCAATCGCAATAGATCGGAAAGATTTATAAATGTATTTCAAATATACATGTTTTCAAGATTTGGTTATGCTAACTATCAGCTAAAACGAAAATGGTAAATTTTAAATCGCTGATGCACTGCCTGCTCCATAATAATAATAGTCCTCCCACCGATTTTCGGTGTTGGCGGCAAATCCCGCGGAGATCAGCCAAATGCACAGGACTTGTTTTTAGTGCCCAAATGTTTGCGCTTCACACAATAGCACTCCCTATTCCTTCAATCTCTTATTTTGATGGGACTGATCGACTGACACGAACAGAGAGATATCAGGCGCAGGACCGACTATTTACATGCCCATTCGACAGCATGGATTATCTTATATTTTCGGACAATCAGGTGATTAGCCTGCAATGTCCTAACCAAACTAGAAACAACAACACAAAGTCATTGTCCGGTAATCAAACCCGGGACCTCCGGGTCGAGAGCCCATGGCTCAGACCGCTAGACCACGTAGGCAGTCTGCTCCATAAGGTGTTGTGTAGACAGGGCTGTCCCACTCCGTACTTTAGGTATGGAACCGGTTGCCGCCAAAGACCGCCGTAAACGCGGCTAAGGCGGTCGAATTGTCGGTCGTCTCGATGAATGTCCAGTCGTCTGCTTCTATTTACTTCGAATATACGTCGCGCGTTAACCCTAACACGTGTAATTTGTATGCGTGATCTTGAGTGATTAGGGGACTTCAATTTTCCGCGTTATGCGTAAGGTATAATTTAACATGAATTTATAATTCAATGTAGATATATCTTTAGCTTTTTGAGCAAGCGATATAGGTGAGTGAGATTTCTGTATTCTTAGGCTCGTATTTATAAAGCGATCTCAATATTGACAACCAGTTTGAGTTCGTATCAGAAATGTCATTCCAGTACAAAATGACCTGTCAGATCCATACTTAATATTGCTATAGGTGTAACTAATTGTTTGTTATTGGAATAAACAGCTAGGTACGTTCGTTTTATGACATGACACAAAATCAAATTAGTTATTTATGAAAATGTCTAGACTATTGCTCTATTAATAATAAATCGAAATCAATTATGAAACACGTATTAAATGGAATTAAATTGCAATTATATCATTAATTAAACGGTTTGTTAATATCGATTTGCCTAGCGAACATTTTGAAAACTACACTCTACAATTCAATGTGTATTTTTTATTTTCTTTAAATCACTTATTTAGCTCTGAATTAAGTTACCTGCATATTCATTGGCAAAATGAATGCTCCTCGAGATATGTAATAGTTTAGATAAAATATTGTGTATTTGTTATCGCTATCAAACTAACTATATTTTTTCCATATTCACCTGGGAGCGAAAGAAAAACATAGAATGTGCCAGCTGCATTTCCTCCCAGGCTGTGAAAACCAGCTAGGGGATCAGAGGGTTTCAGTATATTGTAATTTAGGCGACGGGCTGACAATCTGTCCCTACAGCAGTATACCTACGAGTCTATCTTAAATAACCGTCAAAACTTTATCAGAGCGACCTTTTAGGTCGTTTACGCTCTGCCTACCCCGTAAGGGATAAAGGCGTGATTATATGTATGTATGTATCACACTAACTACAAAGCACTTCGTTACTCTATTAAATTTGTTAAGAAAATTCTTCTTCTGTCGTGTGGTTTTTGAGTCGCTCGACCCGATGAACTCTGGTGTTAGAATTTTTAAACCCTAATAGCACAGCAGATAGGCCTCTGACATGATTAGAGTAAACATCAGTATCAAAACCAGTAACCGGGACCGACGGCTTAACGTACCCTCCGAAGCATGAAATCCTTTTTTTTTCGGACAAACAGGTGATTCAGCCTTCAATGTCCTAAACAAACTGGAGAAAATCTCACAAAGTGATAAATGAACTGCTATCAACTTTGTGCCCTCCCCCTTGGAATGGAACCCAGGACCTCCAGATCGTAAGCCCATTGCTCAGACCGCTATACCACGGAGGCAGTTAATAAAATTCAAACTTAAAGTAAACCAAGTGTTAAATGTTTAACAAAACGATACGATTGTCAAGAGGGTGGGCCTAAATAGTCTTTTTGGGTCTTCCCCAGTTTTATAGGCCCGTGGTGGCCAACTAAATGTGTGGCCTAAGTGACGAAAGCATTAACATTTTTATTTACACGAATTGACCAATTTATTGATACAAAACAATATATTGGTGCCCAGACAAACTTTTTTAAGTTTAGTTTATTTGTATGTATGTAATAAACCTTGTTATAAATATTAATATCAAATAAATAAAATAGAAGTTAATAAATATAGAAATCAAATCAATACTATTACATACACACAAATAGTCATGCCTGTGTCCCTTATTGGGTTGGCAAAGTGGCTAAGACAGCTTATAATAGTACGTTTCGAGGATATAAGGGAAGGATATGCATACTCATTTTTTATAAAAAAACGTATGTGGCAGGATTATGATGAAATCGGTCTTTTGATCATAAATCGAGGATTTTGATCAAAACTCGGACTTTGACGAAATACTGGACTATTCTCGCAATATTTCTTCCTGTTACAACAATGAACTCTGAATCGCTAATTTATAAGGCTCTAAATTATCTTAATAAGTATTACTTGAGTCTATCGCAAATCCGATCACGTCTCACAGTTTCGTTCGCAGCACAAGTGGCTTCCAATACGGCATCGAAAAAATGCCCATGTATTAGCATGTCTCTTTAATGTTCTTCACAAACCTTCGTCTTCGTCCTATCTTAAGGAAAACTTCCATTTCTCTCGACAACAGGCCAAGCCTTGTCGCTCCCATGTCAGGACAATTTTAAGCATTCCTTCTCACCACTCTGACTTCTTCAGTTACTCCTTCACTGTACATGCAGCCAGACTGTGGAACTCCCTCCCGCACACGGTGCGTGATAGTTCTTCTATCACAGTATTCAAAAAGTTACTAAAACAGTACTTACTATCTTTCTCTTCCAAATTCATTCGTTATTGTCATATTTTTTATAAGTTTACTAGTTATGTGCTATTTATATTAATTATGTATTATTATATTAATATTACATATTATTTATTTATAAGTATATTTATTTATTTATTATTAATGTAGGTTTACGTATTACTATATGTATTTATTGTACTTTATGATAGTAAGGTTTGAATTGTAGACGCCTTATCTGCCTCACTTATGCACTCTCACTACCGTAGGTCAGCTGGAAGAGATTTCGTTTTAGAGATAAGCTGTACCTGTTGTGCTATTGTTTTTATGTTTGTGTCCTCTGTATGATCATGTGTGCAATCAATTGTTAAATAAATAAATAAATATTGGACCGGTTTTTCGATTCACTGCGTTTTTAGTGAATTATGTTTTTTTTTACTAATGGGGGCGCCACTTGGCTAGTATCGTCAACTTAACTAGCAGAGTACGGATTTAGGAACTCCCAATAGGAATTCCATCGGTCGGTATAATTTCATAATCATATGTACATAATTTCTTCCATACTGGCCTGAGAGCGAAAGAAAAACATAGAATGTGCCAGCTGCATTTCCTCTTGGGTATGCTGTAAAAACCATCTAAGGGATTCGAGGGTTTCAGTATATTGCAATTTAGTCGATGGGCTAACAACCTGTCACTACATCAATATACTTACAAATTCATCTTAAATAACCCTAAAAACTTTGTCAGACGTGGCGAAACGACCTTTGTTTAGGTCGTTTACGCTCTGCCTACCCCATTAGGGATAAAGGCTTGATTATATGTATATATATGTATTTACATAAGCTTTATAGTACGTAAATAAAGCCGTATATCAAAATATTGCCAAGCAATTCAGAAAAGATCTCCAGCAATTCATGGACTCTGGTTTCAAATAACCCTGTCAAAATATTTGAAAGCCGTAGAGTTTTTATACAAATATTTTCTTCTTAATTAACTCTTTTTAAGGAGCTTAGAATTACTTAGTGAAAAGTAAACACGCGCTATTTAATATGCTTAACGAAAGTAATTAAATTTCGATGTAAATTCTCCTAATTGTACCTTCTTTTTATGAATAAATTTAATGCTTGCCTATTATTTATTATATTCAGTATAATAAATAAGGTGTTTTTAATTAACAATAACTTTTATCATTCATTACATTTTTATTATTATGTGTGTCTTACCATATCTCGAGACTATTTGAGTCCCAGTCTTTTGGAAGGCGAAGATTATTATAATTATTAACAGCCCTCTGCAGCGCAAAGGCCTCCCGGATTCCATTCTTCCATTTCTCCCTGTATTGAGCCTTTTCCAGTTTCAGGCGTGCGCGTCTACTCATTTTTAAGATATATAAAAAAATTATATAATATTATGTAGAACAAAATACTTAGATTTCCCATATCTATCTCATTGGATATCTAAATAATTTTATTTGTTAAAGTATAATATTATGTTTGACTCACTTAAATACTCACTTATGGCTGGAAGACACTTCTTTTTAGAAATAAGCTGTGCATGTTGTGTCTTTGTTTTATATGTATATGTCCTTTGTAGTTTATTGTGTTCAATAAACTGTTAGATAAATAAATAAATTTATTTACTTCGTCTTTAAAGTTTTTTTTCCTACGTCTACCCGTGATTATCTGCAGCGTCTTGTGGATCTGGTCCGAAAACGTGACGACGGTGGCGGTGAAAGTAGGGTCAAACCCCTTCTCTCGTCATCGTTCCTCACGTAACTACCACACGTCCCCGTGTCCTACCCGTCATATGCGTCCCTCAACAGTCATCATGTCTGTCTAGTCCTCCAATCCATTCCTCTCGTCCATGACTCACTCCAGTCGCTTCTGTTCCCTTTCCTCCGTCCGTCCTGAAACTTATGTCGCTCCAGTGCACGTGTTAAGTTTCACAGATTATGAATTGAACTGCTGACAACAATTTAACAACATAGCGTGATGCACTTCATAACACGCTTAATTCTGGTTGCCTTCCCCCCAAGTAAATGGAGTGATGAAATGTATTCTAAGTTTGTCCAAGTAACACAGAATCTAATAAAAATGTTCCGTCATAATCGGTTCAATCTCTCATCGTTTTGTTCCCTGCCCAACCCCTACGTTATTTATTAGTATTTATTAATTTTTGATTTATAATATATGTATACATATGCGCTGTAGGTTACAATTATATATATACTCTAAATTACATTTTGTTTTTATTGTTTTGTTCTAAGTTTGTTAGTTATTAGTTTACGTATAGGTCAAACTCGGTTGATATAAAAAGTTCCATTAAGATCGGTTAAAAACACTAACTAAAATCAGTTCTCTGCTACTGCCTAAACCCTAAGTACGGTGGCGTTATTATTTATATCTTTAGTTTGTGTCTTGGTAGCACTCAGTTGAATAAAAATAGTCCCATCGAAATCGGTTAAAAACACTCACTAAATTCAGTTCCCAGTCTACCCCCTAAGCACAGGAGCGTGATTATTTGTATCTTTACCTTTTGTCTATGTGACACTTTGTTCAATAAAAAAGTCCCGTCAAAAACGATTAATAATCACTAACTAAATTCAGTTCCCAGCCTACCACCTACCCCCATAGTACGATGGCGTGTTTATATATAGCCTATGTCCGTCTCCAGGTTACTATTTCTATTACCATATACAATTTTGCCCGAATCCGTTCATCCGCTTAGGCGCGAATGAGCAACAAACAGACAGACAGAATAACAGACAGACAGAGTTACTTTCGCAATTGTAATATAAGTATGGATGGTTTAAAATAAAAGTGAAAAGTAATGAATTTATAAATTAAAATTTACGCTCACATCTATTTGAAACTGTTGAGATAATTTATAAAATGATCGTTTACTACGAGTAATAATTGTTAAGTAAAATAAAATTGTGCACTATTTTTTTCTTTAGACCAAGCGCCGAGTCTAAAGAATTGTTGAGAATAATTACCCCCAGACGGGGCTGAGCATAAATTCGCCGAAGTAACTACTGCTTGGATTTGCCTCAGCTTCCCCTTAAGGTTCATTGAAGGCGATATAACAATACTTGTTGTAAAATAAGTCTTCGCTTTAGACAAAACGGGAATAATTTTGAATTGATAATCAAACTGAAAGTGTTTGGTTGCCCAACGAAAAAAAAGCAAGTCTCCCGTATAAAATGTATTTATAAGAAAAAAAAAGTGATTTTAAGTAAGTAAGTAAAAGTAAAAACACTTTATTGTACACAAAAGACAAATAATACAAAACATAAACTTAAATTAAAGTGCAGAAATTATTTGGAAAATAATTAATTGCAATAATGAGAGTAGATTTAGAAGTAAATTCTCTTCCATGCTGGACTGGGAGCGAAAGAAAAACATAGATTGTACCAGCTGCATTTCCTTCTGGGCATGCTGTAAAAACCAGATATTGTAATTTAGGCGATGGGCTGACAACCTGTCACGACAGCAATATACCTAAAAGTCTATCTTAAATAACCCTCAAAATTTTGTCAAACGTGGCGGAACGACCTTTATTATTATATTAAGCTCGTTTACGCTCTGCCTGTCCCATTAGGGATAAAGGCGAGATTATATGTATATGTGGAAGTAGATTTTATTCACATGTAAAATATCTATGAATAGTGTGTATGACGAAGTATTGTAATTTTTATGCTATGATCACGAATGATCAAAGCAAAAACACTGGCGTATGAAAAAAATCTAAAACAGAACAAACATGGAAAACAGCAACACAAAACAACTGGCAGTAATTATGCAGGTTTGCTCACTACCCCCCCCCCCCATTTGGGGGGTTTGGTACTCAACTCCGAATGACGATGGCTCGATGCTCGATACCTCGATGTCCCTACCTCGATAGTACGTTTTGCCGGTGGGTCATTACCTCGAAAGATCAGCACCTCGAAGGATTCCTACCTCAACGGGTCTTTGCCTCGATCATGCACTTCATAAATGGCTTGTCGCCTCTGAAGATCATCAAAAACTAAAGTAAATTTAAATTATCACGTAAGGTATAATAATACTAGAGGACAATACGCCTGCAAACACTGGGATACATAATTATTCTAATAGAAAACCACTCGAGCCACGATTGTCGTAAACCCAGCAGTAAAAATACACTTAAGCTTTGTTTGGGAAAGTCCTAATAAAGGGAAATGACATACTCTTGGGCAATTACATCATTCAGACAGAAAGGATATACTTAAGGACGATTGGAAAAGCTTTGTCTATAAAAGTCTTAATTGTTTAGCTAAAAGATTTTCTAGTGAAACATAAAATGTTGACCTAGATATATTTTAACGAGCTCTTACAGTTTGGGGCCAACTACCTCCGTGGTCACAAGTGGTCAGAGCCATAGGCATACGATCCGGAGGTCCTGGGTTCGATTCCCAGAGGGGGAACGCAAAGTTGATATTTGGCAATTTATCACTTTGTGAGGTTTCCCCACTTTGGTTAGGACATTGCAGGCTGAATCAACTTATTGTCCGAAAAGAAAAAGGATTCCTCCTGAATCTAATATATAATCACTACATTTCTTTACCTGCCTTTCTTTTTTTTCTTATTAGCATTTCTCCGTGCAGGGTCCGCTTTCCGGCCTACTCTACTCCAATTTGCCTGGTATTCAGCATCCACAGGTAGAAGATATTTCTCTTCCATATCAGATTCTGTGACGTATCTGTTTTTTATTTTTTTAAAGCATGATGTAACCTTAGATATACAACATGTTTGTTGCCAGTTACCTTGTTTTCGCAGATTGAAGATGTTATAGTTTTTACAACTGTTTTATGTCTCAATAACCTTTTAACGTGTGTAGATAAATTTAACGTCATCGATAACTGGATGGATTACGTCATAAATGACGTCATAAGTTAGATAAGGGAGCTGGTTGACCATTAGGACAATATTGTGTTTATGTTTGGCGGTTGGTTTTGATGGTACATAAAATAAAATAAAAGAAAAATCTAGTCGCCTTGTTTTCTAAAGAGCTTCTAGATTGTGATAAACGACTTTACCATATTTTTACAAAATAAACAAATAATCTTATATAAGTACAATACCGGAGAGACCGGAGAGAGGCCTTTGCCCAGCAGTGGGACATTAACGGCTAGACAAGACAAGACAAGTACAATACAAAACGTTAGGTGGATGAATTATCGGTTGTGGTATAAGATTGGTATTTTGCGCCAAGTGTTTTAAACTATACAAGACAGTCCCTCGAGCTTCACTTTTAAGAAGAGACTGAAAGAGCATTTTATGACCTCTCTATGACGTATATAATTATATTTTATTTTATCATTTATATATCATATAAATATATTTATATGTCTTTTATCCCCATTAGGTTGGCTGGAAGAGATCTCTTATAGAGATAAGCTCGCCTGTTGTTTAATTTTATATGTTGAGCTGTATTTTTAATTTTGTAAACAGTAAAGAATACAACTTAATTAATAATTTATTATTTACTTGAATTGTTTTTTAATGCCCTGCAGGCTGTTTAAAAAGCTTGTTACAACAGTTTTTCTGTTTCAGTCTCCTATATTTCTTCCATGCTGGACTGGGAGAGATAGAAAAACATAGAATGTTCCAGCTGCCCTTCCTCCCGGGCATGCTGTTGAAGTCAGCAAAAGGGACTCGAGGGTTACAGTGTATTGTAATTTAGGCGATGGGCTGACAACCTGTCACTAAAGCAATACATATTACAATCTAAAATTGCCCTAAATTTTTGTCAGACGTGGCGAAAGCGCCTTTTAAGAGGCGTTAAACGCTCTGCCTACCCCGTAAGGGATAAAGGCGTGATTTATGTATGTATGTATGTATGTCACCTATATTCTATCTCAAGAACAAACCGTCTGAGCAAACATATAAAAAGTATGACCCATCTCTGCCTCACTTTCTATTCTACCAGATGTAAAGGACCGCGTTCCGCAAATTGATAGGGATTGCTCAGTCAAAGACACTGAACAACTTCCACCTGGAAATTCTTTCAGGAAGTGAAAATAAAACTTGGCTTTTCCATACAAACTGTCTGATCGAGGTGATTATTTTGTATGGAAAAGCCAAGTTTTATTTTCACTTCCTGAAAGAATTTCCTGGTGGAAGTTGTTCAGTGTCTTTGACTGAGCAACCCCTATCAGTTTGCAGGACGCTACTTGCACCCGGTATATTAGGTTGAATTCAAACTTCAAATACTGTCTTTCACAAAAAAAATGCGTATCGTGTAGTGCTATATAAAAGCTGTGTTGTCTGTCTGCATGGAGAACAGAGCGATCGTTTCGGATGTAAAGATGATAACGCCTTCCGGTAATGGCGGCTAAAGATTGGAATAAAGTAGCCATTGGTCTCGATTTATTAAATTTTTGATATATATCACAAAAAGCTTTTTAATTTTTTTGCTAGGTATCACAAAGGGAGTTATGCTCTTAAAGGATGTAAATTTACCTATAAACAGAACATCTTTTCGCAGAAAAAAAGTTCAAGAACAAAAAAATCACCTCCGATACCAAATGCGCTATATGATGCATTTTATATTATGCCAATTTCTTGGTTATACTAGTTACTTTGAACACACAATTTGTATTATCAGGTCTCTTATATTATCAGGGATTCTTACATAACTCGTAACGTAATTCGAATTCTGTTAAAAGTTTAAATTTTAATGTATTGTAATTTTACTACTCTATTAATTTTCTGTCCACTGTTCCTATCTGTGGCTCCAATACTGAAATAAAGGATTCTCGCATTTAGTTTGAAACTTGATGTGTTCTAAGCTAGTAGAGCTTTTATTTCCCCTACAGGCCCACAGCTGTTTTTTTTTATTTTGTGAAATTATTAGGAGGGTGTAAGAAAAGTTACTGATGGAAGTGAAAATGTATTAAAAAGTTCAATTCTCTCAAGGAGGAGAATTACATCATTTGACATGGACAAGGGAATATTTGGTGAGTTCGAAGATCTTTGACGTCACAAAAGATGCATTTTTTGTTGTTTTTTTTACATATAGCACATTTATTTTTATCATTAAATGACGACCAGGTGTTATTCATACTGATAAGTCAACGTTTACTCACTTTTTTGTTACGGAGGTTTTAGACCTCAACGGTTCGACTCTTTACGAGACTCTACCTCATGGAGATTGAAAATCACACAACACCACCCGCCGTGTGTGATCTTCGACTGCGGTTCGCTACGTTCGGTACGCTGGCACATTCTATGTTTTTCTTTCGCTCCAAGGCCAGCATGGAAAAACTATAGTTAGTTAGTTGTAGTTAGTGTGATAGCGGTAATAATGGAAGAAAGCATCTTATTTAAAGAGGTAACTAATTCCTTATCTTAACGTTTTCAGTTTATCTCCTCATCAGTGTGCTGGCCCCAGCAACGGCCACCAACTGCGAAGTAAGAGATATCAAAATTGACACATGTCGGTACACAGTAGTTTGCGAAGTGTATCCTGGAGTCGCCAACAACCCTGACTGCGAGAACCAATCAGACGACAGATATGTCACATTCATCATCACTCAGTCGTCAGTCGGCTATGCGCTCAACCACGGATTCTTTGCCTCAACTAACTTTGATAGCCGAGTCAGAGAAATAAGAGCCTTCAACAACTCCTGGCCTATCATCAACTCTTTAGCCTTCAGATACTACTCCAAAACTGTTAGAATTAATCTCTCCAACAGTGGGATTCAGGAAATCGGAAGTGCTTTTCAGAATATGGCGTCACTTAAATATTTGAATATATCCAATAATGATATAAAGAATTTAAATTCTGATGCTTTCTATACTACTTCTGAAAGCAAGGGAAGCGTGGTAGTATTAGATTTATCGAATAACAAGTTAGAGGTATTGACTGAAGATGTCTTCATTTACTTAACTAATTTGAGGGAATTATATTTACAAAATAATAAACTCAGGATTTTATCGAGTAGCTTATCAAATTTTTTGAACTTGATTATATTAGATTTCAGTAATAACAAAATGACTGCTTTGAACTATAGTTTGACTAGTTTGAAAAGTTTGCACGTACTTAATGCATCAAATAATGAAATAGGTCACATCGAGGGTTACGAAACAAATCGCTTGGTTAATCTTGTGACTGTAAACATGTCTCATAATTATATAGAATTTATAGAATCGAATTGTTTCAATCAAGCTTTGAATCTAGTGACCGTAGACCTGAGCCACAATAGAATCAATTCTACTATTGACAGTCTCATGTTCGTTTATAATCATAAGCTTAAGTACTTGAATTTATTTCAAAACAATATCACTCAAATACAAGACAATGCTTTCAAGCACAATCAGCTAACGTACTTTAATATAGAACAAAACTTTTTTTTTGGAAAAATAACAAGTAACACATTTGATGGCCTGACAAACATAACCTCATTAAATTTAAGTTATCAAAACATATCTGCCATAAAAAAGGATGCTTTTTCAAACGCTATCAGTTTAGTAAAATTAAACGTGAGTCATAATTTCATTCAGTTTATTGAAAATTCCATGACTAACGCGTATTCATTGAAGATTCTAGATTTATCGTACAATAACCTGTCCAATATTGATTTTCTAAAAAATTCTTTACCTGGATTATTAGAAATTTATTTGCAATTTAACAGTATAAATGAAATACCCAAAAACGCTTTTATTAATCAAACATTATTGATAAAAATGGACTTGTCCCAAAATAATATTGAACACATTGAACAAAACTCTCTACCTTTAAATAGCTTGCAATATTTAAATCTAACTGGAAACCGCTTAGTTGGACCTTTGAACAGCAATGTGTTTAGTCCAGCAAACCTACTCAGATCTTTGGATTTGAGTAATTTTAAAATAAATATAATCAAAGAAATGGCTTTAGTTAATATGACTGTTTTAGCCCGTCTAAACATTTCTAATAGCGGCTTGAAAGACATCCATCCTAATAATTTCATGGGAATGGACAGGATGTACAGTTTGGATCTTTCTTACAATAGACTTCCGCATTTACTTCTTAGAAACAGCAGCTTTATCAATCTAAAAGCTTTATATCTGAACAATAACGATCTTTCCAACATTTCCCGCACTCTGATAAATATGACGAGTCTTTTATATGTGGATTTGTCAAATAACAATATTTCAGACTTATCGGATGTGCCGTTCACGTCTTTACAGAATCTAAAGGTATTACATCTGGCACACAATAAAATCAAAGTTTTTAATAATCCCCAAATAAATTCTTTAGTAAAATTGAGCGATTTGATACTCTCGGGAAATCAGCTAACGGAAATTAATCTGAGTTACTTCAGAGACTTAGGGATGGTGGATATTAGTAATAATAAATTGTCTTACATCGATTCTTCATTTTTCGATAAGCTAGACTTGATACAGTCAATCGATATTAGTGACAATAATATTACTCAAATTAAACCTGGTACATTCCAACACGTTAAAATTTTAAAGTTTCTTAATCTGTCCCATAATGAAATTTCTACTTTAAGGTATGGAGTTTTTAGAGGACTTAACAGAACTGAAGTATTGGACCTCTCTTTCAATAAATTAGGTCGTTTTGAGGTAGACGTTTTTCATGAGTGCAATGAGCTTAAAATTTTAACAATTGACTACAATAACCTAAAAATTTTGGACATAGACAGGCTAGTAGCGATTTTGCCAAACCTCTCGAAATTGAGTATTGGAGGCAATCCATTATCTTGTAAAGAAATTGTAAGGGGCATTAAAACTGTGAATAAACATTTGATAAGACAAGTAGAAGTGACATCGGTAGATAAAATATTCCATGATGACAATGTGCATGGTATAAAATGTGGAGATACCAATGCAGTGGTACTTGCTGAAGAGCCAGAAGATAAACCTGAAGAAGGTACTAAATCTACAAAAATCAATTATACAGAAGTTCTTTGGTTTTCTCTATTATGTGTAATCCTCATAGCAGCGGCTGGATTCATATGTTATCGACACAAGCAAAAAGGTCGTCTCAGGTTGGAATCCAGATTGCAATTGAGAAATTCAATGTCCAGATTTTCAGTAACATCAGACAATGTGCTTGGTTAAGAAATAATTGAAAATTGCAATAAAGTTTTTAAAATAGGATAATATGTAATGAAGTTTATAAAAAAATCGCAGGAAATGTAATATTATATTATACCTATGATATCTATAAGTATGTATGTAAGCTCTTTATTGTACCTTAAAAATCCTAAAACTAAAATACAAGAAGATTAAGACAATAGTGGCACAAAGGCGGACTTATCTCGTTAAGGGTTCTCTTCCAGTCAACCTTTGATAAACCAAGAGGAGACAATTATGCTTGCAGGTAAACTAAGATAGGTGCTTGAAACGATTACATAACGTGAACGACAAAATAATATACTTAACAACTCAAATTTGAACGCAAAAATACATAAGTAATGTTGTAAAAAAAAATTAGAGGTATATTGTAAACAATAGAATATTATTCTGTTCACTTCTGTTCACAGGTATTTATTAAAGATATTCTATCAATATAAATTTGTTGTTTAATTTTATACCTTTTTATATCTTCCATGCTGACTTGGGAGCGAGTGAATAACATAGAATATGCCAGCTGCATTTCCTGCTGGGCATGCTGTAAAAACCAGCTTAGGGATCCAAGGGTTTCAGTATATTGCAATTTACGCGATATGCTAACAACCTGTCACTACAGCAATATACCTACAAATCTATCTTAAATAACCCTCAAAACTTTGTTGAACGTAGCGGAACGACCTTTGTTTAGGTCGTTTACGCTCTGCCTATCCTATTAGGAATAAAAGCGCGATTATATGTATCGCATGTATCGATAACCATCATAGCAAATATTTACTTCATAATAGCTACTTAGACAAAAACCTAGCATTTCTTAGTAATTTCACAAACATATCCCAACATAATAATATTGTGTTGTATGTAATCCCTGTCTGACATACACGAATTCTATAAAGACTCATGATGACAAAGTTGATACGGGATAATAGGACTAATAAGAGAAAGAATAAAGACAAATATTGCGGGATCTTTAACCGAGGGATGAAATTGGGTAGTTTTATTGATATTGTTTGATTGGTGCTTTCTATTGATTTGTTTGGTGAAGACTGAAGGAACAAAGAGATCCGTGGTCGTAAATATTTCACAGTTATGTTTAAGCTTTTTTGTTAGTGTGATTATTTATATCTTCTTATAACTAATACTTATTTTAATATTTGTAAAGTATGTATTACTTCAAAATAAATAAAAATAGTGACAAATTATTTCGGAATACAAGATCTGATAATGGTTTAGGTTGGAGTATACATTGAAAATAATTTTGATAGACAGGCATAGGTTTAACATATTTTTTTTATGATTTTCTGTTACATTATTTAAAACATTTTTATCACAAAATGCACAATAACTCGTAGTGTTTCTACTGGTACTGGGAATATAAAAAACAAATTTCGGTTTAAATAGTATTTGTATAATATCGCCACACTTGAAAGAGAATAAATGAATTCTATATGAACTATGAATCAATTATTTAAATAGTTGTATCGACAGGGCTCATAAAGGCTTTGTTATCATATTATACTCGAACTGAATGGTTGCGACAATGGTGCGATATTAATACAACAAAGCTGAACTTAGCCGCTGTACATATAATACAATACAATATACTTTATTGCACAAAAACACAGAATATATATATATAAAAATGAATCCCTATTTCCCTTGATCACGGCATCACGCCTGAACGGCTGGACCGATTTCGCTAATTCTTTTTTTGTTCTGTTCGTTATTATCAGGAGAAGGTTCTGTTGAAAGAAAAAAATAACTTAATAAAATCAAAAATCTGCTCATTTATGGCGTCTAAGGCGGAACAAAGTTCGCCGGGTCAGCTAGTTGCTAATAAAATATGGCCCTTTACTAAAGAGGAGTTCTATTTCACATGCTTCATACCATTAAAATTTACAGAGAGATTAGGAAAAATGATAAAGATTTAATGACGTCAAAATACGACATTAATTTTTTCTTATGTATACACCTACGCGAACAAACAGCAATCTTGTACTAACTCTTTGCTTTAGACCAAACCCTGCATCTTTGATCGTACAATATTGATTTAGTAAATTTCAAGTCAACTAAGCTGTACATCAAATTTGTTTGACGCAAATAATAATATCTTGTTTATTCTATATTTTTCGAGAAATGTTGTTCAGATCCATTTTAAAACCATCCACTTTTACTTCAAATTAATTAAATTTCACCATTGTCATGTAATACTAATCATTGTCAAAGAATATGTCAAAATTCACATTTCCGTTTAGCGAGGGAAGAAACTCGATACTGAAAGTAAACAACTCAAAATTGGTAAAAATGGCTTACACCGCTTTGCCGTTAGCCTGTCGCATCGATCAAACCAAGGATACCAGAGCCACGTTCGTGAGTAGTCTTAAGAATTTATAAAGAGTCTTAATTTTATATTAAGTGGCTTTCACCTGTTCGGATAACACCGTCTCGAGAGTTTTATTTTAAGAAATAAAATGAGGAAAAGTTTCTTTAGGACTTTAGGCTCGAAACTCTTCTCCTAAGTTTTTTCTTTGAGATTCGATGTAGTGGTTGACGTAAATTATTATGTTCAGTATTACGTATGTTATGTCAAACTTACTTTATGATTATTCGTATCTGGGCTGAATACGTCACTTATCATACATACATACATACATAAATCACGCCTTCATCCCTTACGGGGTAGGCAGAGCGTTTAACGCCTCGTAAAAGGCGCTTTCGCCACGTCTGACAAAAATTGAGGGCAATTTTAGATTGTAATATGTATTGCTTTAGTGACAGGTTGTCAGCCCATCGCCTAAATTACAATACACTGTAACCCTCGAGTCCCTTTTGCTGACTTCAACAGCATGCCCGGGAGGAAGGGCAGCTGGAACATTCTATGTTTTTCTATCTCTGCCAGTCCAGCATCGAAGAAACGTCACTTATCAGTGGCATTTGTTTTCGGAATTTCGGAATCCCACGGATGGAAGATAAATAAATATTGGGTGATAAAATTCTGTACAAACTACATCTTCAATCTATACTTATAAAATGCTTTATCCTGAAAGACTGACTGACGGATCAACGCACATCTTAAACCGCTGATCGTAGAGTCCTGAAACTTAGAGGGTGTGATCTTTGTATGCTGTAGGCATTCGTTTAAAAAACTGCGACCCCAAGAGGGTGAAAAGGGGAAGAAGAAGACTTAAGAAGAGACTGAAAGAGCATTTTATTAATTCTCTATGACATTTATATATTTAGATTCATTTTCAATATCTTTTATACCATTTAATTATATATCATATTGATATTGTTATGTATTAGTTTATTTTATTGAAATATTTTAGTGTGTATTAGTATTACTATAATTATTAATGTTATTACGTTTATTATATCTGTTCCCGTGATTTTCCCTTCTTTCATCCTCATTAGGTTGGCTGGAAGAGATCTCTTATAGAGATAAGCTCGCCTTTTGTTTTAATTTTTAAGTTTACTTTTATGTTTAATTTTTTAAAACAATAAAGAATTTAATAATAAAAATAATAAAAAAAGGGGACACATAGTTTGTATGAGACAACATGTTTCCTTAGCCCAATTTACTTCAAATTTGGCATTAACATTCTTTAACAGTGACGAGTTGTCAGTCCATCAGCACAGGTTCATTAAGTGGTGGTGATCACTGCGAATCAGATGGACCTCTTGTCCACCTATTTTCCAAGTCAGGTTCATTAATAACCGCTTGGTTAGTTAGCATAAAGTGAATACCTCTACGTTATGTACATAAATACATCACGCCTTTATCCTTAATGGGGTAGGCAGAGCGACAACGACCTAAACAAAAGTTGTTTCGCCTCGTCTGACAAGTTTTGAGGCTAGTTTAAGGTAGATCTGTATATTACTGTAATTACAGGCTGTCAGCCTATCGCCTAAATTACAATATATTGAAACCCTCGAATCCCTTAGCAGATTTTTACAGCGTGCTTAGGAGGAATTGCAGCTGGCTCACTCCATGTTTTTCTCCCGCTACCAGTCCAAGATGAAAGAAGGAGAAAAGACCTTGTCTAATAGATTTTAAAAACCTTTTATTTATTTTTCACGGCCGCGAATGATGATACATTCATGTATTCACGCCTTTATCACTAATGGGGTAGGCAGAGCGTATACGACCTAAACAAAGGTCATTCCGCAACGTCTGACAAAGTTTTAAGGGTTATTTAAAATAGATTTGTAGGTATATTGCTGTAGTGACAGGTTGTCAGCCCATTAGCTGGTTTTTAGAGCATTCCCGGCAGAAAATGCAGCTGGCACATTCTATGTTTTTCTTTCTCTCCCAGTCCAGCATGGAAGACGAATCATGATTGGTGTTGTTATTTTATAATTGTAGGTAAAATTGTCATTGATATCAATTTTAGCACAAAACATTTGAGTAGTTGCTTCCTGTTGATCAAAATTGTTACTTGACTCATTTCCGTTTCTGATTTATATTAACTGACACTATTTTGACCTAGTAGGTACAATATTATTTTATTATCTTGCAAACTTAACAGTATGTTACTACTAACATACTAACATGTTACTACCAACATACTGTTTAGTTTGCAAGAGAATAAAATAATATTGTACCTACTAAGGTAAAATAGTGTCAGGAAATACGTAGGCAACAAATTTTACACAGACATCGTAGGATATAAAGATCCCAACATATTGGATTTAAAGTTACATAAAAACACATCTTGTTTAACAAACTTTATACTTGAACCTGCAAAATAACGAGTACATAAAAATTACCTTTAACACCTTTGTATTACATACATACATACAGTCACGCCTTTATCCATAATGGAGTAGGCAGAGCGTAAACGATCTAAACAAAGATCGTTCCGCCGCGTCTGACAAAGTTTTGAGGGTTTTAAAGATATATTTGTAGGTATATTGCTGTAGTGACAGGTTGTCAGCCCATCGCCTAAATTGCAATATACTGATAGCCTCGAATCCCGGAAGGAAATTCAGCTGGCACATTCTACGTTTTTTCTCGCTCCCAGTCCAGCATGGCTTCGTATTGAAGGTGTTAATATCTGTCGCCTCGTGTCGCTGTTTAGCAACGACTTGACACACTGCATCATCATCATCATCTCCCTATCCCGTATCTCACGGGGTTGGCTATCTAATTTAGGTGATTGAACAAGGGTACTGGTTTTTATATAGAGCGACTGCCATCTGACTTCCGCAACCCAGAAGGGAAACCAGACCCAATCCTAGATTAAGTTTTCAAGCCACCAATGCTTAGCGCTGGCCTCTGACATGGCTTAGCGACTAATATCTACAGTATTAAACGATATTAACCGGGTTCAACGACTTAACGTGCCTTCCGAAGCACGGAAAAAGCGCAGAATAAACGTACATATGGAATTCTAAAACAGGTAAACACATTGGTACGTGTTGGATTCGAACCACGACCCCCCGTTCAGGAGTCTTCCGCATCGACAACTTGACAAACTTCTTTGATAAAAATAAATGTTGTACAATCCTAGGTTGTCAGCGCGTAAGTAAGTAACAATAGTACGTACACAAAAATCCTTTTACATACATACATAAAATCACGCATTTATCCCTAATAGGGTAGGCAGAGCGTCAATGACCTAAACAAAAGTCGTTCCGCTCCGCCACGTCTGATAGGTAAGTTTCAGATACCATACGTACTTAGATCCGTCCGTATATTGACTTCTACATTATACCAGAAGAAAGATAAGCAACTGGTATATTCTAAATCATTTTATCGTTCAACGTCTAACATTTAAGTCACGTGGTTACATGGTATCGCAATTACCCCCTTAAGGTCTATTCTGCAGGCAGATGAGCAGGTCGATTTCAAGATATGCAACTATCGCCCGTAATGCTTAGAATATAGTTCAAATCAGCGCGCGGTATGGCGTGGCGGTTACGTCCGTGAACGCGTCAAAAATGAGCGAGAAACGGACAAAAATACTTATTACATAAAAACTACGAGTCGGATTCAAAAGCTATGTTGCGATTTTAGATAATCATAATACGGATAATTTCCCGATGGAACCGTGATAGCGCTTCTAATAGTTTAGAAGGAGTTTTAAATTCCTGTTCTTTTTATAAAAACAGCTTTACTTACAGTTGTTTCAGCATAAGTACTTATTTATGAATAGAGTATTTTTCAATGTTGCAATTGCAGGCCATGAACAAATTTCTAAGAGGTATATTTTTTAGAGTTTTCCAATGTTTCGCTTAGGAGAAATAAACTCTTGAAAACAACTAATTGTCGGGAGGAATCACCTTAATTTACGCTACACATTTTTCTTTCACCCAAAGGTTGCCTGGAAGAAATTGCTACCTTAGCAATAAGGCCACCTATGTTGTACTTGTCTGTTGTGTTGCATGTTGTATTCTTACGTGCAATAAAGTATTTTTATGTTATGTTCATGTTATGTTAATTTAAGGAGACCTCATATGCACCAGTGTATGAAGAGATTGGATCAGTTGGACTCTGCACTTGACACTGTATGAAAATTGGAATTATCAAAACGAAGTGAAACGTTGGGCTTCCTTAACTCGACAAATTAATTTTATTAAAGTTCTTAATTAGATTCGATGAAATCTCTGAATTATTATTCTGGATCCGGCTGTCATTACTGAAATTTCTCTGTCGCCGGCGTCGGCTTCCTTTGTGAATCGGGTGTGGTCACAAATACAGGGTTAATTTAGTCAAAAAGGAAGAATGTTTATGTACATACATATCATTAAGCCTTCATTTCTAATGGGGGAGGCAGAGCGTAAACGACTTAAACAAAGCTCATTCGCCATGTCTGACAAAGTTCTGAGGGTTAATTAAGATAGCTGTCAGCCCATCGCCTAAATTACAATGTACAGAAACCCTCGAATCCCTTAGCTGGTTTCTACAGCATGCCCGGGAGGAAATGCAAATAACATATTCTATGTTTTTCAAGAATTTTATAAGAATTTATATGTGACAGTTATTTATTTACTTCGCCTAAGAAACCCCTACTATCAATTTGCGTACTGACTAAAATCTAACACTGTATAAATCTTAATATACTTTTATGTTGATTAGAACATACAGACTTGCATAGATAAATTATTAATACATACTATAAACTTACTTTAAAGGCTTTCCTGAAGCTACTGTAAAAACTAGTTTGGTGGGTTTCATAGCTTGACACTGGGTACAATTTTTTTATTCAGTTATTATCTAAAATGAACTATTTAATCTTGTCAGATGTATGAAGTATGTTTATGATGAAGCATGAATCTAAAAATAATTATTATTTCTCAAATAATTATGTCCTTGGGCTCGATTGTAGATACCTTTCAAAATAATAAAATTGAAAAAGGACAGGCGATTTATACTCTATGGTTTTACACTTTGTCCGCTATTTTGACGCGCTTTTAAACGTTTCCCCAGTATTTCTGTCAACGTTATCCGCCATATCATATGAAGGCAGATAATAATGACAGATAATGCATAAAACCGCCAACTATAAATCAAAAACCGGAGAGAAGAGATGTCTCGTCCTTTTCCAGTTTTTAGTCTAAAAGTGACAAATCGATTTTTATTTTACTTTTAGACGGAAAATCTAGAATCAAGCCCATTGCTATCAATACTATAAACTAGAAAGAAATATTGGCCATACCCAATTCTGTAAACTTGCGTAGGCATAAAAGGAGTTGTGGTATTTGGGCCAACCTGTTTTCAACAAAGTCATTGATTTACTTTCACCAACTTTCTTGACTGTGTGTGTGTGTTGTGTGCTATTCATTTTGTGATTGCAGATCCTGATTTAGTTATTCTATTCTTCTTCTGTCGTGTGGGTATTCAGTCAATCGACTATAGACTGATAGATTTTTAGGTATATTGCTGTAGTGACAGGTTGTCAGCCCATCGCCTAAATAGCAATAAACTGAAACCCTCGGATCCCTTAGCTGTTTTTTACAGCATGTCCGGAAGGAAATGCAGCTGGGACATTATATGTGTTTCTTTCGCTCCCAGTCCAGCATAGATGAGCTTAACGTGTTTTGAAGTTGCATAAACTGACCGAAAACTTATCCATGGTAAATTCAAGGGATACTTAATATGTTCAGGAAAAGACAGTAACATTTTTTGTTACTGGGCAATACTTTATATCTGAAATTCTTCCATGCTGGTCTGGGAGCGAGAGAAAAACATAGAATGTGCACGCTGCATTTCGTCCTTGGTATGCTGTAAAAATCAGCTAAGGGATCCGAGGGTTTCTGTATATTGCAATTTAGGCGATGGGCTGACAACCTGTCAGTGAAGCAATATACCTACAAATCTATCTTGAATAACACTCAAAACTTTGTCATACGTGGCGGAACGACCTTTGTTTAGGTCGTTTACGCTCTGCCTACCCCATTACTGATAAAGGTGTGATTATATGTATGTATGTATGAAATTGTGCCCACCAATTTTATTGATAAGCGTGGTAAACATGGCATCATCGTCGAAAGGAAGGCCACATCAAGGCCCGTATCGGTAAACAGTACTTGAGACTGTGAGTATCAGAACTGTAATTTCAGTACAAAACGGCCTGTCAAATCCATTTTTAACATTGCTCTCAATCTTAAAAATACGAGCTTTATAAATACGAGCCCAAGTAGTGGACTGTTGTGACTAATAGATAATCACTACATACCTAGTATAAAACAAAGTCGCTTTCTCTGTCCCTATATCCCTATGTATGCATAAATCTTTAAAACTATGCAACGGAGTTTGATTCGGTTTCTTTTAGTTATTTTCGTATAGATAACTTACTAGTTAGCCTCAATATTATTCAACAGAACAGCAACAACAAATATCGAGTAAAAATCTTACCCATGTCGTTTCTTTAGACGTAAAACATCTATAAGTAACTGATTACTCCAAGGGCAGCAACACACAGGCGTCTTTTACTGCGCGCAAGGTTGGACTCAACACGCTGTCCATGCTTTCTGCATTTCCTACAACGCGTCATAATGCGTCACTTTACGCTCTACGCTTGCGATGAACTCTACGTCGGCGCATCGCTCTGCCAGTACGTGAGTGTATACCGTAAGTGGACGCATGTGTGTTGTAGGCAATGCAATAAACCATTAACAGCGTGTTGAGCGCAACCGCTGTAAGTGACGCCTGTGTGTTGTTGCACTTAGACAACAATGCTTATACGTACCAGTAATACGCAAACCCTCGTACGCAATAACTGTGGCATAGTCATGAATTAAAACTTGAATTGTTAGTAAAATCAACATGTTCTCTTAAGCGATTCAATAAATTCTGGGCGCGTTTGCGTATAATTTACTAATGTAAGTTACAGTCAAGTTTGAGTTTACTTGGCCGGAATCTTCTGCCAAACTTTCCTCCACAGATGTCGAGTTGAAACAGACTTGACTTGGTTCTTTTAATTTTTCTTCGAGTGGGGTTTTTGGGTCACATGATCTGATAAAACTTTGACTCAAACATTTTGAACTATCCTTCTGTTAATATTATATTTTGTGTGAATGAGTGAGACCGATTGCTTTATGTGCCTGCCGAAGCACAGAATTATCTTAATTGGAAATAATCACAACGTCATAATGATTCCGATTTGTGTAAAATAATGTTTTAATATTTATGTTATAACTACTACGTCGTTTACAAAAATGTATCATTCTTAGAGAATTTGTTAAATTATTTTTATCAAATAAGTGACTCAGAGTTCTGAGGTTTTGAGTGTACCTGTCATAGAAGTAGAAATATGGACAATGAGCTTACAAAACTCGCTAAATGCAACTGAACAATTCACAGCCTCAAAACTTGTCAGACATGGCGTTGTATGAAATTACTGGTACTGAATAAATATTGTATCTATTTATCTAAATAACAATCTACCTACCACGCATGGGATGAAGGCTACACAAACTATCACAATATTTTTTTATCATCTGGTCAGAAAACCCTTCTTGGTAAAAATGTTTCTTGGTCTATGCCTATCCCTACTTGGCCGGTTGCCCAGTAACCGTATCGGGCAGTTTAAGGTCAAACTTCTGATTTATAGTTTATTTTATCAACACGCTCGATTTATCCTGTGTTCGAGTGATCGCTTTCCTGTTCGATGATTTACTTACTGCCTCCGTGGTTTAGTCTTCTGATTTTGGGCTCTCGATCCAGAGGTCGTGGGTTTAATTCGTGACTAAGATTTGGAACTTGTACCTATCTAGCCCTGATCACTTTTAATTGCACGGCAAATAAGATGATCAATGTCTGTAGCTAATAAATTGTTAATCTTGCTCTCGACTTTCTCTGGTCGTAATCTGGCCACGGACCACCTGTTCCTTCAGATTTCCTTCAGATGAGAGCACACTATTTGTGTTACCTAGGCCCTTAATCATGATGACTTGCTTTTCTTCTTCTTGCAGTGCTTCTCCATTACTGAAGATTGGCCGGCATCTTCGCAGTCCGCATACTTTCTTTTGTCTCTGCCTGCTGGAAAATACATTACATCCTGGCGATGTCTGAGAGCCATGTTTTCTTCGCTTCAACGTCTGCCCTGCACTCTTCCGAAAATTGATTCTACGATTTATTGAAAATTGTTCCAAGAAGGCGGTTTATTTGCTTAGCTATCCACTTTCCCTATCCAGAATTGTTGGGCTTCTGAATCTATAAAATTTAATTTATTGCCATGTAAGTCGTCCTACATTTGCGTTAACTTCTTGTCCCACTAATTAAGTTACAGTCAAATCGACTTCTTCGCGTAAAAGTCCCAAATCGCCTCTTTTATATTCATTAACACGTTAACAGAAGTGTTTGGACGCGTGACCTCTCCTATAAAGTGGGATTATTTCACGGAAAAGGCATATAAGGCCGCCTGCCTAATCTTGCTTGAACACGCGAACTTGGCTCTGTTTTACTTTAGCCTGTTTGAGAGTATAGCCAAGTTTGTTTGAGTGGCTTTTATAGGTACTACTAAGTATCACTTTATATACCAGGTGTAAGGGACAGCACAGCAGACAAAATGTTCGCCTCGATCAGACAATTTATATGGAAAAAACATCCTGCTGATAGTTGTTCAGTGTCATTGACTGAGCAACAAAAAACTTACACCTAGTATCAATATTTCTGTGGTGCACGATTAGACTTAAGCGTGATACAGTTGCAAAAGCCGTACCGGTGTATTGTTTGAACTTTGAGAGCATAAGTACCGATTGGATGCACTTGAGGGCACGAAGTTTAAATCTAATAGTGTCATATTGTACTTGCCTGTGGTCTATGATAATGTGTCCCCTTAACTACATGTATGTTGTTTGCAAAACTTAGCATTAAGATAATAATAGTATATAAAAAAGGGCTAAGTGGCACTTCATAAAAATACTTTGAATAATACCTACAAAAAGAAGCGGGCAGAAATTGGATAAGAACGGTTAAAAACCGAGCTGAGAGGCATGTGTCCAGCAGTGGACTGATACAGGCTGATGATAAGAAGTGTACCTACACAGACAGACAGATTTATAAGTAAAAATAATTAATATTTGTTTTCTTTTTAAAATTTTACCATTTATGCTCTACCTAATAAATTTTATTTATTTAATATTCCATGTAAACAGGAAAATACTATCTTACCGAAATCCCTATGCAAATCAGCTGTATTTTGATTTGTATCTCGTTAATAGGATGTACGAACCTATTCCTAAGGGAACAGAGATAATTATCGCTTGCAATCACTTGGAGGCTGTTTTGCCAGTCAGCTTGACCCAAAATCTGCGTGTTGGTTTAGGACCTTGTACGAATATATTAATTTTGAAAACGGTCGAGAAGTCACTAAGAGGCCAGAGTGAGTTTTCACTGATGACTTTTTATACAACTGCCTGAAAAAACAATGTTGTTACATAGATACATAGGGCCCTATTTGTAATCAGCTCTCATGAGTGACAGCGAGTTTGAGTTCGTATCATTAATGTAATTTTTAGTTATAAGTACAATCTGGCCTATCAAATCCTTACTTAATATTGCTCTCAAGTTTGATACCGCTTCATAATTACGACCCATAGACTTTGTGCTTTGCTTTTGTGAGCTTAGTTTGTTATTCTAAATCAGTGAAAAGTCTGACACCAGGTTTCATCGGGTCCGTAAACTCGATACCCACTCGAAAGAAGAAGAAGTGAAAAGTTGAAATGAAGACGAAACAGTGACTGTCTTCTAACGAGTTTCCGATGCGTTTTTTGTTCTTCAACACTCACCAAAAAGACCATAGAGCCATCACGAGCAGTTCACGATAGATAGTTACTTTTTCTAAACTACAAATAAACGAAATAAACAGTTTAATTGAATGTGCTTGCAATTTTTCATATCAGTTCGCTTGATTTCCTTTAAAGACTATTTTTACAATTTGTAGTGTAGTAGCTTGATTATGTAATGATGATATGATATTTTTGTGTATATTATTAAAAAAGAAGGAACGCTACTCTAGTCTTCAGCCAGTCTGATAATTCTAGTGCAAAAATGGCACAAAGCACTTTCCAGCTTTCATAATTTATTTGTAAGTCCCCCTGGTCCATTACAGGCCGAAACTATTCCTGTATTCAACATAAATGGCACTCGGGAGTTAGAAACGGCAGAATATTCCGATTCCAATATGGAGGATCCGAATATACGTAAAATTTTATTCGCCTTGCGATGTTGGCAAAGCAAAGCGATCGAATAATATTTTGATCCTCGTGTTGTTTTGTAGGGACGTGTGTTAGCTTTATTTTTTCTTTTACAGAAATCTTTATTTCAAAACAAAGAATTACATGGATTCATTTTGAGTCTTTCTTTAAGCATAAAAATTATGCCTATGTTGGAAGACTCCGATTCCCTCATCGCAACAGACAAAGCCTTCCACAATTGGTTTTAAAATAAACTTGACTAAGTTTAGATACTTAATTATTTAATTATAATAATTAATTAAGTTTGTTCAATTATAACAATACCTAAATATTAGGTAGGTATTAAATTGGTTGTGAGTGAGTTTGTGTATGTGTGTATATGTGTGTGTGTGTGTGTTTGTGTATACAAAAATCTAGAATGAGAATGTAAGTTTATTTATTTATTTAGTTGTTGTTCGTTTTCTTCATAAGTGAGGGTCATTAACCACTTTGTTATTTTGAAGTAGTATAATAAGGAGGATTTATAATATGGCGACCAATCTTCAATTTTTGGGAAATTTTAGAAGAACTAGCAGTGGATGATTTGAGCACTATTGCTCAGATATTGGTAAAACCGTACTAACATGAATTATCCAGTATATTCAAATCCTAACCGAGTAAAAATGTATGAATGTCAATGTGAGACAGTCAAATAATGTAAGCAGAGAGAAGAGAAGTCTTACACGTTTTTAAGGAATATTACGAGACGTACTTAAAACTGCTACAGGTTGGTAAATTCAAAAAAGGTGAAGGATGAGACCCTCTTGAGACGCCGCCGTTCGGCACTTGATACTGTGGGTGCTTGTACCTAGCCAAAACTCCTTCACTGTATTATATAAACGCCTCAGGTGAAAAGTGCTTGTAAAAAAATGATTTTTTTTTTGCCCGTAATTCACAACAACGTTCAGGTAGTTCGGCGTCCGCGTCGCCATGTTCCAAGAGAACGTGTTCTTGAACTCAGCATTCTGGCCGATCTGGCTGAGGGTTGCATTTCTATAAATTATATATTATTACCCGCCCCGGCCTCGTACGGAAATCATCAGTGTTTCTCTACTATATTATGCATGCATTATACATACAAACCTTTCTCTTGAATCACTCTATCCATTAAAAGATACCGCATCAAAATCCGTTGCGTAGTTTTAAAGATCTAAGCGTACATAGGGATATAGGGATAGATAAAGCGACTTTGTTTTACCCTATGTAGGTAGTGATATGGGCCTCTGTTAACATAAATTAACACTGACTAATGTAAATATTGCCTGAAATTAAATGATTTATATTGGTCATATTTATAAAGCGATCCCAAGATTGAGAGCACTATTAAGTATGGATTTGACATGTCATAATGTACTGAAATTACATTTTTGATACTTACTCAAACTCGCTGTCAGTCTCAAACTGATTATAAATACGGGCCTTAAATGAAACCCTTATTTCATTAATGACATGCCTATAATTTAGCTTATTTGTCAAAGGTATCCCTGCTGTACGGCAGATCCTAGTTTTAATATCCTGTCTATTCGTATTTGAATCATGAATTTAAATATTTGCCTAGATTTGTGATGTTTTTTTGTGGTTGTTTCTGTGTATCAAAATCCATAGCACCCATTTTCCGACCTAAAATCAGAAATCTTTTACTCCAACAATATAGTCTCAGTGGAACATTGCATAGCAAAATTTCAATATGAGTCGAAATATCAAATCCCACAGAATATTGGCGCATCACTACATGAGACTAGCAGCAGCAGTAGGGAAAATCTTGCAAGCTTGCCAGATACCCTCTCCCAATATATTAAAATTGAAGCTATAATGCAGTCAAGTTGCAGCGCGCCCATACGGACGGGCAATGACCCGGACCGAATGCGCATTTCGAATTGGTCGGTTAAACATAGGAATAATGTCATTTGTGTTATTATGTATGGTGGTTATAGCAGATTTACTGTTTAAGATTTGGATTTGGACCGCATTGAAATAATGCTATATTTAAAACTAAACGCTACACAAGCTAACTTAGCAGACTTACAACTTGTAGAAATTAGAAAGAGACAGCGCACAAAACAAAACATGGTTAATTTTGTTATGCATATAACGAGACAAACACCTACAAATTACAATAAGATTAATATTTTGAACGATTGTTACCTCTATTATTGATATTTCATCGCAGTTTCATGCGAAATGGTCACAAGCAGACTGGCGAGGTGAATGTTGACATATTCTAAGAGAAACCATATCCTAAAACTAAGACCTAAAAATGAGCTATTTCCAAATATCGCGAAAAATATTGGTATTATAATTTTAAGCATGGTAACTCTATGTAAAGCTCTTCTTGACAAAACTTGAATTCTGGGATATTTGCTTTATAAAGGGTGTAAAAAAAATAGCTCACCATATTTTATCGTGTGATTCTACCCGCGAAACTGAACAACTTTCCCCAAGGAACAAAGTTCATTTTTTTAAAAGATAAATGGACCTTCCATACAAATTGACTTTAGCCGCTGATACCCTTCGTATCCCATAACCGATGGGCCATTTTTTTCGTATTTCAACCTATGTTCCTAAGGGATAGTTGTTCAGTTTCTTAAAAAGAATCACCACCTAAAATATGGTCAGCATTTTTATTTATCCACTGTAACATGCAGTGCGAGCGTGACTACATTTTTGATATAGCGGACGTCATTAAAGTATTAAATATTTTCCCATCCCATTTACGCATAATTCTTCCATGCTGGACTGGGAGCGAAAGAAAAACATAGAATGTGCTGGCTGCATTCCTCCCTAGCATGCTGTAAAAACCAGCTAATCCGAGGGATCCGAGGGTTTCAGTATATTGCTATTTAGGCGATGGGCTGACAACCTGTCACTATAGCTATACCTACTAATCTATCTTAAATTACCCTCAAAACTTTGTCAGATGTGGCGGAACAACCTTTGTTTAGGTTACACTCTGCCTACTCCATTAGGGATTAAGGCGTGATTATATGTATGTATGATATAGCGGACGCCATTAGAGTAATTTTCCATCCCATTTACGCATAAAATTTACTGAACTTGTAGACAATTTTGCAAAAGTTTAAACAAGGGATTCCAAGCGAACGTTTCAAGAACAATTTGAAATTTTCTCCAAGACTTTTTTGTTCAGCGCTCCACATAATGAACTATATTTTATTCATCTTTCAGAGAGGACCGGGATGGAACCATTATTTGCGCATTTAGAAGAAGCTTCAAGATCCTTCTGGCTTTTTTATTGGATCTCTTTATCCATTAATTGTGTTATTTTACATGCTAGATAATTGACCCATAATCGGTGATTCCAAACTAAAATATTGAAGACCGAAAGCACGAAGTTGTTTGATTTCATAAGTATTATAAAAGCTCGTATGTAGGATTTTCTCGAATCCATGAATCTATTGAATTAACGAATGAAAGAATGGTCAACACGGTAACATAAACTAGTATCCGTGAAAAGAAAAACACGGTCACAAAACCGCCTACCAGTCATGTAAACGCGGCATCAAAGGAAAAACTGTCCAAGCGGACAAATTCACAAAAAACCGGCCAAGTGCGAGTCGGACTTGAGTAAGACGGGTGCGGTACCATTAACTATACAACATTTAACTGCCTCCGTGGTCTAGAGGGCTGAGCCATGGGCTCACGACCCGGAAGGCCCCGAGATCGATTCCCGGCGGAGGACAATGACTTTGTGTTGTTGTTTCTGGTTTGGTTAGGACATTGCAGGCAGATCACCTGATTGTTCGAAAAGTAAGATGATCTGCTGTCGGATGCGCTTGTAAATAGTCGGTCCAGCACCTGATTCCTCTCTGATCGCGTCAGTCAATCTGTCCCATCAGAATAAGAGATTAAAGGAATAGAGAGTGCACTTGTGTGTTGCCCAAACACTTGGATATTAAAAACACGTCTTGCGCAGTTGGCCTATTGTAACAACCCCCCCCCCCCTACCTACCCTAACAACCATAATATAAAACGATATGTGAAAGGAAGTGTGAGAGAGGTGTGGAGGAGAGGTAGGAATGTGGAGCGGAGAGGATGAGAGGAAGGGAAGAGGAATGGGCAGAGTGGCTCATGAATGTCTAGTAATAAGGTTACAAATATGGCTCGTGATCGTGATCGTCTAGTATTATAGTTAGGACCGTACGTTGTGTAATGAAATTTATAAAAGTAACCCAAATCCTTTAAAGTGGTAGTGGGATGTCATAACTTAGCTCTCTTTAGGTTCTTGGGACAACATTGGGACAGTGCGCAGCGGGATAACGGAACCTCCGATTCCAGCTCCAACCATTCGCTGGTAGAGGATTTATGTGCTCGCCAACCATCAACGAATGAGATTTACTTCAATTACCAATTCCCAGACACTAATAAAGACAGTAAATAGCCTAGGAACTTGTCCTTGATGCAAAACCCATCATGCGAGCCCCAGAAAAGGAAAGAGGAGGCACTTCTGTGCCCTCCAATTGGTTTTTGTTTTGGCCAAGCCTCAGGCCAGAGATAAGTGACAGCGCACTTAGGAATTTTGGAACGAGTCCAGATTGATGAACAACATCATATAAAATATAATTAATTTGAGCTGATTTATTGGTCAGCCAACCAAGACAGAGCAAGTCATGTCTGATGTAATTTGTAGTAAGTTGTGATGTCCAATTGAGAAACACTGCCTCAACAAAGGTTTTATAAATTGTTGTCCAGCTATGCTGGAAGCACCGACTATGAAACTGCACCAGTCATCGATCTCCACTTATGATATGCACATCCAGGAGTCAGTAGAATAGATAGGGATGCCGAAGCTAGTCCCAGATAATATAACAATCATTCACACCGCAAGCCATAGTTTCGTTGTAGATATAGGAGTGATAGGCAAGAGCAAGTAGTGACTGATTGTCAGATTTCTTTAGTGCAAAATAAGCTTCTGTGATCTAAACGCCGTTACAGACATATCAAATGCTAAGATGTAGTATGTGATGGAGGTTTGACCATGGCTGATACCATGTCGCTCAATTGACATCAAGTCAAGTAGTATTTCAGTAGTATAATGGCTTGTCAAAGCCAACTGACCATAAATCAGTCATATAAAATTCACATAAAGTGAATAAATATATAATTTTAATTCCAGACCCGTTCCAGGGTAATTTGAGGTTGTAGGTAGGATACAGATAACATCATCCCACATTCCATGTTGTATTGGTTTGGTAAGTATAATAAATACTCCCATTAGGTAGTTGGACCATAGTCCCAATAAGTTGCAAGTATAAAACCCACACATTAGTAGGTATATTATCAAAGATAAACTTTGTCAGTCTGTAGAACAGGATCATCAATTGTATAAAACCTACATAGTAGGTATCAGAGGTGAACGTTCCCACCAAGTTTGTAGCTGGTGTTCTAGAGTCTAGAACATACATACATATAGGACCATTAATCCAATAAATGTTTCAAAACATTGTCCGTTGAACATATTTCACAATAAAGTGAATATAAAATCAATTCAGTATCCACTGCCAGGATAAGCATGTAGGTATGAATGACTCATACATAGGTATTGAATCCACAGTTAAGTGAATATAAATCAGTTCAGTAGTTTATTTGAGAAGAATAGGTAAGTATTTTGTCTCCTCTGCCAGGATAGGTAGGTATGAACAATTCATACATAGATATAGTTATAAAAACATAGAATGTATTAAAATAATTTATACATTCCACTGCTGGGCATTTCATGAAACATTAGGATGATGCTTCTCTTCTTAAAGGAAAGGTAAGGCAGGAATTTTGGTAAAGGGAAGGGAGAGAACTACCTACCTAAACACAAACTAGGATCCCAAATAGCTACCCCCACCTACTTTCCTAGATATTGTCCTAATTCTTATTTATTATTACCTAGGTTAACCTATCCATCTAAACCTACCCCTACCTAACCTACTCCTACAATGTACCTAAACTGCCTATTTACCTAACCGCTTAGCTGTGTATAAATTATGTAATTGCATGCTAAACCGACCTACAATCCTACATATATCTCATTAACCGTACCTATCATATAAGAAATATTGAAATTATATATATAAAATGAATAGAACGGCCTTTGGCAAGTATGAAATATCATTAAAAAGGATTGTTAATTGAACAGGGAAAAACCTTGTCAATAAACAAAGTCTAAAGTGGACAAGATAATTAAATAAATGTAGAAATGGTAAAGTAAATAAAACACGATGTAAATTTATTCAAGAATAAGTAAATAAGCATCATGATTTGATGCAAGAATACCTTGTGTGTGGGTTTACCCATCCTTTAGAATCCTTGTAGTTGGCACTCCACCAGCTCTGCAAGACTCCACTGTCAGCATCCTCCACTCCACCATGTAAAAGCACAGCTGATCGTCAGGTCACCGCCCTCCGTCCACAACAGGAACAACTGATGGCACCAACATCCCACCATAGTAGGTCTCTTGGTTGCCTCCCGGCTGCATACTCTCCTCTCCTCTTTGATGTGTACACTTTCACTGGTAAAAGTCAACTAAACTTCAAGTAAAACTAAACTTCCACTCAAACTAAAACTCCAGGTCGACTAAACTTCTCCCTGCTCGGTCCCCGACGCTCTTTTTCTTCCCCGGCGTCCTTCCCCATCTCTCGTCGCCCCCGTCTCCCCAATTCCAGCCCCCATTCCCCCTTCTCGAGCCCCTGACTGTTTTATCTTCCCTCTTATATCCCATTTTCTTGATAGTTCTCCCATTCTCCTCCAGATGGCACCGCGTGTCCTTCTCGTTCTCCGTGTTCGATCTGGCTATAATATTAGTTCTCCACTCAATCAACACTAGATTGGCATTAGTTTCTCGTTTATAGTGATTCTCCTACCAATCTGATAGATGGCGTTATTTGTATTTTAAAACAATGATTAAGTTTTGAATAGCAGAAGCTAAGTTTATTACACTATCTCTGAGAGAGCGGCCACCATCATCGAAAAAAAATTACCGGTTGCCGTTATCAATCTTATGAATCAAAATACGACAAAAATCACGTTTGTTGTATGGGAGCAGCCCTAAATACTTATTTTGTTCTAATTTTACATCATATATATATATATTTTTTCTTCCATGCTTCCTGGGAGCGACAAAAGCACATAGAATGTGCCAGCTGCATTTATTCCTGGGCATGCTGTAAAAACCAGCTAAGAGATCCGAAGGTTTCAGTGTATTGTAATTTATTCGATGGGCTGACAACCTGTCACTACAGCAATATACCTACAAATCTATATTAAGTAATCCTCAAAACTTTGTCAGATGTGCGGAATGTCCTTTGTTTAAGTTGTTTACGCTCTGCCTACCCCATTTAAGTAATATATTGATTAGTAATAAATTGACCCGTTTTTTACACTTTGGGTACGGAACCCTGAAAAGAGGAACTGGAACTTACAGGAAATTCGACATTGCCCATTCACGCGCAAATTGTATTAAGTTTGGACGAAAAGAATTATGTTATTTGAGATAGAGTTACTTCAGACGTGGGTGAGTGAGGGAGGTCGAATGAGTTAGGATTGTTTTACAAAGCATTTTTCGACAAAAGAATGGAAAAGTAGGTAAGTAAGGCACTATTATTGTCTTTGGTTGGAAATTTTTGAAGTCAGACAATATTAAGAATTTCAAAAAAGTTTGTATACGTCGACGAGACAAGATATTGACTTAATAACTTTTATTATAAGTCATAGATTTAGGTTTGTGTTTTTGTTTTATTTTCGTTTATTACAATTTGACAAAAAGTTTTAGGATTATTTAAAATTATAAATTACAAATTATTTTCTTTAAAATAAATCCAACAAGTTAGTATATGAGCTAAGAGATAGTAAATTAGTTAAATTAAAAAAGCATTAAAATTCTTACTTCCATGCTGGACTGGGAGAGATAAAAAAACATAGAATGTTCCAGCTGCCCTTCCTCCCGGGCATGCTGTTGAAGTCAGCAAAAGGGACTCGAGGGTTGCAGTGTATTGTAATTTAGGCGATGGGCTGACAACCTGTCACTATAGCAATACATATTACAAACTAAAATTTCCCTGAATTTTTGTCAGACGTGGCGAAAGCGCCTTTTACGAGGCGTTAAACGCTCTGCCTACCCCGTAAGGGATAAAGGCGTGATTTATGTATGTATGTATGTTAAAATTCTAATCTTATTTTCTCTGTAATAGATAATAATTGTGAAGTGAAAACCTTCGTGAGGTCACATACGAGTACACCTGGCTCAAGATATAAAGTGATTTAGATTCACCTTCCTCTATCGGGTGTCTGATAAATTATTTCTACAAGGATTAGATTCAAGCAAACCACTGGAGATAGCTCAACACAATTTAAGACAAAACGTAAACGTTAACAGACCACCTAGCTATTAACAAAATGCTTGCAAGATATTTTGGTAGCTTTTAATTTGACGTGTTTAACCTCAACTTGATTGTTAAGATGCTCTTTTATTCAGTACTAGCGGGGCGGGTGCCCCGGCTTTGCACGGAAATTGTCAGTGTTTTTCCACTATATTCTGCATGTATTATACATATAAACCTTCCTCTTAAATCACTCTATGCATTAAAATAAACTGTATCAAAATCCGTTGCGTAGTTTTAAAGATCTAAGCATACATAGGGATATAGAGGCAGAGAAAGCGACTTTGTTTTATACTATGTAGTGATATTCTGCTCACAGGATAATCTACCTGTGCCTGCTAAAAGAACAAACCCAAAATTATACTCGTTTAGTTATTTATTCATCTGAAACCATAACTATAAACTAGCACCAGATATAGGAACTAGTACGACCACGTCATCTTCTTAGCGAGTGGATTCTCGAGCCGAACAACGACCCGATTGACCCTGATGTCAGAGTTTTCAAACCGGCTACTAACACAGCCATTAAGCCTCTAAAATGGTTTTTGAGTAACCACCACCGGCTGACGGCTTAACGTGCCCGCCGAAGCACGGAATCCTTTTTTATTCGGTCAATCATTTGATCCTGCCTGCAATTTCCTAACCAAACTGGGGAAAACCTCACAAAGTGATAAATTGACAAATATCGATTTTATGTTTTCCCCTAGGAATTGAACTCAGGACCTCAGGATCTTAAGCCCATGGCTTTGACTACTAGAACGGAAGCAATTCATTACCACATAAAAGTATAATTATTGTTTGTTACTGATTGTGATATTGCTGCATAAACGTTAAACCTAGAGAGCGGCCGTACTAATCCTCTATAATGCACGGTCAATAATATATCTGTAGTATTTCAGAATCGAAAGTAGAGGATAATAACATACGAAGACCCGTTAGGCAATGTAACATTAAACCTCTATCTATCTTGTTATCAAATAAGGTACGAGGCACCTCGAAAAGGGTTACTGGTCGGCTTTGTGTTTTAAAAATAAGGTTAGGGTTACGTTGTAGCTAGTATAGGAGAAGTGTTTACAGGATAAAATAAGATAAGAAGGTTCGTTTCCTATGTGGTTTTGCTTGGTATAAGGATGTTTTGTCGTGAGGAAAGTAGTCCTCTTTTAGTTTTTATCTAGCTTTTCTTTACACCAATATTTTGATCTATTGAAGTTTTACTTTCTTACTCTTATTTTATATTATATCTGGACAAGAAATGTGTTAGTACTATATTTCCTTTTTCATACATACATATAATTATGCCTTTATCCCTATTTGGGTAGGCAGAGCGTAAATGACCTAAACAAAGGTCGTTCCGCCACGTATGACAAAGTTTTGAGGGTTGTTTAAGATAGATTTGTAGGTATATTGCTGTAGTGACAGGTTGCCAGCCTATCGCCTAAATTACAAAATGTTCTAAAACCCTCGGATCTCTTAGCTGGTTTTTACAGCATGCTTGGGCGGAAATTCAGCTGGCACATTCTTTGTTTTTCTCTCGCTCCCAGGCCAGCATAGAATTATTTCCTTTTTCAGTCGTACAAAATTGTAGAATAAAGGAAATCTGGTTCTCTTGTAACGTAGTTGTAGTGCGACATTGTTCTTAATAAATTGCATTCTCCTTTTCCTCCATTTAACTTTCATGACCTAGTCTAGAATGATGTACGCTTTCCAACAAGAATTAGATTTCCCTTGAGAAAAGATAGCATAGACAAAAATGTATGTAAGCTTTGTTGTATAGTTATTATGTAGTGTTGCGGCCCATTGTAGCTTTTTATTGTTTTAATTATTGTACTAATAGCAAGCACCTGATATAGTTTTCTTCATATCAAATCGTTCATAAAGTAAATTTGCTATTGTATATTTTTCAGGCGTCCTTTAGCATTGTATAGCTTCATTTCGCTTGCTCTTTACACATGGCGGTGATTAGACGCCCCAATAATTTGTAAAATCAATAATTGTATTTAAATAAACAGCTCCACTTTGTATTCTATAAAAGTCTAGCGATAGTTTTGTAACGATACGACCTCTTTTCCCACACTTCATCCTGACCATAATTTTTTGAACCCAATTTAAAATCAGAATCGTGGCTTTCATTTTTCTACCTGATCGCATTCATTCTTACAAAAACTATTTACGAGAAAATATCTCACTTGTTTGTTTATCGGAGGTGTTAGACCCCAACGTTTCGACTCTTAACGAGAGTCTTCTTCTTGAAAAGGACTTCTTCATTGAGGTCTAACAACGAAAAAGTTAGTAGTCCATGATTTTTCAGTATTGTAGTGGGTGTTTAATCAAATTTGTTTCGTGCATCAGTATCCAATGCTAAAGGATTATTTCTCCAACGACCCTTTAAGGATTTCGTTACGTCCGCTGAGTGACAACCAGACAACCGTTTTGTGGACCTTCTACCTACTAACGAAGGTCCCACTTTCCTACTACAGGGCTCGGAGTAACCGTCCACTGTTCGTGTACATACAGTTTGAATAATCTTTCTCTGAGTGTAATTTTGTCATCTTAAAAATATTTCTATGGTCCGGCCATCAGGGCCGACAGTCTTCGTCAATTCGAGTGGCTCCGAAGAACCCTGCGTCCTTATATTAGAGCAAAACATTCTTGTGATAATTTACTCAAAATATCCGTAATCACCACGCTAGGCATCAATCTTCTTGACCGAATACCTAACGCTGAGATACGCCGTAAGACAAAAGTCCCTGATATCGGAAGGCGTGTTGTCGAGGCAAAATGGCGGTGGGCGGGACACGAGGTTAGACGAGGTGATGGCCGATGGAGTAAGGTCCTCACGGAGTGGTGGCCAAGAGGAGGTCGCAAGAATGTTGGTCGTCCCTCAGCTAGATGGGTGGACGATATATTAAAGACAGCTCGTAAGACCTGGACAAGGCTAGCCCAAGATAGACAGTCGTGGTATGAACAAGAGGAGGCCTATGCCCTGCAGTGGGTAGACAAAGGGCTGAAATGATGATGATGATACGTAATCTCAATAAAAGCTCATATAAAGCTGTAATTTTGCGCCCAATCCTCTTACGGTGCTCATAATATTTTTTCAAATCTCAATGACTATCTGATTATTCATATCAAAAGCTCCATCTATGTACTCTAAGTAAAACAACATTATAATACCCGATCTCATTTTCCCGTCTAGGGAAAAAGGAAACAATATTTATTCTAGTCTATTATTTTTTACACTCATCCAACTTAGCTATATATTACAAGCAAACATTTAGTCCGATTTAATTTTGGTTACAAAATACGGGAACGGGGGAAAGCTTCGAATATTTCACAGCACATTAATTTTGGGATAATAGGTGTTTTGTCTTTTGTATAGGTATTTTTGTAAATTATTGTTCGGGGAAACAAGATTTGAGCTAAAGATAAAATATGATTTGGGTTACATTTTATATAAGTGACGTTGGAGCAGATATTGCGTCGTGGGACTCAAATAAATATGACTATAAAATACCTACGTGAATTTGTTTTTCTATGTATATGTCAATGCCTAATATATATTCTATGTATAGGTTAGGTTAGGTAGAAAAACAACAGAAGGCTAATAATACTTTAACTTTTCAATAACATTATTTAACTATTATATCGGTTATAAGCGTAAATACGGGCAAAATAAATTATCCAGCTGACCTATTTCAAAAACGGCGTTCGCTTAATTGACTCAGTGGGCCGGAAGCCCTTTTGATGTAGGAAAATCCATCTGAAAAAAAAACATTATTTTTTGCTAAAAAACCATTATTCCTTCTTGTCTTACATTACTTAAAAGGATTAATTGGATTCGTGTGAATCTGTGTAGGTAATTATAATAAAATTAATGATTCAGTAAACAGTACGTATAATATTCTTCTTTTTCATCTTCTTAGCGAGTGGGTTTTTCGAGACAAACAACGAATTGATGAACGCCTCTGACATGCTTTGAGTAACGACCTCGATCTATCAAAGACAGCGACCGGGATCGACGGCTAAACGTGCCCTCCAAAGCACGGAATCCTTTTTCTTTTCGGACAATCAGTTGACTCAGCCTATAATGTCTATGGAACTAGGGAAAACCTCACAAAGTGATAAACTGACAAAATATCAATTTTGTGTACCCCTCAGGGAATTGAACCCAGGACCTCCGGATCGTAAGGCAATGACTTTGACCACTAGACCACTAGACTACGGAGCAGTATAATATTTTAAAAATATACCTATAATTATATTTTGCATACTCATACAAAATTCACAATCAGCTGAATTATTTTAAGGGAAAGTTTGTTGTGTTGTCATGGTTTTGGTCTTGCTTAGAGTCACTAAAAAGTTACACGCTAAATATAACCTGCGCCAACGGGTACGCGAGCCGTTTGGACCAGACGGCATTACACACACAAACCCATTTCCAACCTGTACGAACACGCCTGTAATAATAAAATCGGCGGCTTGTATGGAGTGCACATGCACGCCCTGTGGTATAAGTATAATATTTAAGTAACGACTGCTAGTTACCGTAGAATAGTGCTGCCTTTGTCTATGTACTACGTACTACGCTCTACGTGACTTGTCGTAGCCTTCTCGTAGCTTTTTTAGTATTTTTTTGTAGTTTTTTCCGCGTCATACAAATACAAAATAATTTATTCGTTTTAGAAATTATACATTGATTTATAGCGGCCGTACACATATGGTTAAATAAGATGATACTGATATTTTTTCTTACGCTCAACTATACATACATACATATAATCATGCCCTTATCCCTTAAGGGGTAGGCAGAGCGTAAACGACCTACACAAAGGTCGTTCCGCCACGTCTGACTGTTTCGGGGGTTATTTAAGGTAGATTTGAAGGTTAAACTGCAGGTATTACTGTAGTGACAGGTTGTCAGCCCATCGTCTAAAATGCAATATACTGAAACCCTCGGATCCCTTAGCTGGCATTTACAGTAACAAAGGTAAGTAAGTTAGTAAAAATACTTTATTGTACACAAAAACAAGAAACAGAAAAATAAACTTAAATAAATGTGCACAAAGGCGGTCTTATCGCTTAAAGCGATCTCTTCTAGACAACCTTTGGGTAGAGGAGAATGTAAAGAGAAGAGATAAGTGCTAAAGTATAGGAAATATTTAAATACAAAAAAATATTGTGAAAATAAAAATAACTAAAATAAATATATGCAAACCTTTAGAGGTACATACGTTTATGCAATATAAAATTACTATAATAGTATTAATAAAATACTTATACAACAATATGGATATATAAATACATGTAACAATATAAATAAATACATATTAATATATACATATATAATATAACTTGAGAGGACACAAATTACTAACAAACTGATTTAATCTTTAACAGATAAAATCGATGTACCTTTTTTTTTTAAAGGTATCCAGTGAAGTGCAGTCACGAATCTCCGACGATAAACTATTCGATATCTGAGTTACAGCATGCCCGGGAGGAATTGCAGCTGGCACATTATGTTTTTCTCTCGCAACCTGTTGAGAAATATTTTAATAATCTAAAATTGAGTTATTATGGTGCTGGAATGTCACTTTGTCACTAGTTGCAAATTCAGTTAAATACTATTTTGACTATAAAATCCTTGAGATTGCAAAATACATGCGCAATAACCTTGACCAGTTCCCAACGGTTGGTGATGCCCACCACTACAACACGCGACACCGAAATGATCTTCAACAACCGTCGGCTAGACTAGCTAAATCTAGAAAGTTCCTGAATATAATTGGACCTAAAATATATAATAAAATCCCAAAGGATATACTGGACACACCTAAGTATGTGTCATTTGTTAAAAGTTAAAACACAAGCTAACTGCTGATGCATTTTTTACATTAAAGAATTTTTTGACATAACTTTGTTTTGGCCTGGCCTGACATTATAGATGAAATTATATAAACTAAATTAACTATCTTGTATTTTAAAATGCAATAACATAACTAATTAAAAAAAAAATGTAATTAAGTTATAAGTATAATGCATTATGTGACGTGTAAAATTATTTTTTTATAAATATAGTATTGAATTGAATTCAATTGTATATTGCTGTAGAGACATGTTGCCAGCCCATCGCCGAAATTGCAATATACAGTAACCCTTGGATACCTTATCTGGTTTTTACAGCATGCCCGGTAGGAAATGCAGCTGACACATTTTATGTTTTTCGTGTGCTCCCAGTCCATGGAAAAAAAATCGTTAAGTAAAACTGACAACTTAAACTGACTTTTTACAAATACTTCTTGTTCTTCTGTCGAGTGGGTATTGAGACCCGATGAACCCTGGTGTCAGAGTTTTTAAACCGCCTAGTAGCACAACTATTAGGCCTCTGACACGGTACAAATACTTATATGCTTATTTTAACAACTCGAGAAACGCAAAAACCTTATTACTCAAACCTAAAACGGAACAATATGGATTTGTCAAACGTTACGAAGGAAAATCACCAGCCATTTGTTAAAGAAAGATAATAAAAGTCACGGCAGAAGTATCCTAAAAACGATTACGTCATAAATGTAATGCGAAAAAATTGTTAGGTATTTTCTATACCTTCATGGATGAATTGGAATCAATAAATTCTATCAAAATAATCACGAGTGCTTAAAAGTGTACAATAAATTGGGATCATAGAGCTGAAAAATTAAATGCAACCAAAGAACGCAACCATACATACATACATATAATCACGCTTATCCCTAATGGAGTAGGCAGAACGTAAACGACCTAACCAAAGATCGTTTCGCCACGTCTGACAAAGTTTTGAGAGTTATTAATGATAGATTTGTAGATATACTGCTGTAGTGACAGGTTGTTAATGTTGTTAGCCATCGCCTAAATTGCAATATACTGAAAGTACTAAAACCCTCGGATCCTGTAGCTGGTTTTACAGCATGCCTGGGAGAAAATGCAGCTGGCGCATGCTATGTTTTTCTCTCGCTCCCAGTCCAGCATGGAAGAATGCCACCAACCAATGTCAAATAAATGTCGAGTTGTCAAATCTTTCACATCACATAAAAAATGACGCAATGTCATAGATCGCAAAGCTATCTACCAAGAACCAAAGTTATTCGCGTGACAGCAAGCGGCTGGGGTAGCAAAATAATGGGTTTTCAAAAATTCATTTGTGTCCCTCAACCGCTTTAATACTGGTTATTAACCGAAACACGCGAGCATTCTGTACGGCGAATCGTTGTTTTTTTTTGTAGATGACAACCGTTTTATTTGTAGATTGTCTATCTGTCACATCGATCCGTCTTTTTCGTGTCACAAGGGGAGAAAAGTGGGCATTATTGAACGGAACGGAAAGTTGACATTTGATTTCCTATCTATAATTTATAGTTAGTTTTTTAGGCTCTTTATGCATTTGTCACTTTTAACAAATGGAGAACGCTCAACTTATTCTATGCTGGAAGCACGGATTTACAGCGTTGAATATGATTTTTACATATTTTTCGATGACCAATGTTATTGAAACATAAAAATGTAAAAACCACAAAAATCACAGTAATGGAATTTGAACATACGGGCGTAGCCAGCAAGCCGTAGGGCTCTAACCACTGAACTACCATGTATTCAAGCGTCAAATATTAGAAACAGCACTTCCGTGATATAAGATTAACTAAAAAAAAAACCAACAGTCTGTTTCAAACTCTCACGGTTATCAACATTATAATGATTAAGAGTTCTTCCATGCAGGACTGGAAGAGATAGAAAAACATAGAATGTACCAGCTGCCGTTCCTCCCGGGCATGCTGTAGAAGTCAGCAAAAGGGACTTGAGGGTTACAGTGTATTGTATTTTAGGCGATGGGCTGACAACCTGTCACTATAGCAATACACATTACAATCTAAAATTACCCTTCATTTTTGTCAGACGTGGCGAAAGCGCCTTTTACGAGGCGTTTAACGCTCTGCCTACCCTAAGGGATAAAGGCGTGATTAAGAACGGAAAATTTACCCTGGTTTCCCATTTTTGTATGAGTCGCTCAGTAGCTCCGTGATCATAACGCATGAAACTGCGTTGCAATATCGGACACTCATACAAAAATGGAAAGCCAAATAAATTTCCCGTTCTTTGGCTCGTATTTATAAAGCGCTCTCAAGATTGAAAGCAATATTAAGTATGGATTTTACAAGCCATTTTTGTACTGAAATGACATTTCTGATATGAACTCAAACTAGCTGTAACTCTTGAGAGCGGATTACATATGCGGGCCTTAATCATTATTTATATTCCAACATATATTTCTGCAGGTAACCTTGGTTTAGTACAGATCCTATCAATAAGAGGCAGAACTATCTCGACCTGAGTTAACCTTACCCTTACAAGGACCTGAATTAGAGGTACTTGTTCCCTTCTATAGAGGTTTGAGCACCTACAAAAGGACACCCGAATGAGACTGAGTGCGGCTGTAATATAGATGAAAAACTTTCAGACTATGCATCATACATACATACAATCACGCCTTCATCCCTGATGGGGTAGGCATGCATCATATCAATATGGTAAAACAAATTCAAAGTTTCTATACGGGGTGCAAGGGACTGCGTCCCGACAACTGATAGGGGTTGCTCATTAATCGCAACTGAACTACCAGCAGGATTCTTTTTCCATAAAAGTTGTCTGATCGAGTTGTTTTGGTTAAAGATTATTTCATCTCTTGAAAGAATTTCCCGGTGAAAGTTGTTCAGTTTTGTAACCCCTATCAGTATGTGGGACGCTGTCCCTTACATTCGGTCATAAGATATTTAACTCGATTTGAATTTGCATTTCACCAGTTTCTATAGTTTTAAGCCATTCATCCAATTTCTATATTTTTTTAAAACAAAAATACTTACTTCGATGTAAATAATTTTATCGATAGATTTTCATCATATTAATAGAGTTAATAAACCGACTACGGCAGTGACCTATAAACGCAGGGCTGTGCCTTTAATCAAATTATTACAGTTGCCTGATTTCATTTGCCTTTAACTTTAACTGTCTTTCCTTTTTATTCGCTTATGTATTTATAGATTGTGCCAGCTGCATTTCCTACCGGGCCTGCTGTAAATAAAGCTGATCCCTTAGCTGTAAAACCAGCTAAGGGATCCGACGGTATCTGTATGTTGCAATTTAGGCGATGGGCTGACAACCTGTCACTACACCAATATACCTACTTACAAATCTATCTTAAATGGCCCTCAAAACTTTGTCAGACGGGGCAGAACGATTATGTCGTTTACGCTATGTACGTATAGCGTAAACGACTTAATCGTCCCATTAGGGATAAAGGCGTGATTATATGTACGAGGTGCATTCAATAAGTACCGAGCATCATCGCCAGCGGGCGCTGTAGTTTCAAAAGAGTTTAAACACAGTGTAGCACATTCTTTTTTAATTCTTTTTTCAAATTTTCATTCCAATCCCTCCATTTGTTTTAATTTTACAACTTATGGAAGCGAACGTGTCGATCGGTTTTACAAAAATGGAAAAAGAGCAATATCGTTCGGTGATTCGATTCCTATTTTTGGAAGGGAAAACGCGCTTCGAAATCAAAGAGCGCTTGGATGCTGTGTACGGTGACTCTTCTCCATCGATGGCCACCGTCAAGAATTGGTTCAACGAGTTTGCACGTGGCCGTACGTCGGTTTTTGATGAACCACGTCCAGGTGCACCGAAAACAGCTACTACGGAGGAAAACATTAAAAAAATCCATGATTTCGTATTGGCAGATCGCCGATTGAAGGTTCGGGAGCTAGCTGAGACTGTAGGCATTTCAGAAAGAACAGTGCATCATATTCTTCACGAGGAACTCGGCATGAGAAAGCTGTCGGCGCGATGGGTGCCGCGTTTACTCACACCGGAAAACAAGCGCAACCGTGAGACCACATCGGAGACGTGTTTGGCGCTGTTTAAGCGGAATCCAGCGGAGTTTTTGCGTCGTTTTGTGACCGTCGATGAAACCTGGAGCCACTAGTACACACCAGAGACCAAGGAGCAATCAAAACAATGGATCCAGACCGGGGAACGTGCTCCAAAGAAGGCGAAAACTGTAAAATCGGCCGGAAAAGTTATGGCCACCGTTTTCTGGGATTCACAAGGTGTGATCTACATCGATTACCTCCAGAAGGGTAAAACAATTACAGGGCTTTACTATGCCGATTTATTGGGCCGATTCGACGCCGAATTCAAGAAAAAACGACCCCATCTGGCGAAGAAAAAAGTGCTGTTTCACCACGACAACGCACCGGTTCACACGTCTGCCGTTGCCATGGCCAAATTAGTCGAATTTGAATTTGAATTGCTGCCCTATCCACCGTATTCTCCAGATTTGGCCCCTTGTGACTTCTTTCTGTTTCCTAATCTGAAAAAGTCACTCGCTGGGAATAGATATGGATCAAATGAGGAGGTCATCGCTGCCACGGAGGCCTATTTTGCAGAGTTTGACAAAAACTATTTTTCGGACGGGTTAAAAAAGTTGGAGCATCGCTGGGCTAAGTGTATAGAACTAAAAGGAGACTATGTTGAAAAATAAATTGCCACTTTTCCAAAATTTTCGTTTTCTTTTTGTAGGCTAAGTATTTATTGAATGACCCTCGTATGTATAATAGGCTCGGTTCTAGATACCACCGGCTAAAACTTAATTTAAAACCTGTATCTGTCACTTTCAAAATAATAAAATAGAAAAAAGACAGGCGATTTATACTCAATGGCTTTACACTTAGTCCGCTAGATTTTAAGGCGCTTTTGCACGTTTCCCCAGTATTGCTGTCAATTTTATCCGCAATATCATTTGACGGCGGATAAAACTGATAGATAACGCATAAAACTACCGAATATAAATCAAAAACCGGATAGAATAGATTTCCTTTCCTTTTACAATGTTTTAGTCTGAAAGTGACAAATTTACATTTGAATTTTAGTTTTAGACGGCAAATGTAGAATCGAGCCCAATATCGATCAGACTGAGATTCCTCAGGTTTCCTCTTTCCTCAGGTTTGACATGGGAACCATCACCACATACATACATACATAAATCACGCCTTTATCCCTTACGGGGTAGGCAGAGCGTTTAACGCCTCGTAAAAGGCGCTTTCGCCACGTCTGACAAAAAATTGAGGGCAATTTTAGATTGTAATATGTATTGCTTTAGTGACAGGTTGTCAGCCCATAGCCTAAATTACAATACACTGTGTGCAGAAAACTAAACGTCGCGTGCATCGCACTACGACATCTGTGAAGCGGTAATATTACCCCGGGAAAATACGGTAAAAAACGTAATTTACCGTAAAATATTGTATTGACGGTAATCACATATGGTAAGATTCAGAAAAAAACATATTACAGGACTACTCAAAAATATGGCAGCAGCATTGTGTTTACAGACATAGATGATACCTAGTGACTACGTTAAACTGAACAACTTATGCAGTCATTGAACAACTTTTCTCAAAACTGAACAAATTTTCTTAAAACTGAACAACTTTTATCAAATCTAAACACCTTTTCTTAAAACTGAACAACTTTTCTAAACACTGATAAATTTTTCTCGTAATAATCGAGATTTCACTTCATAACAAATCCTCTCAAAACGTCATGTCGCCGGTAATTTTACCGCAGTCTATATAATTGACCGTAAAATAACCGTATTTTATCGGCGTATTTGGTAAAATTACGTAATTTTGTATTCTCTGGCTCGTGTGGTCCCTCGTCAAGTAGCACGCTCCTGCTACTCACTCATGAGAGCTGATTGTAAATACGGGCCTGTGACCTCTTACTCTCACACCAATCGTGATTTTTCAGACTGTGTATGTATTTACCAATATAGTATACATATACATAATCACGCCTTTATCGCTAATGGGGTAGGCAGAGCGTTAACAACCTAAACAAAGTCGTTTAGCCACGTTTAACAATGTTTTAAGAGTTATTTAAGATGGATTTGTAGGTATATTGCTGTAGTGACAGGTTGTCAGCCCATCGCCTAAATTACAATATAGGTACTGGAACCCTCGGATTCCTTAGCTGATTTTTACAGCATGCCCGGGAGGAAATGTAGCTGGCACATTCTATGTTTTCTCTCGCTGGAAGAAAACCATAATTATTATTGGTAAATAAAATATGATTGACCTTGACTGTCGTCAAGTTCAAGGTCAAATATCACTGCTAAGAAAACAAAGCGGGATTTCAGCAAATCTCCTATTCATATTATTGACTTTGGCTTATTTATTTTCCGAATAAACGTACATTTATAGGTTTTTCCATAGACATCTTTCTGGATAGAAATAATGGACTCCCATTTCCTGAGGTTAATGGTCACTGAGATACAGAAAATTATTATTATCTGGTATTTTATTCTTCTTCCATGCTGGCCTGGGAGTGAGAGAAAAACAGAATGTGCCTAGCAACATTTCCTTCCGGGCATGCTGGTAAAAACCAGCTAAGGGATCTGAGGGTTTCAGTATTTGTAATTTAAGCAATGGACTGACAAACCTGTCACTACAGCAATATACCTACAAATCTATCTTTAGTAATGCTCAAAACTTTGTCAGACGTGGCGAACGACCTTTGTTCGGGTCGTTTCCGCTGCCTACCCCACTAGGGATAAAGGCGTGATTATATGTATGTATGTATATGTATTTTAGCCTCAAAATTATTATAATCTGGTATTTTATCCTAACAACATTAGGTTCTACGACCTTTCCAGGGTTCGACGTAGCTTTAGAAATATCGTTATTGTTCCAATAACAATGAGAAATTCCATATTATTTCGTCAAAGTGCCGTATTTTGAATAAAATTTGTGTATATAATACTTATAAATCAACGACTACTCACTTGTGTGTTTAACGGAGGTGTTTGACCTCAACGTTTCGGCTCGGCTTCTTCATGGAGAATGAAAATCACACACCACCGCCCTTAGTGTGTGTATTTAATATTCTGATATTCAGGTACTCGTATTCGCTGTGCCTAAATATTTGATTTATCATTTGATTTTTCTCATTAAGTTTTCCCAATATGCCTATTTTCATCATCATTCTTCCATGCTGGACTGGAAGCGAGAGAAAAACATAGAATGTACCAGCTGCATTTTCTCCCTGGCATGCCGTAAGACCCAGCTAAGGGATCGGAAGATTTCTGTATATTGCAATTCAGGCGGTGGGCTGCCAGCCTGTCACTATAGCAATATACCTACAAATCTATCGTATAACCCTCAAAACTTTGTCGGACGTGGCGAGACGACCTTTGATGAGGCTGTTTGCGATCTGCCTACCCCATTAGGGATATAGGCGTGTGTAAGCGGTGAAAAAGAAATAATAATGCGAGAAAAATGATTTTGAACATGGAGCGCGCCCGAGTCGAGAGTTGCCAAGTTCTGACTGCAGAGGGCGTTGCGGCGCTTTAAATTATAAAATGGCCGGCAAAAGGAAACGGAAGCGCTCCTCTTTATTAGAAATAATAGTACCAAACTTTTACAATATGGTTGTAAAGACTATATTACTTATATTCTAATTATAATATTATGAAAATGTAGTGCGTCGCCTACAATATCTGCCTCCTTAGTGATAACTAGTTAGCACTACCATCCCGTGGCGAAAGTAGAGCGACGCGTGTCACCGGTCGGCGCAACACTCCCGTGCGTGTGCGCACATCGACTACACGAACGCGACCATCCCTGCCTGCATGTGTCTCATTCACTACTCCGTGACGCCAACAGCTCCGATCAATATTAGGTTCGACAAGTATTACATAATCGCCCACCTGTAATGACCTGGCCTCCTGATTCCACTTCTGACGAGGCAGTAACGTCGGAAGATATTCCTTAAGCCAGCGAGTCCAGAACATGTCGGCTAACCTCTGCGCAACACGCCACTTCTTACGTAGGTAGAGATCCGAGTTGTCATACTTGCCAAACTGAGGGCTTGATGAAGATGTGCCAATCAAGAAATGATTGGGGGTAAGTGCTTCAGGGTAATTAGGGTCGCTAGAAACGTGAGTAATGGGGCGACTATTCACTAGCGCCTCCACTTCAGCTAGCAGAGTGGCTAACGTGTCAGGGTGAGGTGCGCGCTCTTTGAGTATTACCTTCAGCGACGACTTTACTGTGCGGACCATCCGCTCCCAAGCACCTCCCATCTCAGGAGCACCTGGTGGTATGAACCGCCAGTCTACGCCGCGTATGGCTGCGGCGTCGCGGATCGCCTCCTGGTCCATCGCGGCTATACTGCGTTTTATTTCCGTATCGGCGCCTCTAAGGTTCGTACCATTATCCGATATAATTACCTGAGGCATTCCTCGTCGCGCAGCCATCCTCCGCAGACCCATGATGGTAGAGTCGGTTGTAAGATCCTCGGTGACCTCAATGTGAATAGCGCGAATTGTTAAGCATGTAAATAACATTCCGTACCGCTTCAGTCTCCTACGACCTACTGTGACCTCCTGAGGTCCAAAAAGTCAAGACCTGAAAAACTAAATGGACGTCTGTTATGCTGGAGTCTAGCATCAGGCAGCTCACACATGCGCTGTGGCTGCGGTGCGGCGCGTCTGTAGCGGCAGAATAAACATCGAGATGCCACGGTGCGAACAGTTGGTCTGAGCTTTAAAATCCAATAATGTTGCCGTAAATTATTTACGACGAGCTCATTTGCCCCGTGACATGCTTGTCTGTGGTGGTACTCCACCAGCAAACGAGCGATTCTGTGCTGACCGTCCAGGATAACCGGCCGCCGGACATCGTGATCAACGCCCACTACCCGGTCCACGCGTCCCGCAACACGTAAGATACCCGACTCGTCAAGGTAAGGTGACAGCTGAAGTAAGCGGCTGTTTATTGGTAGTTGTTTACCTTGTTTTAAACATGAAATTTCTGTACTAAAAGAATCAATTTGACATTTCTTAATCAGTAGGTCTTCTGCCTCCTTCATTAGAAGAATGTCAAGCTGACAGTTCTTACGCTGACATTTTCTAATGAACAGTAAAACTCTTGCCGAAGCGCGCACGAGAGTGATCCAACTCGAGATATTATCTTCACTAGGTAAAGATAAATCTGAGCTCTGAACGACCACTACAAGAACGGAGCGTTCCTCAAACATTGCCTCCTCTAGCGGCTTGGTACGCTTAAGGTCCTTGGGCCACTGCTCTTCAGCGCGGGTCAAGAAGGACGGACCACTAAACCAGTCACTAGAGTTGACAAGCGGGGGGGCATCCTCGCGCGTCGCTACATCAGCAACGTTCAGACCAGTGGGTACATGCCGCCACTCGATCGACTTCGATAACTCATCGATTTCGCCTAAACGGTGAGCTACATAAGGCTTATAATTGCGTGGGTCACTTCGAATCCACTGTAATACTGTGCTCGAGTCAGTCCAAAAATATCGCTTAGTAGGCTGAATATCCTTGTGCTCGCGCTGTATAGTAGCGGCGAGCCTTGCTCCTAAGAGCGCACCCTGTAGTTCCAGCCTTGGAATAGAAACCGGTCGTAGTGGACTGACCCTGCTTTTACTGGCAACAAAACACACTAGGACCCGACCATCCGATCTAGTAAATCGCCAATAAATTACGGCTGCGTATGCTTTGGAAGAAGCATCGCAAAATATGTGCATTTGTACATCTATAATGTCGTAATAATCCTTTGACGACTGCGATGTACATTGCGCGCTCGAGTAACATTGCACCCATTCATGCATGTTGTTATAGTGCCGTGGAATGCGAAGCGAACATAAGCTCTGTAAATCATTGAGCCAACCAACGAACAACGTATGCTCCCTGGGTTGGATGCGGCAACTCCAATCTACTCCGCTACGATGTACATTTTGAAAAATAATTTTGCCCTTTATAATAAATGGAGAAAGGAACCCATGTAAGTCGTACACTGACATAATAATGCTTAGCATTTGAGCCTTAGTAGGGGGTTCAGATCCCTTTAAAACATCCGGAGAAATTCGATCTAAATTAATTTTAAACCCAAATGTATCATCGTTCGGATACCACATCAAACCCAGAGTGCGCTCATTAGTGTTCGTAGCTCCGTGTTTGAACTCCATGGCAGTAGGCGCGAGCGCATCGGAGGGGATGGTATGTAGTACCTGCTTGCTATTACTCGACCAGCGCGCGATCTCAAACCCACCTGATTTGTTTATGGAAGTTATCTCTTGCACTAGTTGCGCCGCCTTGCTAACCTCGCTACAAGAATGTACACAATCATCCATATAAAAATTATTAATTATTACGTCGACTGCATCGGGGTGTAAATCTTGATATTTTTGTGCGTTTTTGTTCTTTATATATTGAGCAACGAAAGGTGAACAAGTGGCACCATATAACAATCGTTCCATAACACATGTTTTTACAGGCGCGTCTGAATTTTCTTGCCAAAGGAAACGAAAAACGTGTTGGTCTTCAGGACGGATTTTAATCTGAACAAAGAATTCTTTAATATCACCAACAATGGCAATTTTGTGTTCACGGAATCGTAACATAATCCCTAACAAGGAATTATACAAATCAGGGCCCGTAAGTAAATAATCGTTCAGACAAACACCTTTCACTTTTCCCGCGCAATCAAATACTAACCGTAACTTTCCAGGCTTATTAGGGTTTTGTACCCCGAAATGCGACAGGTACCAAATGCGACTAACAGCTGAGATTTTATCGTCCACTAGTTCTCGAGCGTAGCCATTTTCAAAAAGTTTCGCCATCTCATTACGGTATCTCTCCCCGTAAGCTTTATCTGCCTGAAACTTTTTTACTATACCTTTCAACCTGGAGTGCGCATAGTCGTAGGTGTCCGGCAAAGTGAAGTCGTCCTTAGTAAACGGCAAATCAACCTCCCATTTACCTCCTACGAAGCGAGCGGTTTCATCTAAAATACCTACCGCTCTCACGTGCGCGGAGTTCTCGCGGCGCACGGATGACACCCCTATCGAATCTAATTCGAAAGATTTCTTAACAAGGTCATTCAACTCCCTGATAACAGTCAGCTGCCGCGGCGACTCGGTGTGAGCGAGATGGAAGATGTGCCCGTTCACGGAAGAGTGAGTGAGACTGCAGTTACCATGAATAGCCCACCCCAATTTGCATCTCGAAGCATAAGGCTCCTTATCACTGCCTTCTACCATTTCTACTGGCGCGATCAAGTGATAATTATCCTCTCCTATCAATAAGCGAGGCACTACATTTTCCTTGCACACGACATTCTTTAAATTTTGCAAACGTTTACATTTTAAATAATCATTTACACGATATAGGTTTTGCATAGGCAAGTTAAATTTATCTACTTCACGCAAAGTTAAATTATACTTTTGTTTTACATGAAACCCAGAAATGCTTGTACATATTTTAGGAGCATCTGATTGAAAAACTTCAATACCAAAAGCGTCAACAAATTTTATAGGAATAGGCTCTGTACCTACAATACCTAACTCTTGTACTAATTTTTTATCGATCATAGAGATACTAGCACCATCGTCCAACAGCGCATACGCACTCACTACACCCTTGGGGCCACTGAGGTTCACTTTCGCAACCCTGAGTAACACTGCACCGTTATCACGGTTATCACAATCGAGATTAGGACGCGTGGTAGTCGCGGACGGCTGCGCTGCGTCGCCGGCGCCGGGAGGGGGCTGGCGCACCCCGGGATGGCGCGCGACCTCGGCGAGGGGCGACGCCGGCGACGCCAGCGCATGTGCGACGGTCTCGTTGCGCGACGGAGGGGGTGACTCACCCCCTGGGGCCTCTGGCATGGACGCTGACTGCTCATCATCCATATCCTCGACAGTAGTTTGCGTGTGTGGCTTCTTGTAGTGTAGTAAGCGATGGTGTGCGAGTCCACAGTTGTCTATATCGCACACAGGTGCGGGGCACGCATTCCGATCGTGTTTTTGTAGTAAACAACAGAAACAAAGTCCCTTCGACTTTACGTATCGCCACCGGTCCTTTCTCATAGCTCTTTTGAACGGACGACAGTCTGTTAATGAATGTATGGTTTTTTTACAGTAACTGCAAGTTTTTGCACTAACTTCGGAAGCTGTAGCTAGGACTGGACGTTGGTAGGTATCACGGTAGGTATACTGTGTACTAGGGCGATGTTTATCTTCGTACTTTTTAGCGGGTGGCAAGGGATCTGTTTTTCGCAAGTTTGTGTTTGTAACACCGACGACGGACACCATCTCAGACTCGCGTTTGAGGAATGCGGCCAGTAGTTGCAGTTTAGGTACATTATTTGATAGTCTAGTGTAGGCTTAGATTAATCAAGGTGGCGCTGGCGCTTCACTAGATTCCGCGCGCCTACTTGTAAAACACGCATTTCATATTAGGTCCGGACCGGCTTCACTGAGCCAGTCGCGACGTGAACACTGTGCGAATTGAGCGTGCCGCGTGTTGAAGAAAATAAATCGAAAACCGAAGAAAAATGCCGAGTTGCGCAGTGAAATTGTGTCGAAATAAAACAAAAACTGTTAATAAAGACTCTGGCATAATATATCACAAGTAAGTACCGTGTAATTTCGAAATTTCTCATAAAATTACAATAATATTCGACGCCATACAGTGTTGCCATGCCGCGCATGAAAGAAAAACACCCGTGGTTGAGACAAAATATAGTAAGATAAGAATAGGTAGGTAATTTGAATTTATTGTTCTGATATTTTATAACAATATCTATGGGTAGGTACTTCAACTTTAAATACCTCTAGGTATATCTATAACCTACGATCCATAACTATAAGAACTAATATGATAAAGAGGACTGATTATTTTTTGTTTGTAAAGGCACATACATACCATACATAATGCCGCCGGCATTACTAGAATAGACGTTGTTCGATGTTTTGACGTGGTTTGTTGGGTCGATCTGAGTCGATTGGTCGGCGTGGCCAAAAAAATAAATTCAAAACCTACGAAACTGGTAATTGAACTTCTGATAATTTGACTGCGGCTGATATACTTAATTAATATATTAACGACCTCTATATCAGTCCCGAGTTATATCCCAGGTCAAGAAGAAAAATAATACATGAGGTCATTTTAAATTAAGTGCAAATATTTTTGGGGATGAGTTTCTATCATCATACGGAACAACTTTCTCCAAAGAACTCTAATCTAATAATCTAATCTCAAGTCACATTGTATGCCGTGTACAATTTTTTTCCCCATCGATCAGGTAATAGTAAAGTAGCTGGCAACACAATTCTTCACGCACACTAGTATCTCGCGCTCGTGTCTTACACACACTACAATATGAATTTGTCGCGCTTTTGCAGCTACTGATATTAGGTAGGGCGGAATCTAGTGAGCGCGCCAGCGCCACCTTGATTAATCTAAGAGTGTAGGCATAGTCAGTCCATTTACTGATAAGAATACTAGGTAGCTTAGAGATGACTGCTGTAACTATTTCTGGACTGCGTAGGTAATCATGTTGATTGAGACTGTTCAATAATGCTACACAATTATTTATTTTCATGGAAAATGGAATTAATTCGTGTTGATAGTTTGTAGGTAATGGAGATAGTTTCTTTATCTTTGTTGTGATGTTTTCTACTATTAAATCAGATCTACCATACCTCAATTCCAGCGCATCCATTACCGTGGTAGGTGACGTGTTACCTATCAGCAGGTCGGTCACTGCCTCCTTGGCATCACCTCTCAGGGCACGACGCAGTCTCCAAAGGTTTTCGGAGTCGGTGAATTGGCACAGTTCGGTAGATTCCTCGTAGGCACTTTTAAAGTGAAGCCAGTCTATGCAGTCTCCACTAAACACTGGTAGTTCACGAGGTGTAGACAGCCGAGTGAGCAGGCGTTCTTCCTGCTTGGTAGACGACGAGGTCATAATGTCCTTGAGCGTGTGGGCCAGCTGAAGAATGCCATCGACAGGCGGGAGGTGGACATCGGTGCGAGCTGAGTCAACAAATGGAGCTCGCGGTACCTCCGTTGCCGTCGGTGCCTTTCGCTGAAGATCTGGGCCTGGTGGCGGTTGCACATTACTTTTGTTCAACCACTCGTTCACGACAGATCGATGGCCGATGCGATCGTGATATTTTCCAGCTTCTGAGGGACGTTTTGAAGAACTTTTGCTGCTCGAAGCGGCCTCGCTGTTTTTACGAATTTCGTATTCTAGTTCCAGCTTCTTTTGTGCGACCTGGAGTTTGGCCTCAGCAGCCTCCAGCTCGAGCTGTTTGCGGCGGAGGTGCGAAGATGATGAAGCCGCCTTGGAGGTAGCTGATGGCACAGCTGAGCGCCACAATGACGGCACGGGGACTGACGCGGTCACGGACACGAATTTCTCGGTTTTTACCGTGGATTGGCACTGTTTATCAGACATATTTAAGTCCGACTGTAATGTCTGAATGTTTTTCACCACACTGCACTCACTGTTTGCGACAGCGCGATTCGTATTGTCCACAATGGCGCCCGCGAGCACGTGCTCAGACGCAGTATCGAGTCGTTTGTTCATTTTCTCGCGATCATTTCTATTTACCGGTGGAGTTTTAAACATCGACATAGTACTGGTGATGATTTGGCTCGAAGGATCAGATTGTAAGCGGTGAAAAAGAAATAATAATGCGAGAAAAATTATTTTGAACATGGAGCGCGCCCGAGTCGAGAGTTGCCAAGTTCTGACTGCAGAGGGCGTTGCGGCGCTTTAAATTATAAAATGGCCGGCAAAAGGAAACGGAAGCGCTCCTCTTTATTAGAAATAATAGTACCAAACTTTTACAATATGGTTGTAAAGACAATATTACTTATATTCTAATTATAATATTATGAAAATGTAGTGCGTCGCCTACAGCGTGCTTATATGTGTGTATGTATTTACCTACATCATACTTTAATTTTTGATAGTTAAAAAAATCTAAAACTCTTAAATGTTGTACTTATTTTTACAATCTTCACAGTTTTTATTCCACTTCGTACCCAGTCATTAATTTAAGAAACCTCAAATACTTAGTTCCGATTTGCTCTACAAATGTATCCATTGTACTCTTAGCTCGGATTTCTCTTGAAGATCCATTTATTAACTCCAATCAGCGGACATTCGCTTGGGGACTTAAACCTGTTAGGACAGGATTAGGTGTTTGAGATAGGAGCCAGCGGTAAAGAGAACAAAATGTTTCCTTTTTCAGCATTAATCAGATATTTCATAACTAAAAGTTTACTTCTTCCATGCTGGACTGGGAGCGACTTCTTCCATGCTGGACTGGGAGTGAGAGAAACTTAGAATGTGCCAGCTGCATTTCCTCCGGGTATGCTGTAAAAAACAGCTAAGGGATCCGAGGGTTTCTGTATATTGCAATTTAGTCGATGGGCTTACAACCTGTCACTACAGCAATGTAACTATAAATCTACCTTAAATGACTCTCAAAACTTTCTCAGACGTGGCGGAACGACCTTTATTTGTCTACTCTGCCTACCCCAATAGCGAAAAAGGCGTGATTATATGTATGTAAAAGTTTAAGAGTAGAGTCTAGGATAGCATAAAGAAGTATTAGCTCTTTTGTTTTGCAAATGAGGCAGTGAAAATACTAGCAGGAGATATGATTTACATTTTACGGTAGCGGCAATGACAAGTAAAAATTTTAATGAGATAAATTGTTTGTGTTTAACCCGACTGCGCAACGCAAAGGAGGGTAACGTGTTTATTAGCCTATCTATGTAAGTATGTATATTTGATCCTCTGTGGCGCTCTGGAGACCAAACGCGTTGGCCGATTTTAATGATTCTTACGTCAATCGATTCGTCTTAACCATACAAAGGTCATCGAAGGCTCGATTTTGTAAAAAAGTCAATATGGCGACAATCAGACGTAGTTTTGTAGAAAATGGAAGTCATCGAACTTTGTCGAGTATCATCGAATAAGTATTTGAAAATCAATAAGAGTTTTCTCACATCATTTCTCGTTTTGAACAATCGTTGAAGATCTATAACCATTTATAGTTTTAAAGCTCACTGTGTATTCTACGCAGTTGGGTTTTTTGAACTTTTTAAATTTATTTCATGTAAAATATGAAGAAAGTCGCATTTTATTCAGATGAAATACCTACGTTATAAAATTCGGAAATCAAATTATATTACAACTCGGAAAAAGAAATATGACACATATTTCCTATGTCAAATAAAACATAAAAAAATTTTAGGTCCCAGAAACTCTTTTTTTGTAGTTTTTTTTTCATGGCTTTTCCGGTGTATGAAAAAAGTTACAAATACTTCTTGATATTTAAAAAAAATGCAATACTTAATCGATTTGTCTCTTTCTTTGCAGGTAAATCACATCGCTTCTGCTTCACTGCCAACACTACGTAGGATCTAGTTCAATATATCTTGATAAAATATTAAGGGCGCTATCTCTCCCGCCCGTTGTAATCTTCCTTCGGCAATCATATGGGAAATATGGGCGCTCCGAGAGCGTGAATTTAGAATAAGTGCGTATAAAAGAATTCAAATTACGTCAATATATGGTATCCTATATCTTGTTGCTATGTGAATTCGGAAGAGATATCTGTCTGTTTGGACTGTACTGGTAGCCTTAGGGTTCTACCCATTGGTTAATGAGATTTCCCGTGGGATTACCGCAGTAAAAAATATGATGCTTGCGTCTTCTTCTGTCAAGTGGGTATCGAGTCTATTGACCCGATGAACCCTAGTGTCAGAGTTTTTAAACCGCCTAGTAGCACAACTATCAGGCCTCTGACATGGTTTGAGTAACGACCACTATCAAAGTCAGCGACCGGGACCGACGGCTTAACGTGCCCTCCGAAGCACGAAATCTTTTTATTTTCGGACAATCAGGTGATTCAGCCTACAATGTCCTAACCAAACTGGGGAAAAATTCACAAAGTGATAAATTCTCAAATATCAACTTTGTGTTACCCCCTGGGAATCGAACCCAGGACCTCCGGATCGGGAGTCCATGGCACTAGCCACTAGACCACGGAAGCAGTTGGATGCATGCGTGTATGTGTGGTAATCAGCGTGTGTATCTACAATATTTATTTTGAATACCTAGATATTTTGAAAAAGTTTCGAGCTCCATGGTAAGAATTGGAAAAATCAATGTAGCCGTACATAGTAACAAACATAGTTCCTACAAACTTTTACGTGTATATTTATTAGTAGCACGTTTTATTTCAATGCATAATAATACGAAAAGCGGTATATTCATAAGTCCAAAATCAGGTACCTACATCACGACGTACGTATTTACGTAGTAATAAAGTTTAAGAGTTAATATTAAACTTTTACATAATAATTTACTTTAATGTACATAATTCTTATTTTATACAAACACCAGGTTACCTAATTACCTTCACAAAGTAAAATTAAATACGCGCCTTGCATATTTAAAACTTCAACGAAATTTACTTTGGCTCTAAGGTTCAAATTATAATATTCACCAAAACTTCCAAAGTAGTGAAATAAAATTTACGAACTTCCACAGCTTGCGTTTACTAAAGAAACCCTAAGTTGGCTAGTACCTACTTTATCAAAGGAATTCCGAGTCTCTACGGGACGTAAACGCAAAAGTTTACGTTAAGTCCAAACTTACGTGAAAGTGGCCAAAGGAAAAGTCAAGTGTACGCTAACTACGTAACTAGGTACACTTTTACATGCTTGTGAGGTGAAATTCATACACGAACTGAAATACTACTTACGCAGTTTCAGATATACGAAGTTTTGCACTTTATTTGACTTGATAATTGGACTTAATTCTAGATACACCGGCAAAACTTAACTAAAATCTATCTGTCACTTTCAGACTTTCAACTGCCTCCGTGGTCTAGTGGCTAGTGTCATATACTCCTGATCCGGAGGTCCTGGGTTCGATTCCCAGGGGGGAAACTCAAAAGTTGATATTTGAGAATTTATCACTTTGTGAATTTTTCCCCAGTTTGGTTAGGACATTGTAGGCTGAATCACCTGATTGTCCGAAAAGAAAAAAGATTTCGTGCTTCGGAGGGCACGTTAAGCCGTTGGTCCCGGTCGCTGTCTTTGATAGTGGTCGTTACTCAAACCATGTCAGAGGCCTGATAGTTGTGCTACTAGGCGGTTTAAAAACTCTGACACCAGGGTTCATCGGGTCAATAGACTCGATACCAATTCGACAGAAGAAGAACTTTCAGACTAAAAACTTTGGAAAAGGACAGGAGATCTCTTCTTTCCGTTTTTTATTTAGTCAGTGGTTTTATGCATTATATGTAAATTTTATCCGCCGTCATAATGATATGGCGAATAAAATTGACAGATACGTGCAAATGCGGGTCAAAATCTAGTCTTCGGACAAAGTGACCATAGAGTATAAATCGTCTGTCCTTTTTCAATTTAATTATTTTGAAAGTGACAGATGGATTTAAATTTTAGTTTTAGCCGGTGGTATCTAGAATCGAGCCCAATTTCGGTGTGTTCAAATTAAATCAAACAAAATAAAATTACTTCCATGCTGGACTGGGAGAGATAGAAAAACATAGAATGTTCCAGCTGCCCTTCCTCCCGGGCATGCTGTAGAAGACAGCAAAAGGGACTCGAGGGTTACAGTGTATTGTAATTTAGGCGATGGGCTGACAACCTGTCACTATGGCAATACACATTACAATCTAAAATTACCCTCAATTATTGTCAGACGCGGCGAAAGCGCCTTTACGAGGCGTTTAACGCTCTGCCTACCCCGTAAGGGATAAAGGCGTGATTTTATGTATGTATGTATGTATGTCAAATTAAATACTTAATACGACTTGATGCTTAGGTGAGCAGATCATAATAAAGGACGCTGTCCTTTACACCCGGTATGTACAGCAGATCATAATGATCTTAAATTATATTATTTTAAAAGTTAAATCCTTGTATGTATAAGTATTGAGAGAAATCAATACTTATACATACAATCAAGCGTACAAGAAAACTGCTTTCAGGAGATGAAAAAAAAATACTTTCCGATCTTCTTCTTCTGTCGAGTGGGTATCGAGTCTATCGACCCGATGAACCCTGGTGTCAGAGTTTTTAAACCGCCTAGTAGCACAACTATCAGGCCTCTGACATGGTTTCCGATTAAATATTACCTCCTCAACAAGAAAAACGTATTTTTTTTTCATTACCTGAAAAGGTAACCTAGTGATAGTTGCATAGTTGCTCAGTTTTGTTGACTGAGCAATCCCAATCAGCTTGCGAGACGTATTTGTTACACCCCGTATATGAATAGGTATTCAAACATTCTTACTTCCATGCTGGACTGGGAGAGATAGAAAAACATAGAATGTTCCAGCTGCCCTTCCTCCCGGGCATGCTGTAGAAGACAGCAAAAGGGACTCGAGGGTTACAGTGTATTGTAATTTAGGCGATGGGCTGACAACCTGTCACTATGGCAATACACATTACAATCTAAAATTACCCTCAATTATTGTCAGACGCGGCGAAAGCGCCTTTACGAGGCGTTTAACGCTCTGCCTACCCCGTAAGGGATAAAGGCGTGATTTTATGTATGTATGTATTCAAACACAATAATAAAGCTAATAGTTAAATTCTCTTAATGAATATTTAAAGATTAAAATAAATTAAAATAATTTAACTTTAATATTTAAAGATTATAGTTAAATTATCTTAATAAATATTTTAAGTTTATTAAGTTACTCGATGTAAATTAATAGATTTTTTTTTATCATAACGATAGAATATAATAGTCTTAGAATTTTATAAATAAATAATCAAAGTTTTAATACGCTAAAGTATTTTGAAAATGAATAAAATAAAATCATTTTTAAATATGATAACATACAAGCTAATACATATTATAAGCTTGCAATCACAACGATTTTACAACACTAATGACATATATACATACTCGTACATAATATAATTACGCCGTTAACCTTAATGGATTAGGCAGAGCGTAAACGTCCTAAACAAAGGTCCTTCCGCCGCGTTTGACAAAGTTTTGAGGGTTATTTATGACAGATTTGAAAGTAGGTAATATTGCTGTAGTGACAGGTTGTCAGCCTGTCGCCTAAATTGCAATATACAGAAACCCTCGGATCCCTTAGTTGATTTCACAGCGTGCCTGGGAGGAAATGCAACTGGCACATTCTATGTTTTACTCTCGCTCCCAGTCCAGCATGGAAGTACACTGTTGAATTGTTTTAAATATCAAGTTGAGGCCAATTAATGTTTGAAATTCCAGCTATAAAGCTTAACGGATTTCACCTCGGTTTGCATCAAAACTGAAATTAAATGTAATGTCATTTAGCAGGGCAGCCCCGCTTACCGAAACGCAGTTCCGAAATTAAATACCGTTAAATCATTGGCACTCTGAACGTGAAATGGGAAATATAGTTACCTATTCAAAATTGTATTTCCATAATATTCATGCTGGACTTGGAGCGATAGAAAAACATAGAATGTTCCAGTTATTTTTACTCCTAGGCATGAGAAGCCCCAGCAAAGAAATTCGAAAGTTACAGTTTATTGTAATTTACCTTTAACAACCATAGCCATACACATTTCAACGAACATAGTTGGGTCTTCCTAAAATGACATTTGTCAGACGTGCCCAATACTTCCTACTCCTATCATCATCATCATCAGCCGTGAGACGTCCACTGCTGGTCATAAGCCTCCCCCAAGGTTCTCCACAGAGAACGACTTTGGGCCGACTGTATCCACCCGCTGCCTGCAACCTTCACAAGGTCATGGGAATTATAGTTATTCCAAATTACATTTCCATAACCTAGCAAGAGACTGTTACACCGTCATCTAATATACGCTCATACCTGGTTGATATTCCACCAGTACGGTCTTAGCGCTTCCAAAACTCATCCATAATGCGCAAGGCAAAAGATTGGAACATACTACCAGCGTCTGTGTTTCCGAATGCATTCAACCTCCAACACTTCAAAGTTAGAGTGAACAGGCAGCTTGCTCCATCGTCGACTCCATCTCAGTTGCTCCCGACCTTGACCGGAGTCAAGAGCAAACCAATTACAAATAAAAAAAAATGCTTTACATTTTCACTTTGGCGCATAATAAACGATGATGACGTCATAGCTAAGCTATAATACGCAATGACTGCAGCACATTTTGTTGCTTCAGCGGCGGTGTAGTAAGTCAATTTATTACTTTCTTGTCTGATTCAGAAATACCCGTATTTTTCGCTGAATTCAACAGTGGGCTCGATATTCGGTGGGATTCGGTGGGTATCTAGATACTTTGAACTTTCAAAATAATAAAATTCAAAAAGAATTGGAGATTTATACTTTATAATTTTACGCTTTGTCCGCTACATTTTGACGCGCATTTGCACGTTTCCCCAGTATTTCTGTGAATTTTATCCGCCATATCATATGACGGCGGATAAAAATGTGAGATAACGCATAAAACCACCGACTATAAATCGAGAGCCGGAAAAAATAGATCTCCTGTCCTTTTTCAACGTTTTTAGTCAGAACTTTTTTTTTTTTTTGTTTAACCGGGTTGAATCTAGAATTGAGCCTAATGTCTGGCTTACAGATTGGAATAGACCTTAATGCGAGTTGAATATATGGTCGTATAGTCTCAGTTTTTGATACAGGTTGTAAGGGACGGCGTTCTGAAAACTGAAAGAGGTTTCACGTCGACGAAAATGAACAACCTTTACAAAAACAAAGTGACTTTTATTAGGAAGCCGATTAATTTTTAGTTTTTGGGACACCTTTCCTTACACCCTGTATGGTCGTAGTCAATTTTTTTTCGGGTTATTTTCTGGGTCATGTCATCACATCACGTCAAGTCAAAGTCTATTTCAGTGTGCGGGAACCCCGAAAACGGACTATGGGGTAATTTCCTTTGAACACTGGTCAGGCTCTGCTTACTCACAAACTTCTTCTTCTTAGCGAGTTGATTCTCGAGTCGAAAGATCCGATGAACCCAGGTGTCAGAGTTTTTGAACCGCCTAATAGTACAGCTATTTGGCCTCTGACATACATACATACATATAATCACGCCTTTATCCCTAATGGGGTAGGCAGAGCGTACACGACCTAAACAAAGGTCGTTCAGCCACGTCTTACAAAGTTTTGAGGGTTGTTTAAGATAGATTTGTAGGTATATTGCTAACTTTGGCCTCTGACATGGTTTGAATAACTATCACTATCAAAAACAGCGACAGGGACCGACGACTTAACGTGCCCATCGAAGCACGGAATCCTCTTTTTTTTCGGACAGTCAGGTGATTCAGCCTGTCCTAACCAAACTGGGTAAAACCTCACAGTGATAAATTGACAAATATCAATTTTGTGTTCCCCCCCTGGGAATCAAACCCAGAACCTCCTGATCGTAAGCCCATGGCTCTGACCACTAGGCTACGAAGACAGTTCTCACAAACTAAACTCACAAACTAAATAATGGTGACTACGAGTTGAGTCACAATGCAATTTGGGAAAATGCAAGTTAGAAAGTCTGAATTGAACCGTGTTTATGAAGTTGTCATTGTTCTGTAGAGCAAACATGCGCGCCACGGGATAATTTAGACACCGCATTTTCTCGTATGTTGCGTACTTCACGCTGTTGAAGTGTTTATGAAGCTGTCATTGTTCTTTAGGGCAAACATGCGCGCCACGGGATAATTTATTCACCGCATTTTCTCGTGGGTTGCGTACTTCACGCTGTTGAAGTGTGTTTGTGAAGTTGTCATTGTTCTGTAGGGCAAACAAACGCGCCACGGGATAATTTAGACACCGCATTTTCTCGTGCGTTGCGTACTCCACGCTGTTAAAGTGTGATTATGAAGTTATCATTAATGCGTGCCACGACATAATTTAGTCACCGCATTTTCTCGTGCGTTGCGTACTTCACGCTGTTGAAGTGTGTTTATGAAGTTGTCATTGTTCTGTAGAGCAAACATGCGCGCCACGGGATAATTTGGTCACCGCATTTTCTCGTGCGTTGCGTACTCCACGTTGTTGAAGTGTGATTATGAAGTTGTCATTATTCTGTAAGGCAAACATGCGCACCAAGAGATAATTTAGTCACCGCATTTTCTCGTGCGTTGCGTACTTCACGCTGTTGAAATGTGTTTATGAAATTGTCATTGTTCTATAGGGCAAACATGCGCGCCACCAGATAATTTAGTCACCGCATTTTCTCGTGCGTTGCGTACTTCACGCTGTTGAAGTGTGTTTATGAAGTTGTCATTGTTCTGTAGGGCAAACATGCGTGCCACGAAATAATTTAGTCACCGCATTTTCTCGTGCGCTGCGTACTTCACGCTGTTGAAGTGTATTTATGGAGTTGTCATTATTCTGTAGAGCAAACATGCGCGCCACGAAATAATTTAGTCACCGCATTTTCTCATGCGCTGCGTACTTCACGCTGTTGAAGTGTATTTATGGAGTTGTCATTATTCTGTAGAGCAAACATGCGCGCCACGGAACTATTTAGTCACCGCATTTTCTCATGCGCTGCGTACTTCACGCTGTTGAAGTGTGTTTATGAAGTTGTCATTGTTCTGTAGGGCAAACATGCGCGCCACCAGATAATTTAGTCACCGCATTTTCTCGTGCGTTGCGTACTTCACTCTAAATAATGCCTTGCTTAAGGTGAAGTGAAGTTTGGCGCGCTCCGTGACAAAACTATCTTGTGGGGCGCATGTTAGTCCTACTGGAGTCGTATTTTTTAATTACTCGAATCGGATTCGCAAACAAAATTCTATGACAAATCCTTTCGTATGCATACAGGACTTCGAGTAATTCAAAAATACGACTCCTGGTTGAGTTTTGCCTACGTTTCTTTTGAAACACCAATACGTGATCACAGCTTGTACGAGTATTAGAAAACCCTAGGCATAAAGAATGGTTACGTTAAGGAAGTACGCTGAAAGACCTAACTTTTCTCACTAGATAAAGGGCTCGATTCGAGATTACACCGGCTAAAACTATAATTAAAATCAGTCTGTCACTTTCAAAATAATAAAATTGAAAAAGGACCAGCCCGCTAGATTTAGATGTGCAAAAGCACGTTTCCCCATTATTTCTGTTAATTTTATCCGCCATACCATGACGGCAGATAAAAATTACAGATAACGCATAAAACCACCGACTATAAACCAAACCGAAAAGAATAGGTATGCTGTCCTATTCCAATGATTTTAGTCCGAAAGTGACAAATAAATTTTAATTTTAGTTTTAGCCGGCAAATCTAGACTCGAGCCCATTATTTCTTACTTCGTTTTTTTTTATAATTTGCTTTAATTACAGTACAAAATAAATCTTCATCGGTCACTACAAAGCCCTCGTCGTCTAACAGATTACGCCATGAAGACGGATCACGGATAACAAACGACCCTCTAAACCCCAAAGAGAAAACATACATAGTCACGCCTTATTCCTTTCAGGGTAGACAGAGCGCAACAGGTTAGTATAAGGCGTTTTCAACTAACAGAGTTTACGCCATAAAAACGGATAAGCAACGGCCGGCAGTCACGCCTTATTCCTTTAATGGTAGTCAGAGCGCAACGAGTTAGTAAATGGCGCTATCGCTGCATCTGAAAAAAAGGCAGAGCAATATGTATCGCTTATAGATCGTGCTAGGTTGTCAGCCCGTTTCACCTAAGGGCAACTGCCTCCGTGGTCTAGTGGCTAGTGCCATGGACTCCCGATCCGGAGGTCCTGGGTTCGATTCCCGGGGGGAAAACAAAGTTGATATTTGAGAATTTATCACTTTGTGAATTTTTCCCGTTTGGTTAGGACATTGCAGGCTGAATCACCTGATTGTCCGAAAAGAAAAAGATTTTCGTGCTTCGGAGGGCACGTTAAGCCGTCGGTCCCGGTCGCTGTCTTTGATAGTGGTCGTTACTCAAACCATGTCAGAGGCCTGATAGTTGTGCTACTAGGCGGTTTCAAAAACTCTGACACCAGGGTTCATCGGGTCCATAGACTCGATACCCACTCGACAGAAGAAGACCTAAGGGCAGCAACGCACCTTGTAGACAGCGTGTTGAGTGTTGAAACCTTGCCCGCAGTAAGTAACACCTGTGTGTTGCTTAACGTTCAGTGATTCGAGAAGGCAAGCAGCCGGAATGCGGTCTATAAAATTCTGGCACCAGGGTTCATCGGGTCATTTGTCTATTAGAAAACATATTTGATAAGATTATACTTCTTCTTATGTAGATAAATCAGTCCAAAAAGAATCGAAAACCAAACTTACCCGTATCTCCACACAGTTCCAAAAGTTAAATTGCACATTAATACGACGTCCAAAGTTTAATGTCACGGCAAAAACCGTTATTCCGGAACTCAATTCCAATAAATTCCGGTAGATTCCGGTATTTTGCGGAGTTCATTAAAAGCGGTAAACGTTTCACTTAATTTTAGTTGCCCGCAGAATTGGCTTTTTAAGGGCGTTTTTCCACTTGACGTCCACGGCAACGGCAACAGCACGGTACCGTCGACAGTATCGTGAAAGAGATTATGTATGGAAAACAACTTAATTATATGGCACGCTTTTGCAACGGTACGAAAAACAGAGCCACGGCAAAGAAAATATAATATAAGCTAACGCTAAAGAAGAGGCACTCCCACCCCTGATCTGAAATGTTACCTCACCTCGTCTCCCCCGCGCCAACGTGTACGCGGCAACACGCACAGAAACCCACTTCAAACCGTTACGAATACGTTTTTGTGCATGTAGTACGAAAATCAGCGGCTTGTATGGAGTGCCTGCCTTGTGGCCACAGAGTCGTGACGATGTTTGTCATCGTGCCGTCGCCGTGCCGTCTAGTGGGAAAACGCCAGAACGAAACTGCTACCGAATCATTTGAAATTAGGGATAATGGTTTCGACTGTTGACGTATTTTATTTTGACATTTTAATTTCGAACTAATTTAAAACAATTTAACGCGGGAAAAGGCTTTTATAAATGCTTGGAAAAAGAAATTTGAGACCGAAATTCATATTGCTATTTTCATTTCAAAGTTATAATAGCACGAATACTAGAGACCGGAGATAATATATTTATTCATAGGCATTTTTTTATTGTTCGTTTTCTTTTATAACTTCCATGCTGGACTGGGACAGATAGAAAAACATAGCATGTTCCAGCCGCCCTTCCTGCCGGGCATGCTGTAGAAGTCAGCAATAGGGACTCGAGGGTTACAGTGTTTTGAATTTAGGCGATGGGCTGACAACCCATCACTATAACAATACACTTTTCAATCTAAAATTACCCTCAGTTTTTGTCAGACGTGGCGAAAGCGCCTTTTACGAGGCTTTTAACGCTCTGCCTACCCCGTAAGGGATAAAGGCGTGATTTTATGTATGTTTTCTTTTATGCTTTATAGTAATATAATTTTGAACATTTTCGCAACAAGAAAACGAGAGTTTTAAGAGTATCGCCTACTTGTATTGTCCCTATTGTTGTGTTCAATAAATTGTCAAATAAATAGGCATAGAGTCCTTTGAACATTTCTGTTGTTTAATAAAAAAACCGCCGGTCCGCAACCAGCCATGCCTTAGCTATGTCTTAGCGATATTATGGGTCGAGTGTAAGCCTCTTTTTTCCCTTTTATGCTTCACTTAATATGTTCATGCCATATAGAAAAAATCTAAATATTTTACATAAGTTATTGTCCTTTAGGTACACTTTATTTTTGAACTTAGGTATTTAGATAATATTATATATTTTTTCCTGCATTCAAGTATTCAAACTCAAACATTATGTAGAGAAAGAAACACAGCGCTCTCTCTACTCCATTAAGAACATTGTGTATAATATAAGAGATGTGTTCTGCCATGCTGGACTTTCCAGTCGAAGAGCGAAAGAAAAACATAGAATGTGCCTGCTGCTTTTCCTCCCGTGCTTGCTGTAAAACCCAGCTAAAGGATCCGAGGGTTTCAGTATATTCCAATTTAGGCGATGGGCTGACAACTTGTCACTACAGCAATATACCTACAAATCTATCTTAAATAACCCTTAAAACTTTGTCAGACGTGGCGGAACGACCTTTGTTTAGGTTGTTTGCGCACTACCTACCCCATTAGATATAAAGACGTGATTATATGATTATATATATATGTGTTCTTATGAGCTTCTGTCATATATTTTTGATGATTATTAAATTGACAGACTGTGCGCAATAAAATGGCAATATATATTTTTTTATTTATGTTTTTATTTTATATCACAAATTAAATCACAAACAAAATTAAATCAGAAATCAAAAGTGCAAATTCTGCGCGCGTCAAGTACAACTTGTGATGTTGATAAACATTTGGGAACAAACTTGAGTTTGTATGATACTAGCGACCCGCCCCGGCTTTGCACGGAAATTATCAGTGTTTCTCTACTATATTATGCATGTATTATACATACAAACCTTGCTCTTGAATCACTCTATCCATTAAAAGAAACCGCATCAAAATCCGTTGCGTAGTTTTAAAGATTTATGCATACATAGGGATATAGGGACAGAGAAAGCGACTTTGTTTTATACTATGAATGATTTTCTGTAGTGCAGAAGCAACGTTACTCAAACGTGGCAACACTGGCAACGTTATTCGGCGACCAGATTGCTTGTAACCGTTGTGACCGGCCAATTATCGCCCGTCGCCCGCAAATCACCGATGCCGCAGCTCCGAGACTCCGACCTACGGCAAAGGGCGTGTAGTGTTTACGGAGTGGTACATACATACATACAATCACGCCTCCATCCCTAATGGGGTAGGCAGAGCGTAAACGACCTAAACAAAGGTCGTTCCGCCGCGTCTGACAAGGTTTTAAGGGTTATTTAAGATAGATTTGTAGGTATATTGCTGTAGTGACAGGTTGTCAGCCCATCGCCTAAATTACAATGTACTGAAACCCTCGGATCCCTTAGTTGGTTTTTACAGCATGCCCGGGAGGAAATGTCAATGCATATTCTATGTTTTTCTCTCGCTCCCAAGCCAGCATGGAAGAAACGGAGTGGTACGTATTCCAATAGAGAACATTTTGATTGTCAATTCTCTGTTATATTGTAATTTAGGCGATGGGCTGACAACCTCTCACTACAGCAACATACATACAAATCTATGTAAAATAACCCTCAACACTTTGTCAGACATGGCGGAACGACCTTTGCTTAGGTTTTTTACGCTCTACCTACCCCATTAGGGACAAAGGCGTGATTGTATGTATGTATATTTTACAGGCCAAAAGATGCGCACTTGTATGTTGTTAAAAGCCGGGTCAAATTTCTGTGGCCGGCATTTCTAATTATTTATATAACCAGTTTACACTGACCTTACATGGCGTGAGTTCCCAATACATGGAACGCCCACCCATCACTACAGTCTGCACTGGACGTTTAAATCGATCTATTGTAGCATCAAGTGGTGATTTGTAGTCGCCGTGTGATAATTGGTTTACAAGCAATTTGCAGACACAAACAAGAGGGTAGTATTGAATACGAATGACGACCCGCGCAGCCTAGTTGGCAGTGTACCTGCCTGCTACGCAGAGGGTCCCGGTTTCGATTCTCGGCCGGGGCAGACATTTGAATGATGAGTTTAAATGTCTGTTTCTGGGTCTGGGTGTTATTTGTGGTTGTTTCTGTGTATGTCCATGGCACCCCGATACAGGGAATCCTAGTGGGGTTATGAGTAGTGTCCGACCGAAAATTCGGTTTCGGTTTCGGTTTCGGCCGAGTTTCAGCCAAAAATGTAGTTTCGGCGGCAGTTTCGGTTTCGACCAAAATTGACCGAAACTAATGCCGAAACCGAAACTGGTTTCTTTTCGTTTCTCGCGGCAACGCTTTGGCCACAGTAATACTATGTATCCAGTATTCTAACTCAACAGCCACGCGGTAAGTAAACATGCGAGAGAGCTGCCCACCTACAGAATTTTAATAACATCTACCTACTTTGAGTTTAATTTACTTTTTTAAATTATATTAAATAAATAAATGATTACAACAAAATTAATATACTGTGTTTCCATTTCATGTCCTAATTAATGCAGAATAATGGGTAAAATGCACTAAATTTCAGTATTTTAAAGAATTTTATACTTGACCCCGTGAGTATAGCCGAATATTCGGTTTCGGTTTCGGTTTCAGCCGGAAAACGAGTTTCGGTCGGACTCTAGTTATGAGTGAGTGTGATCATGAATAGCACCATCTGTTTATCGAAGTATGTAAACGTTAGCTCCTTGGTCAGAATAGCATCACACCTGTATCTTCCTGCAAGTGAAGGGATAAGTCTAGGGATTTGCCTGCAGCGATCTTTTGGATCTTCCTTGCTGGACTAGAAATGACAGAAAAACATACAATGTGCCAGTTGCATTTCCTCCCGAGCATGCTTTAAAAACCAGCTAAGGGGTCCGAGATTTCAGTATCTTGCAAGTTAGACGATGGGTTAATAACCTGTCACTACAGCTATATACGTACAAATATATCTTAAATAACCCTCAAAACTTTGACGTGGCGGAACACCTTTGTTTAGGTTGTTTTCGCTCTGCGTACCCCATTATTGATAAGGGCGTGATTATATGTATGTATGATCTTTTGGAATGTAATATCAGACACTGCGTTTACTAATGTGCCTGTCAAGTATAGTGAGTAATGAGTGAGTATAGCTGGTAATACCCCCACTGAGGAAGATCAATGTCCAACAGTGTTTTTTTTTACTATAACACTTAGGCCCGTAATTATAATCAGCACTTGAGACTGAAAGCAAGTTTGATGTCGTATCAAAAATATAATTTCAATACATACTGTCCTGTCAAATACATAATTAATATTGCTATCAATATTAAGATCGCTTTAAAATTACTAGCCTTAGTTGTTTATAATACCTAGATACCATAGATCGTATTATACTTCAGCAGACCAAAAGACAGTTTCTCTCTTAAGACGCACATTTGCTGAGTCATAAGGTCGTGTTCACCTCTTACACATCTCTTGGCTTGGATGTCGTAAAAACCGAAGAAGTTATAAAACCAAGGAATGGTAAGCGTTCACAATCTCAGTAACATAGAAAAGTTTCCAGTAAATAATGATTTTATTTTTTCATTTACAGTATCCAGTAGGGAGCTCATTATTTATAATTATATGATTCCAGTTTCATTACATTAATTATCTATAAACTCAAAGATAAGGCCAATTTGTTTAATCAAACCCTTTGTTAGAACATTTGTTGTATGTTCACTATTCTGTCGTTAGTAGTCATTTTAACCTACATTTAAATTCAATTAGAATGGATTTACTAAGTGGAGATAATAATGACGAAAATCAAATGGATCATGATGAATTGTTGTGTATAATTGTTTATTTCGTGGCCTTACTTGTATATTTTTCTGGAACAATTCTCTCTGTTTACAACATATTTTACTGTATCACTTCATGGATATTGATACCAAGTTGGCGATCTTTAAGAAACTACGTTTTTGTTAATCTTTTTATATCATTTACTGCCCTGTTTTTTTTAACAACAATAACAGGGTTATGTAATTATTTATGGTTTGAGTGTACCCGAATGGATTTGATTACGTATATGTTAACACAAATGTTTAGCTATGCAATTACACTATGGTTTCTCACTTTGACAATAATATTCTACATGGATGTGGTGAAGATATTTGCCATAGAAATACGAAGAGTGAAACTGAAGCTAAGTATAATTGTGTGGAGCATTGCCTTTCTGATGACAATACCACAAAATATAATGTTGATGATTGCTGTTGCAAATAAAAAGCAAAATAAAGAAGGTTGGAATGTTACTACGGTGAATGCTTTTGAAGACAACTTTGTTCTAGAAGAAACTACAAAAGATAGAAGAGTTGAAAAAGTAATGGACATAGTGGATGTACTATTGATTGCTATAAACTTGGGGTTATATCTAAGAGTGATATATTCTCTATTAAAGCCATCGTCATTAAGGTGTTCAAGCCGAAATACAATTTGCCAGAAGATTCAAGTGGTCACACTGACATTTGTAATGAGTGGAGTGATGTCAATTTTTATGAACATAGCCATTATGACAGTAGATTTGAATATTCTTTCAATACAAGTTTCTGTAATCTTCTTGGCATATACAATACAGATCGTTTTGGTGAACGTATTCTTTATGAGACTGAAAATAAATCGTGATTTGTGGGCTGAATATTCAAGAAACAAAAATAGAAACTTAGAACGCGATAACATTGAATTAAATCGTGTTTGAAACGTTTAATAATCTCAAATTAATTAATCATGTTTGAGATTTCAGTGCTGTTATATTTATTTTAAATTAAACGTAGTTACGTATTTAATCATAGCACTAGATTAGTTTTTAAATGTTTACGATCAAGTTTATTGGTATTGTAACACCCTATCCCTAATTAAATAATAATCTGATAAAATTAATATGGCCAAAGATAAATATGTGATCGTCTACTAATTTAATTAATATAAAACTAAACACCCATACGTTGTGTATTCAAATAGAAAATTTAAATAAATCTAAGTTAAGTTTGATAGGGTAATAGTAATTGAAATTATGACGTAAGTAAATAAATTATTTGTAAAAAGTTCATAATCAAATTCAGCTGAAAAATAACACAGAATGACAAAAAATAAAATATAAATGAGTAATATAAAACATGCGACTCACATAAAATATTTTCAGCTGAAATGCAGGAATCAGGAATCTCCATATTCTTTCTTCTTGCGCATAACTAACCCTAATAAAATAAAACCAAACATACTTAATATTAAATCTCCCGGCTAATGTAGCGTGCTGAAAGGTACAAAGACTCAATAACCAGGGAAGGGAATTTGAATAAAGATCTTTAAGATCTTAGAATTAGGATATCTAGGCAAATGAAATGGCCCTCCCTTCCAACCTACAGACCATGCCAACGCGCGAAACCCTTGCACAGACTAACACTAAACCCTAGTCTTATCTAACTTGCAAACCTTCCATTAAATATTCCGATCATCTTAATTCATTCACAAACTTCTTTCATACTACCAATCATTCATCAGTCATACAAGTTACCTATTAACTGCAGTTTTGGTCACCTGTGACGGTGTACTAATGTTCAAACCTTTTAATAATCAATATATATACTTTATTGCATAAACACAAAAGAAATGTAATTTACAAATATAGTGTGCAAGGGCGAACTTATCTCTATGAAGAGATCTCTTCCAGCCAACCCAATGGTAGTAAGAGAAAGTGAATAATTTTGAGGGGACAAGAAAATGCAACATTAACAGAGACTAGTAAAACAAAAAATTAAAAATACTTACATACCTATACATAGAATAAATACCTACCGTATATTACTATCTTAAATAAACATACATATATACTAAACAATATATTGATACATACATATACGAATAAACTACTACATAAATACATACATCAAAATTGTTCAGATAAGAAGTGCTCTTTTAATCTTTTCTTAAAGACATTCACTGAGGGACTGCCTTGAATTTCTCTGTTCAGTTTGCAATATGGTATAATTTTCAAGGACTGCTGTACCAAAATCACATGATATGCGCTAAGAAGTCAGTTCAAATGATAGACTGGGTCAAGAAATTATCATCCTTATAGCTTGATACGTCAGCTGAGAAATAGACCATTAGAGGTTTGTATGAATACCTATTCGAATGAATTCTCGAGAGGGATTATGGGCCAGCTACTCTCGGAGCCCATAAGCCTTGTCGATGTGTAGTTAATGTATGTAAAGTGTTATCCTGAATATAAAAATAATTAAATATTTCAAAATACAAGTAATTGATTTTAACCACTAATATCTTTAAAACACCGTGTTTTGTTTTAACGTGTAACACTGTATCTTAAAGACATATCAAAATATTCTTATTAGTTTTTATTGCATTTATTCATCCTCACACTCTCGCACACTGATATTTTACACATAACACACACCTACTATTTCCTATTCTAATAACACATTTCCCTACGATTATCATTGAATGATGTTTGAAAACTCGCAACGCTGCAGGTACAGAAAGCTGAAACTAGCACTTTATTACGAAATCGTCTATCTGTAAGGTTAAGAAACACTTACAGTAATAATCACAACAATGGACTTCGAATTAAAACACAACGCCGAAAAGTAACAACACATGATGCTCGGCATCGCCAATTTCCGCGTTAGAACATCGTCCCGGCCCGTCAGCCACTGCCAACCCACTGCATGCCCGCTGTTCCTCTGTTTTTTTTTTAATCTTCCAAGTTCTATGCTTTATTAAGACAAAGTGAAATATCGTTTGTAACATTCAAAATTTAACCCTATTTCCAAGAAACAAGTATGGGTATTTATGCATTTGATACTCTTGTTTAAATACTGAGTCATGTCAGGTAAAGATGTCTCAATTTTTGAACGATTTAATAAACTAATTATTCTATATGTTATGATAAACGATCGTTACAGTATTTTATGGATTTTGAATACAAGATAAGTATGTGACTTATTTATTAAAACTTACAAATATATTTTCTTTGTTCAACAAAAAAATATTAACATTTTATTGGAACTGAGTAAATAGTGGCAATATATTTACCTCCTGCCATAGATGATTAATTCTAAATTATTTTACAATAACAAGGGACAATCAAAAACTTGGCGAAGCGAGCTTCGAATTTACATTATAATTTATTTTAACCATCACAAACCAACACAATTTAGATCATTAAATCCACATACGATACGAAGTTTGTACTTCGACAAAGACTGCTTTGATCGAAGAAGCTTTTTGTACAGCAAATTAATAATTAAATTTTGTTTGAGTAGTCGATTTGTAGTAGAGCTTAACAAACTTGTAATTTTATTACAAAGGGAGATTGATTGATGAAAAAATAATTTAAAACATAAATTATACTGCTCTGAATCTTTACAAAACTTCTGTATTTGTTTGGAAAACCATTGTTGAATTTTATTGACTAATGATCACTGAATCAGTTATACAGAGATGAGATGTTATATTTGGCAAGGACCTTTAAACTAATGAATTGGTTGACAGTACCATCTATCAGTAACAGTAACCTACCGTTTACTCGTGCTCATCACCGCCGCGCGCCGTCCGTCTGTTGGCTCGGCGCTCTTTCTTTGATCGTAAAAGGTTTCATCATCGTTTAGGTAAAACCGACCTTACAAACCCTGTACCCAGATAATACAAGTAAATAACACAACTTCCCGACCCTTACCAATTTATAGACATTGAATTAAAATTTAGCTAAAAGTGACAACCCTGAGACAGTAGGCAATTATATCGCGGATTGGGCCGGAGATAGCCTACTTCCCTCTTTCTACTATGTCCACAGTGTCCATATTATATGAGGTCAGTTTTGATTTTAGTATAATCAAGAAAACGTACCTTCACGCTTCAGTACAAGATGGTATCAGCTAATTCCGTCACGAGCCCTCTAAGTTTATTATCTCAAAAAAGGTCCGAAAACGCTTAAACCGTGAAAAATGTACAGCCCCAAATGTTAGTTTGGAAAGAGTCCTTAAAGAACCTGTTCGTGGTACGCGGGCTGAATTGATATTATTATACGACAAGAATATAAATGAATTCTTCCTTGCTGAACTGGGAGTGAGAGAAAAATATAGAATGTCCCAGCTGCACTTCTTCCCGGGCATGCTGTAAAAACCAGCTAAGGGGTCCGAGGGTTTCTGTAAATTGCAATTTTGGCGATGCGTTGACAACCTGTCGATACAGCAATATACCTAAATTTATCTCAAATTACCCCTTTAAACATTGTCAGACGTGGCGGAACGACCTTTGTTTAGGTCATTTACTCTCTGCCTACCCCATTAGGGATAAACGCGTAATTATATGAATGTATAAAAAAGAATGTGGCGAATAATGGAACTAACTCCGCCTTCATGCGGCTAAAGTCATTTTGACAGTTCTCCATACAATACAGCTCCCCCAACCATGTTCAATTAAAACCTTGTCGTCTTGTAGGCCAAAATCAGTGAACGCGGACACGAATGACTAGGGACGGATTGTCAGGCAAATTTCAAGCGAATTGATGGTTATTTTGGCATTTCAAAAGTGTCCCTTTAAATAAAACACGTATTCATTATGTATTCTTCTTCTTCTTCTGTTGTTATCGAGTCTATCGACCCGATGAACCCTGGTGTCACAGTTTTTAAACCGCCTAGTAGCACAACTATCAGGCCTCTAACATGGTTTGTGTAACGATGACAATCAAAGACAGCGACCGGGACCGACGGCTTAACGTGCCCTCCGAAGCACTGAATCTTTTTCTTCCTGACAATCAGATGTTTCGGCCTGCATTGTCCTAACCAAACTGGGGAAATCTCACAAAATGATAAAGTGACAAATATCAACTTTATGTTCCACCCTGGGAATTTAACCCAGGACCTCCGGATTGTTCATGGCTCCGACCACTAGACCACGGAGGCAGTTATATATAAATTCGTATGAATCATATACATTTACTCTAACTAGCAAATTTAATAAATACTCTATATGATACATGTTTACTTGATGTTGTCGGTCCCAATCTATATAATAGCCTTCCTAAAAAGGTAAAAAATGCTAATTGTACTCACAAAGATTAAAAGTAATACTAGCCAAACTTGCATGTTATAATATTAATGACTTCTATGTAAGCATAAAACGGATTATTGACCAAGACATTAATGATTAAATATAAATGTAAAATGTACCTAAAATTAATACCACCTGACATGTAAATTATTTTTAACAATTTATGAAATAAATCTGAATCTGAATCTGTTTCAGTAATTATTAAGGAGCATATGAAAAGTATTTCAACAATTCCAAGCCAAAACATATTTTGGCTTTTTCGTGCAAATTATCTACCCAATTGAAGTAAGAAGCATGATGAAAGCGCTATTTTCTTTTTTGTGTAGGAAAGTCAAAATATTTTATGTCGAGTGGGTATCGAGTCTATCGACCCGATGAACCCTGGTGTCAGAGTTTTTAAACCGCCTAGTAGCACAACTATCAGACCTCTGACATGGTTTGAGTAACGACCACCATCAAAGACAGCGACCGGGACCGACGGCTTAACGTGCCCTCCGAAGCACGAAATCTTTTTCTTTTCGGACATTTAGTGATTCAGCCTGTTATGTCCTAACCAAACTGGGGAAAAATTCACAAAGTGATAAATTCTCAAGTATCAACTTTATGTTTCCCCCCTGGGAATCGAACCCAGGACCTCCGGATCAGGAGTCCATGGCACTAGCCACTAGACCACGGAGGCAGTTGACCCTTAATGAAAGTTAACTACTGGGCTATATTGCCAAACAAGTATGTATGACGTCATCCGTATCAAAAACCGCGATCTCTTGGGACAGTTGGCGACAACCCTTCAAAGTTTCAAGTTCCATAGTAACGTGAGTCGAGCACTGGGAGAAGCCCGTCCACAAACTTCTGTATTCTGACGTCATGGCTTCGTAAGTTTCGGACTACAAGACCCCTCTAACCTAAGTCATCTCTACCTAACAGATAAAAAAATATTAAGCAACTGGGGTGGTGCAACTTAGGAGATTATTTAGGTATAATTTAAGCGATAGGCTTACGACCTGCCATGGTCGCTACGAATCGCTTTTTAGTTAACCGTTACGGTACTGCCTACCCGACAAGGTGCAAAAACTTTGAAGTCCGGCCAAAAATTTTCAGCGGCCATTTTGAAGTATCGCGACACACGAACCTTCGGCGATAAAACTAAATCCCACATAATGGCAGTATAAAGTAGAAATCATTGAAATAAATTAAAGGTTTTCGAGCGGGCAGGTTCCGCTTAGCACGATATTTATGGCTTAGTACTGGCGATTTTAGTGCGGTGGCCACTTGGCCAGTATAATTGAAAAAGTTGAGAAACGGGAAAAAGGTAGGGCAACAGAAATACTTAGGAGGTGTTTAGTAGTTTCATACAGAGAGAAAATCAAGCTATGTTTGAGGTCGTTCTCGTTACACAAACAAATAATCAGCAGCATTTTAGGCTCCTTTTAACATAGAAGGGTCATTTATCAATCCGAAAACTCGCATTACCTTGTGGTTTTTTTCCAGTTTGGAAATAGCATTGCAGCCTAAGAAATCACCTGATTGTCACAGCTTCTTTATCACCGCTTCAACACTGCACTCAAATATCATACAAAATCTCCTTCAAATAGTCGAAGTTCTCAAATCACAACCCCGCAAGGCCCGCACTACCGTAACGGCAGTATATCATCAACAGAGCGCTGCAAATCAAACTAGTTCATAGTTCGGAGCGTTGGAGCGAAACGAAATTATGGAGGCGAAGACACGCAATCGGAAACCGAGTGCTAAGTGCTGCGGTGTGAATAGATTAGTTTCTCTTGTTTCATATGTGTTTGCATTACCTATTGCAGCATATTAGAGCCAAAGTACATAATTGCATTCCAGTCTAGTACAGTATCGGCAAAATTGGCGTTGCTTTTTCACAGTATAAGGTGTTATTTCTATGTCAAAGCAACGTATATTTTAGCATTGCGTTTCAGCTCTATTGTCATTGATTCAACAAGCTACTCAAATATCAGACGAAATCTCCTTCAAACAGACGAAGTTCGCAAATCTCTCACATCCACGCTAGGCCCCACTACCATTACGGCAGAATATCAGCAACTGAGCGCTGCAAATCAAACTAGTTCATAGTTCGGAGCGTTGGAGCGAAGACACGCAATCGGAAACCGAGCGCTAAGTGCTGCGGTGTGAATAGATTAGTTCGCCTTGTTTCATATGAATTTGTATTTGAGCTACAGCATTCAACCTGGAAATGATAACGGGTATTGCAAATGACGTTGCGATTTGTTGGGCGGCAGTCGCTGCGTTTGCCGCTTGACATGGTATGAGTCTAAATGATTTATTGATGAGGATCTAGCATGCGCTCAAATGATTCATGCACTGGTTTTCCCTGCTGGCTACTTGAGACTGCAGTAAATAAAGCTTTTCTAGGCGTTTTGACACTTTTCCACAATAATTCAACACATTTTTTTGCTCAGACATTATTTGAAGACAAAAGAACATCTATATTTGTATTTATTATAAACTCTGCATACGTACATACATATAGTCACGACTTTATCCCTAATGGGGTAAACAGAGCGTAATCAACCTAAACAAAGGTCGCTCCGCCACGTCTGACAAGGTTTCGAGGGTTATTTTAAATAGATTTGTAGGTATATTGCTGTAGTAAAAATTTGCCGCCTAAATTGCAATATACTGAAACAATCGGATCCCTTAGCTGGATTTTACAACATCCCCGTGAGGAAATGCAGCTGGCACATGCTATGTTTTTCTCTTGCTCCCAGTCTAGCATGGAAGAAATTGTGGCAAATTACTTGTCATAGGCCCGTATTTAGAATCAGCACTTGAGACTGACAGCTAGTTTAAATTCGTATCAGAAATGTCACTTTAGTACAAGATGACCTGTCTAATCCATACTTAATATTGCTCTCAATCTTAAGATAGCTTTATAAATACGGCCCGTAGTAATTAAAAGTTCATGTAGAGCTTCAGCTCTCTCTACGATCCGATATGATTGAATTGAAAGGGAAGTAGCAGAATATTCTATGTTTAAATGACTTCTATAATTTAACATTAACATTAGAAATAAAAAAGAGAGAACACATATAATACATACATATAATTACGCCTTTATCCCTGATGGGGTAGGCAGATCGTAAACGATCTAAACAAAGGTCGTTCCGCTACGTCTGACACAGTTTAGAGGGTTATTTAAGATAGATGTGTAGGATATTGCTGTAGTAACAGGTTGTCAGACCATCGCCTTAATTGGAATATACTGAAACCCTCGGATACCTTAGCTGGTTTTTACAGCATCTCCGGGAAATGCAGCTGGCACATTCTATGTTTTTCTTTTGCTCCGAGTCCAGCATGGAAGACATCACATATAATACCTCTTCATAAAATACTATCAAAAGATTCAGTATTATTATGACGCAGTTATATATATATATATAGTAATAAGTAAGAGCTCTATTGCTAGAGTCATCTCCTTAGCCTTATCCCGTATCTCACGGAGTCGACTACCTAATCTAGATGATTGAACGAGGGTAATAGTTTTTACATAGATCGACTGCTATCTAGCCTCCGCAACCCAGAAGGGAAACCAGACCCAATTCTTGATCAAGTCAGAGTGTTCAAGCCGCCAATACTTAGCAGTCGACTAATATCTACAATGTTAAACGATATTAACCGGGACCAACGGCTTAACGTGCCTTCCGAAGCTCGGAAAAAGCGCCGAATAAACGTACATATGAAATTTGAAAACCGATAACACATTGGTAAGTGGCTTTGTCGGTTTTTCCGTGAGATCGAATCCCAATTTGAACCACGACCAAGCTCAGGAGGCAGCGGCCGTATCCACACCATCGAGTTTAACCCTACTAATAAATTGTACTAAAAACACAAAATGTTCGTACTGCATTAATATATTTTAATATTCCTGTTACATTATTAGGTATCAAAAATACATACACGGTTCATAAATTTAAAGCCATCATCGCAAAATATTATTCTAGTGTTAAATTTTGTAACAAAATTTTATCGTAATATGCACCTAGTGTAGGTGTCACTGTTGTGTACACTTAATTCAATTAAATCAATTTATAATACATACATACATACATATAATCACGCCTTTATCCCTAATGGAGTAGGCAGAGCGTAAACGACCCAAACAAAGGTCGTTCCGCCACGTCTGACAAAGTTTTGAGGGTTATTTAAGATAGAATTCTAGGTATATTGCTGTAGTGACAGGTTGTCAGCCCATCGCCTAAATTACAATATACTGAAACCCTCGGATCCCTTAGCTGGTTTTTACAGCATACCCGGGAGGAAATGCAGCTGGCACATTCTATGTTTTTCTCTCGTTCCCAGGCCAGCATGGAAGAAATTAATTTATAATGATGAAATTAAATTCGTAATATTAATTTTCTTATATACAGGTGGGTACATTTTCATTAAATAAATATTTTTTGATACAAATTAACTCAAAACCACCTTAACCGAATCAATAGATTTTTTCACGATTATAAAAACACGTTAACTGGGAGCAAGTAAGATACCCTACTTTTTATTACGAAAAACTACGGAAAATCTCATTATACTTACCGAGGGAAAAACTGAAATAGCTAGGAAATTTTATACTGTATCATTTTATCTAAGTGTCGTTTAATGCCAGATCAGAAAAATATTTATAAAAAAAACTGTAGCAAACTGTGCCATTGGTGCTGGCCAGTTTTCATTGTTAACTTCCCTCCTAGTTAAAAGTTATTTCAACTGTTACAGTCAGAGTAACTGCGGAAAAAACCACCAGATATTTTAAAACACTTTAGGTATACCAAACGCCGTTTAAGTTTTTGTTTTTTATTCAATTACGAGTACTGAATCTTTTATAAGTATCTCATGTTATGATCGTTTTTACAAGGGAAAATAATATATACTATTTTATTCTTTACTAGCGACCCGCCCCGGCTTCGCATGGAAATTATCAGTGTTTCTCTACTATATTATGCATGTGTTCTACATATAAACCTTCCTCTTGAATCACTCTATCCATTAAAAGAACCCGCATCAAAATCCTTTTCGTAGTTTTAAAGATTTATGCATACATAGGGATATAGGGAAAGAGACTTTGTTTTATACTATGTAGTGATATTCAAAGATATATAGTTAGGTAAAGTATACTTTACCTACTGATCTCAAAACAAAATGGAATTCGAGCACCTCAAAAAAAATACAAATACGTACTATTACACTTATATCCCTAATGGGGTAGGCGGAGCGACAACGACCCAAAAAATTGCCCGTTCCGCCACGTCTGTCAAAGTTTTGATGGTTATTTAAGATAGATTTGTAAGTATATTGCTTCTTGTATCGCCTAAATTGCAATTTACTGAAACCCTCGAATCCCTTAGCTGGTTTTCACAAAATGTCCGGTTGGAAATGCTGCTAGAATATTGTATGTTTTTCGCTTGCTCCCAGTTTAGCATAAAAAACAACCGGGAAAATATTCTACTCCCACGGGAAAACATAGCATATTTGATTCAACGATCTAATAGAAGATCTTACAGTAAATACAAAACAAAACGATTTTCTATTAATATTAATTCCAATTCGTGAATTTAATATCTTGCCATAAGATCTATTCCGCTAAGAAGATACTATCAAAATACAATTTCATTTTCAAAATAATATTCCAGGCACGAACTTTTCGGCACCGATTATTATCTATACAATGTGTAAGGAACAGCTTCCTGCAAACTGATATGTGTTGTTCAGTCAATGAAACTGAACTACTTTCACTAAGAAATTTATTTCAGGACATGTGAAAGAAAACTACTACCCCGTACAAAATGACTACCTTGATCGGATAATTTGTATGAAGAAGTATTTTTTTTTACATTTCCTGAAAAAAATCTTCGTTAAAATTGATTAGTTTCGTTGGCTGAATGGTGTCTTATGAACAACAAGTTTCGTTTATACTGAAAAGGGGTCGTTCAGTCAACAAAACTGAACAACTAAATATCTACGGTATTTTTTTTTAAATAGTTTTAAAAATTTACCGATCGAGGTGGCAATTTTGTACGAAAGTATTTTTCTTTCACATTTCCTGAAAGAATTTCTTCGTGTAAGTAGTTCAGTTTTGTTGACCAAACTGCAAACCGCAAACTGTTGCGGGAAGATGTCCCTTGCACCCTGCATATTTTATGCCGTCGATAGGAACGTCAAATAAACACGCAGATAATAGATCGAGCAATTACAAAGAAAATCAGCTGTATTTTTCAAACGAAAATTGTTTGAAATGTGACTTTGTTAAAGCTTTTTACATTTTGTTTCTGTAAATGTGAATGGGTTTTTCCATATAATAAGGTATAAAGGTTATATAAGGTACATACGTCATTATGAGCGTAAAATGCCTAGTAAAAGGTAACTGCCTCCGTGGTCTAGTGGTCAGAGCCATGGGCTCACGATCCGGAGATCCTGGATTCATATTATTATAACTTATATTATATTATAACTTATATTATAACTTATATTATTATATTATAACTTATATTATATTATAACTCACGATCCGGAGATCCTGGATTCAAAGTTGATATTTGTCAATTTATCACTCGGTGAGATTTTTCGCAGTTTGGTTAGGACAATGCAAGCTAAATCACCTGATTGTCTGGAAGAAAAATATTCCGTGCTTCGGAGGGCACGCTAAGCTGTCGATCCCGGTCACTGTCTTTGATCGTGGTCGTTACACAAAACCATTTCAGAGGTTTAAAAACTAACACCAGGGTCCATCGGGTCAATCGACTCGACACCCACACGACAGAAGAAGAAGTCGCATCTGATAAATATTGAGGGCAATTAAGATTGAAATGTGTATCGCTATGACATACTCGTATTTTAGCCCACCAACCACTATGGTGCTACCCGCGTTGCGGCATAACGGACCGAAACACGAGAGACGCGCAAAGATGTGACGTATGTATATACTTACTCCCTCTACATTTCTTTTTTAAAAGGCATTAGGGTAATAGTGAGGCCACTATTGTCAAGCAATGCGTCACTTAACGTCACATAACTTCGACACCCAGCTAGCTGTTGAACTTATGCTTTCTATATGCTCAAACATCTTTTCTCTTAGTGTGCCACTTATGCGCAAAGGTCTTAAGCAACTGAAAGTTCTCCAGGCAGCTAACTAGGTCACCGTGGTATACAGGTCCAACACTTAGTTGTTTCAGCGACTTTAATATATCCCGGCGCTCCTCATCATACAGCGGACACTCCCAAAGAATGTGATCCCGCGTTTCCTTAGGTCCGCCACAGTCACAGTCAGCTGTTGGTACCAGCTTCATGTCACTGAGTCGAGACCTGAAACATCCATGCCTCGTCAGAATCTGCGGTAGGACATAGTCTGGCTCTATCCATTTACTGCTGCACCTTGTATGGACATCCGGGAAGAACGAGAAAAGTTCCCGCCCCTTCTCCACAGACTCCCAAGTCAATCGCTATGACATGTTGTCAATGACCCTCAACTCCCTTGGTGTCTTTTACAGCATCCTCAGTAGTCCATCACCATCGCCCTAGCCTTATCCCGTATATTACGGGGTCGGCTACCTAATCTAGGGGATTGAACGAGGGTACTGGTTTTTACACAGAGCGACTGCCATCTGACCTCCGCAACCCAGAAGGGAAACCAGACCCAATCCTCGATTAGGTCAGTTTTTAAGCCGCCAATGCTTAGCACTGGCCTCTGACATGGCTTAACGACTAATATCTACGGTATTGAACGATATTAACCGGGACCAACGGCTTAACGTGCCTTCCGAAGCACGGAAAAAGCGCCGAATAAACGTACATATGAAATTCGAAAAACGAAAAACACATTGGTACGTGGTGGGATTCGAACCACGACCTCCGCGCTTAGGAGACAGCGGCCCTATCCACTATACCATCGGGCTTTTTAACAGCATCCTCAATAGAACAAGTAGCTTAAACACTCTACGGTTCTCTATCGCTCCCAGCTTAGCACAGAATCATCAAAACCATTAGTAACACTCCATAACAAAAATCAGCGTCATTGTTTCATAGTTACGGATTGTTATAGACGCAAACTTAGCTGGATCTGTCAGAAACATTCAGAAACTTATAACTTCGTCTCAATATCTGACCTCTCTCCATTTGACCTACTTCGTAACATAAAATCTTCACGGCCGAACATCTCTAGAGAAATCGGACTCTCAGTTCTGTAATAGACAAAAAGTTTTGTACTACGTCTATTCGATGTCTTGTCTATTGTCGTGTTCGGTTTTGTTGCGATATACTTACCTAGCGGAAAACAAGCATATGACCACCTTAGCATCAAAACTTATTTGCAATAGAACAAATTCAGAGATTTTTAAAAATACTTTGTTCTTAAACTACATGGCTGGATCTCACTTACGTCGCTATGACTTGTGCATAAGAAAGACTATGATAAATTCCTCACTCCCGCTACCGTTTCTGTAGCTCAGTTGGTAGATTGATGGGCATTCCAGGAAGTAGATTCGAGTCCTGCCAGAAACGATTTTATTAATTTCTTTCTTTCATATTAAAAAATAATTTTAAAAAGTTGAATGTACTTAGTTCATAACTCAAAAACAATATTTTTGTGGCACCTATTTGCTTGCACTGAGTGTATACATCTTGTATTTTACGCATGTAAGCCTACAAAACGTTGTTGATATTGCGGTTTACGGAATACATGTCAAAACTATGATAATATCTCGCCAAAACCAATCGATGCTGTAACAAGGTATCTTTTGCTCAGGTGAGATGTATGTTTAGGAGCATTTCCTTAAGGCCAGTTGGCCGAGTGATGGCGGATGGGAAAAGGGTAATTACCAGCCTGGTCTTGTGTTGTAACCAGGGGGGACCGGAGTCCGACTGGATTAGTTCGGAAGTTGTATATATGCAGATCGCCGAGCAAACTTCGATACCGCGTTTTAGGACTGTTGTATCTTGATGTGGTGCCATCTATGTGCGCTACATATGAAATTTGAAGATGCTTTGTAGTACAGCTCTTTTTTCTGTACTTTTGTAAAGTTCATTACTCTGAGGAAACTTGCGGTTATGTGAGTAATCCCCGTATTGTTTGAGCTAGATAACTTGAAGCTTTGAAGTTTTCAAAGCAACAGTTTGCGTAAACTATTTTAAATAGTTAGACAATCAGCAAGGCTACCTACTTCTTATGTACGTCAGACGTAGGACCGCAAAACAAGCCGATATCTAAACCCTAGACTAGAGGGCCAGAAGTTTAGAACTTTTAAGAAGTTACTTGCATAGTTTTTTTAGGTATCAGTCATAGAAATAATGTCAAACCCAGTATTCCAACAAGTTATCCAATATGTATGATAGTTCCGATACGATAAGAATGATGATAAATAACGATTTTTGAAAACTTTCTTCTAAGTTTAAATTTCAACTAAGTTTTTTTTAAATATTTATACCAGGTGTAAGAGACAGCGTCCCGCAAACTGATAGAGGTTGCTCAGTCAATGACACTGAACCACTATCAGCAGGTTTCTTTTTTCAGGAAATAAAAAAAAAATTGGCATTTCCATACAAATTATCCGATATGATATGATAATTTGTATGGAAATGCCATTTTTTTTTAACTTCCTGAAAAAATAAATTGCTGATAGTTGTTTAGTGTCACTGACTGAGCGTGAGCAACCCCTATCAATCTGCGGGACGCTGTCCCTTACACCTGGTATGTTACTTAAATTTAAATCATTGCGGATCGACAAATGACGCGTGGATTGTGCACATAGCGAGCACGGGTGTAAGGCTGCGTTTCCACCAGAGCTGTGCGGGGATAGGTAGCGAGGGATAGGATGTTTTTAAACAACCAATAGGATCGCTAAATTTACCTCGCCTCGCTCAGCACAGCTCTGGTGGAAACGACTTTAGCGCAGCGAGGTTTCGTCCTTACAAAACAAGCGAGAGATGTGTGCTAGGAATGTGTGCGAGGAATAGGCCGCCGATACATTTCACAGCTTAGCAACGCATCCTCGCTCGGCTCGCACCGCTTATTAATACGCATTTTGACAGCTCCGCTACCCTTCCTCCTTTGACACATTTTCCTCGCACAGCTTTCGTGGAAAAACCCACACATTGCCAAAGCACAGCTAGACATCCTCGCACGACGCATTTCTCTCGCCTATCTCTGTTGAAAAGGCAGCCTAAGGCGGGTCTAACGCGGTTTCGAGCCATCTGAACTGAACATACCCTAACTTCTCCATATCCCAGCGTCTTGAAGACGGTCTGCACTGGTGCTGACACACCGTATCACACACTTCACCGAAATTATCTTCAACAACCGTTGGCTAGACTAGCTAAAATCTAGAAAGTTCTTGAATATAATTGGACCTAAAATATATAATAAAATCCCGAAGGCTATACTGGACACTCCTACGTTTGGGTCATTTGTTAAAAAGTTAAAACAAAAACTAATTGCTGATGCACTTTTTACGGTAAATGAATTTTTGACATAACTTTGTTTTGGCCAGGCCTGACATTATAGATGAAATTATATAAATTAAATTAACTATCTTGAATTTTAAAATGACATGACATGACAAATTCTATAACAATTTTTTAAATTATGTTATTGTTTAAATTAAGTTTAGTTTTTTTTTATATATCATAATATACGTATATATATTTATTTTGTTATGTTTTCGTTTTTTTCTATTATTGTCATATATGTATTAGTATTACTATAATTTATTAGATTTCTAATTTTAGTTATTGTATCTGTTCCCGTGTTTTTCCCTTCTTTCATCCCCACTAGGTTGGCTGGAAGAGATCTATTATAGAGATAAGCTCGCCTGTTGTGTCCTAGTTTTAAGTTCAACTGTATATGTAAATTTTTAATACAATAAAGAATATGTAAGTATAATGCATTATGTGACGTGTCAAATTATTATTTTAGAAATTGAATGGAATTGAATTGAATATCCATTGTTTCAGATGAGATGGCGTGTGGCGAGCGGCATGGGCGTGCCGCTGGCCGCAGCTGTCTTCTGCATGCTTCCCCTCTTCACGTCTTCCACTGGAGATATACGTATGTATTATTAATTTTTTATTTTATTCCATGCTGGACTGAGAGCGAGAGAAAAACATATAATGTGCCAGCTGCATTTCCGCCCGGGCATGCTGTAAAAACCAGCTAAGGGATCCGAGGGTTTCAGTATATCGTAATTTAGTCGATATGCTGACAACCTGTCGCTACAGCAATATACCTACAATTCTATACTAAATATCCCTCAAAACTTTGTCAGACGACCTTTGTTTAGGTCGTTTACGCTCTGCCTACCCCATTAGGGATAAAGGTGGGACTATATGTATGTATGTATTTATTATTAGTATTACTAAATAATTGCCGATAATCAAAACTAGGTATACCGGTTGTAAGGAAAAGCGTTCCGCAAACTGATACGGGTTGCTCAGTCAATGACACTGAACAACTTCCACCAGGAACTTTATACAGGCAGTAAAGAAAAAAAAATACTGATGGAGGTAAACATTTTGTATGGAAAGGCCAATTTTTTTTTTACCCTTCCTGAAATAATATCCAGGTGAAATTTGTTCAGTGTCATTGACTGAGTCACCCCTATCAGTTTGTGGGACGCTGTCCCTTACACCTGGTATAGCCTGGAGATTACTTTATGAAGGAAGAAAAGATAATGAAGATCAAATTTATCATTAATTTTAACAAGAAATCTGATGAATCTGATTTCTTCCATGCTGGACTGGGAGAGATAGAAAAACATAGAATGTTCCAGCTGCCCTTCCTCCCGGGCATGCTGTAGAAGACAGCAAAAGGGACTCGAGGGTTACAGTGTATTGTAATTTAGGCGATGGGCTGACAACCTATCACTACACATTAGCATTAACATTACAATCTAAAATTGCCCTCAATTTTTGTCAGACGCGGCGAAAGCGCCTTTTACGGGGCGTTTAACGCTCTGCCTACTCCGTAAGGGATAAAGGCGTGAGTTTATGTATGTATGTAGAAATCTGATTAAATTTAATGCATAAATATTTTAATCTGCACATGAAGCTCAAACACTTTTCTACAAAAATAAGTGCTGATGAATTTTAATGCATAACAATTTTAAGGAAGTGTTTTGCCTCCATAACTTTTCCACACAAACATAATGTTGAAATATGAACAAGAAGATGGATCCTACAATACAATATTAATATCATCATCTCCGTAGCCTTATCCCGTATGTCACGGGGTCGGCTACCTAATCTAGGGGATTGAACGAGGGTACTGGTTTTTACACAGAGCGACTGCCATCTGACCTCCGCAACCCAGAAGGGAAACCAGTCCCAATCCTAGATTAGGTCAGAGTTTTCAAGCCGCCAATGCTTAGCACTGGCCTCTGACATGGCTGAACGACTAATATCTACGGTATTAAACGATATTAACCGGGACCAACGGCTTAACGTGCCTTCCGAAGCACGGAAAAAGCGCCGAATAAACGTACATATGAAATTCGTAAATCGAAAAACACATTGGTACGTGGTGGGATTCGAACCACGACCTCCCGCTCAGAAGGCAGCGGCCCTATCCACTACACCATCGGGCTCTCTGACAATACAATACAATTTTAATATGACGTCTCTAAAAAGCCAGCTTTGTATTAGTTGATGATTTTATACAACAAAGTCTTTTTTTATATACATACATTAATTACGCCTTTATCCCTAATGGGGTAGGCAGAGTGCCAACAACCCAAACAGAGGTCGTTTCGCCACGTCTGACATGTATCGAAAGTTATTTCTGATAGAAATATGTATTACTAATTTGCTATAGAGACAGGTTATCAGCCCATCGCCTAAATTACAATACATAGAATCCATCGAATCCCTTAGCTGGTTTTTACAGCATCCCCGAGAAGAGATGCAGATGACACATTCCACGTTTTTCCATCGCTCCCAGTCCAGCACGGAAGTGTAATTTAGATCTAAATTAATACCAAATGAAAGTAGCATTCATTTCTCAAGAAAAATAAGAACGAACATTTCACTGCGTACCTACTGCGTACATCCAATCTATCACCTCGTCACTCTAAAGTCCAATAAAGTTGACAAAGACACTGCAATTTAAAAGAAGAGTCTATTGGGAGCAACAACAGGCCAAAATAGGCTCTAGACAGACGGACTTCTATATTATAGTCCTCCTACCGATTTTCAGTGATGGCGGCCTATCTCCGAAAATCCTACCTTCCTGCTGGCCTTGGAGCAAGAGAAAAACATAGAATGTGCCGTGGCGGAACGACTTTTGTTTAAGTCGGTAACGCTCTGCGTAGCCCATTAGGGATAAAGGCGTAATTTTATGTATGTATGTATGCGGCCTATCCCCAAGAGATCGGCGAACTGCGCAGGACTAGTTTTTAGTGCCTAAGTGTTTGCGCACACTCAGGTGCACTCTCTATTCCTTCGATATCTTATTCTGATAGGACAGATTGACTGACACGACCAGAGAGAAATCAGGCGCTGGACCGACTATTTACATGCCCATCCGACGGCATAGATCTTTATTTCTGATTCTTAATTTTCGGACAATCAAGTGAGTAACCTGCAATGTTGTAACCAAACTAGAAACAACAACACAAAGTCATTGTCCCCCGCCGGGAATAGAACCCTGGACCTCCGTGTCGAGAGCCTATGGCTCGGACCGCTAGACCACGGAGGCAGTTAAGGACTGCTATATAACTGCGATCCGACCAAAGTACAGTTTTGATGCAGTTTGTCTGCAGTTGGTAACAATTGTAATGGAACATGTACGACAAGTACAGTTCAATTGCTGTCGGTGTACACATGTGCAGCTGTTGTGAAGTTAATATCATCATCATCTCCCTAGCCTTATCCCGTATATTACGGGGTCGGCTACCTAATCTAGGGGATTGAACGAGGGAACTGGTTTTTACACAGAGCGACTGCCATCTGACCTCCGCAACCCAGAAGGGAAACCAGACCCAATCCTAGATTAGATCAGAGTTTTCAAGCCGCCAATGCTTAGCACTAGCCTCTGCCATGGCTTAGCGACTAATATCTACGGTATTTAACGATATTAACCGGGACCAACGGCTTAACGTGCCTTCCGAAGCACGGTAAAAGCGCCGAATAAACGTACATATGAAATTCGTAAACCGAAAAACACATTGGTACGTGGTGGGATTCGAACCACGACCTCCCGCTTAGGAGGCAGCGGCCCTATCCACTACACCATCGGGCTCTCTATTTATTTTCAAGAAAGTACAGATATTGTTACAAGAACAGTGAGCTTAAAACTATACATTGGCTATAATAGTGTGCATTTGTTAAACCCTATCTCTTAAACTAGGTAAACCTGTGACTTAAGAGATAGTGTTCGTTACATCAACTGCACACTAAATGTAAACTAGTTTAACTATTTGTTAATTTGACTAATACGTCAACACACATCTAGCCTTCAATCAATGCAATCATTGTAACTGCACACCGGGCATTGATGGGCAGTTGGCGTATAGCAACTGCAATAAAACTTACTGCAGTCACGCCAACTGCACCTCAACTGCAATTTGGCAGTCAGTTTTCAGTTGGAACACAGTCCGTCTATCTAAATCCTTAGTTGATACATTTAAACAAGTGCCGAGGTAAAGTCCAATCGCAAGATTGAGTATTTTCAATCGAAACTGACAATAAAGGATCAACTTCTTTCCAAAGTTGTTATTTTTATTTATTTTGCACTGCAAACAAGTTTCTGTTGGAAATTAAAAGCTATTCATGCTCTCGGGGCTTTTGCCAATTCTCATAACGAAGAGAAGCAGTTGAAAAGGACATTTCCATGAAATATCTTTTATCGGATTTCAATATTATGATTCTCATATCAAGTTCGTTTTTAAACGCGCAAAATTTGATGTTGTCAGAAATAAAAAAAAAACAGTTTTTTTTATTCGAAATGGGTTGGTCGGGAGCGACTGAGACGGAGTCGACGATGTAGAGCGAGCTCACCCAGAAGATGCCTGTTCACTCTAACTTTGAAGTGTTGCGGGCTGAATGCATTCGAAAACACAGACGCATATTATATTTTGAATATTTGTTTTTTGATTTATACAAATATACTTCATTGCACAAGAACACATACAATTTATGATGAGTACCTATTTTTTTTATTCTGGTAATGTTTCACTGTTAAAATATATTTTAGTCTCACGAGAAACTCATTATGCTCAAATTGTGATGGTCTTTACGTTTATACAATGTTTCTTTGTAAAAAAAAGTGTTTTAGAATTCTATTTTTGTGACTGTCACTTTTATTAATAGCGTCTACGCCGTAGCAAAACCGCTACGAGCTACGATAAATATCACGAAGCGCGAATATCAAAGTGAGTTACTTACTGCCTCTGAGGCGTAGTCGTCTATAGTTTGGGACTTGATCCGCAAGTTATGGGTTCAAATTTGATAATATCTGTGGTATTAAAAACGGGATATGCAGGCTTTAACCATTAGGATCATTAAAGTTTGATACAAATTATCGTAGTTCTTTAATCAAAACTGACTTTGTGCAGGAAATTTAAGTAGGTATTTTTTATTAGATTAGATTTGTTCATTTTTTTTTATCAATTTCATAATTACATTACAATAATACTAAAAATGTCCAAGGATAAAATGATCGTCAGAAATAAAAATAAAAATTATCTTAAAAACTAAAACATATCAATTTGTAAAAAAGCAAATAGTACCATGTCAAAAATATAATATTATTGTATTATTATATTATATTTTAGATATGGTACTATTTGCTTAAGTCAAAATAAAGACAATACACAATGTCAAGGAATATAAAATAAAATAAAAACGAAGCAAAATCTTAAGTCAAAATAAATACAATATACAATGTCAAGGAGTAAAAAATAAATAAAAAGCAGCGTATCTTGTATGTATGTTTTGATATTCTTTTACTACCTTGTATCTAAGGAACGGCTGGACAGAATTTGAAAATTAGGGTATCGTTCGATTAATGGCGGTTTTTAGGCGCTATATTGTACTTCCATGCTGGACTGGGAGAGATAGAAAAACATAGAATGTGCCAGCTGCCCTTCCTCCCGGGCATGCTGTTGAAGCCCCTTTTGTGATTAAGTCAGCAAAAGGGACTTGAGGGTTACAGTGTATTGTAATTTAGGCGATGGGCTGACAACCTGTCACTATAGCAATACATATTACAATGTAAAATTGCCCTCAATTTTTGTCAGACGTGGCGAAAGCGCCTTTTACGAGGCGTTAAACGCTCTGCCTACCCCGTAAGGGATAAAGGCGTGATTTATGTATGTATGTATATTGTAAGTCCTCAAATATATTTTTTTCTACTGTGCCTATCGAGTGGGTTATCAAAATAAAGGTAATTAAAAGCAGATTACAAAAATGTAAATGATTTATAGCCTAAAGCGTAATTTTTAAACAATTAATGCATACCAATTTTATTTCATAGGTACCACAGTCTAGTTGTTTCAATTCTTTTATAAATTACTTGTATTTTACTGCGTCTCACAATAAATGTTGTTTATTCAAAAGGTTACGCGGGCAATGACAATAAATAAAAGTCAAACAAATCTTAGCAATAAATATGCAACATTTTACTTTGGACGTCGAGAAATGAACGACTCTTTAACGTCATCGTGTTGTTTAAAACACTTAAGGGAATTTCAGGCAGGTTTTCTTTATGCCACTTATGACTTCTATACACATACATACATATATATAATCACGCCTTTATCACTAATGGGGTAGGCAGAGCGTAAACGACCTAAGTAAAGGTCGTTCCCCCACGTCTGACAAAGTTTTGAGGGTTATTTAAGATACATTTGTAGGTATATTGCTGTAGTGGCAGGTTATCAGCCCTACGCCTAAATAACAATATACTGAAACCCTCGGATCCCTTAGCTGGCTTTTACAGCATGCCCGGGAGGAAATGCAGCTGGCACATTCTACGTTTTTCTTTCGCTCCCAGGCCAGCATAGAAGTGACTTCTATATGACTTTTATATTGTCAAAAGGTGGAAAGGTCACATTGCATTGTCTCGAACAAAAGTTCTCATAAGACCAGTCACCCGTAAAAGAGCAAGCTTGCATAGTTATTCGTCTTTATGACAGAAATAACACGGTATAAATTGCGGTGAAAGTTTCTTTCGAAATCGTCTTTGAAATGTTTACTAGGTAAAAGAAAATACCTTAAATTACCTGTGGTTGAGACTTTTTAATATAATAATAGCAATTGCTTTTGAGTAATTTTCGAGTTTATTCGTTACGTACATGTAGTCTTATATATACATACAAAAATCCAAACGAACAAATCATGCCTCTTTATTATATTAGTATAGATTTATGAGTTCCAATGTTAACAAACACTGACAAATTCATCAAGCAAAACTCTGTCAAAAATCTGTAAACTAAAATAGGGTGATAGTCAATCAGGCATGGAACGTCGAATTACCGGAATGTCCATTCACTGAATGTCCATTTTTCTGAATGTCCATTTCGCCGAACGTTCATTTCCTTGAAAGACTATTTCCAGTTAGGTCCAATTCCAGGAATGTCCAGTTTCTATACGTTTACAAAAGTAAAGCAACGCATGTTCTACACTCTGTTTTTATATCCAATACGAGTATTCTCTACTCGTAAATGAATGTGGACATCCACAGCCTTACTATATACATACATACATATAATTACACCTTTATCTCTAATGGGGTAGGCAGAGCGTAACCAACCTAAACAAAGGTCGTTCCGCCACGTCTGACAAAGTTGAGGTTTATTTAAGATAGATTTGTAGGTATATTTTTGTAGTGACAGGTTGTCAGCCGGTCGCCTAAATTACAATATACTGAAACCCTCGGATCTCTTAGCTGGTTTTTACAGCATGCCTGTGAGGGAGGAAATGTAGCTGGCACATTCTATGTTTTTTTTCTCGCTCCCAGGCCAGCATGGAAGAAGCTTACTTTATGTATCAGAAAATTTCAATACGTTCCGAAATACTTTTTGTTTGTGCCGGAAGAAATATTCTAAACTTTCTTTGATATACGAACTACCCGTAGCTAGTCCAACGACAAACTTGAATAGGGTGTAATGATGTCAGAAAAAAGGGATCAAGTGGTAACAAGAGTTTTGTACAGTCAGTAACAAAATGTGTTCCATTTCTGAAATATTTCTCAAGGATAAGTAAATTATAACTACGAATGTAATGTAATGTTTGATTATCCATACTTGTATTATGAAACGTTACACCTAAAATAAACATTGGATAGTATGGACATCAGTTTAGGTACGAGTATGTTAATTAGCTTAGCTTCGGAATTTATTAATTCATTACTAAGGGCCTTTTTTTTTACTAGAAATGGGTTGGCTAGTGACTCTAGACACTAAGGTCAGGGATGACTATGACAGAGCAGAAGATGCCTGTTATGGCACTGGCAGTCTCACGCACTGACGGAACACAGCAAGCTGTTTGGCGCCGGACTCTGGTAAGAGGGTGGTCGCTACCGAGCCAGGCGGCCCCTTGCGGAGCCTACCACCGCTTTGTAGGGATGGTTTAGCCAGACTTATTCACAGGCAAGCCTGTGTTGCCGTTGCCCGGGGTGGAACAATAGGAGGTAGATCCTATCCCACCCCAAATGTCTCCTTCTTAATAACAAATTGGGAGTCTTAGAAGACTGTCTTCAATTATGCTGAAGACGGTCAAAAAAGATATGAAATCATGCAAATAAAACTTTAGTACATTATAAGTTCCTGTAAAGTGAATACATAAGACAGCGAACACTAGGAGGTAGATCCTATCCCACCCCAAATGTCTCCTGCTTAATCACAACATGGGAGTCTTAGAAGACTGTCTTCAATTATGCTGAAGACCTGTCAAAAAGATATGAAATCATGCAAATAAAACTTTAGTACATTATAAGTTCCTGTAAAGTGAATACATAAGACAGCGAACACTAGGAGGTAGATCCTATCCCACCCCAAATGTCTCCTGCTTAATCACAACATGGGAGTCTTAGAAGACTGTCTTCAATTATGCTGAAGACCTGTCAAAAAGATATGAAATCATGCAAATAAAACTTTAGTACATTATAAGTTCCTGTAAAGTGAATACATAAGACAGCGAACACTAGGAGGTAGATCCTATCCCACCCCAAATGTCTCCTGCTTAATCACAACATGGGAGTCTTAGAAGACTGTCTTCAATTATGCTGAAGACCTGTCAAAAAGATATGAAATCATGCAAATAAAACTTTAGTACATTATAAGTTCCTGTAAAGTGAATACATAAGACAGCGAACACTAGGAGGTAGATCCTATCCCACCCCAAATGTCTCCTGCTTAATCACAACATGGGAGTCTTAGAAGACTGTCTTCAATTATGCTGAAGACCTGTCAAAAAGATATGAAATCATGCAAATAAAACTTTAGTACATTATAAGTTCCTGTAAAGTGAATACATAATACAGCGAACACTAGGAGGTAGATCCTATCCCACCCCAAATGTCTCCTGCTTAATCACAACATGGGAGTCTTAGAAGACTGTCTTCAATTATGCTGAAGACCTGTCAAAAAGATATGAAATCATGCAAATAAAACTTTAGTACATTATAAGTTCCTGTAAAGTGAATACATAAGACAGCGAACACTAGGAGGTAGATCCTATCCCACCCCAAATGTCTCCTGCTTAATCACAACATGGGAGTCTTAGAAGACTGTCTTCAATTATGCTGAAGACCTGTCAAAAAGATATGAAATCATGCAAATAAAACTTTAGTACATTATAAGTTCCTGTAAAGTGAATACATAAGACAGCGAACACTAGGAGGTAGATCCTATCCCACCCCAAATGTCTCCTGCTTAATCACAACATGGGAGTCTTAGAAGACTGTCTTCAATTATGCTGAAGACCTGTCAAAAAGATATGAAATCATGCAAATAAAACTTTAGTACATTATAAGTTCCTGTAAAGTGAATACATAAGACAGCGAACACTAGGAGGTAGATCCTATCCCACCTCAAATGTCTCCTGCTTAATAACAACATGGGAGTCTTAGAAGACTGTCTTCAATTATGCTGAAGACGGTCAAAAAAGATGTGAAATCATGCAAATAAAACTTTAGTACATTATAAGTTCCTGTAAAGTGAAAACGTAAGACAGCGAAGGTGACTTCAGAAATGTGAAATGTCTCGTCAGAACAATTATAACTTTTCTTGTTGATTGTACTTAATATTTTTCTGCAGCGTTGAGTGACCTGGTAACAATGCTTTTCCAGGTACTACTTAGTTAAGATGTAGTTTGTAGAGAATTTATTTTAGAACGACAATTTCTATAAAATCCGACTTAAAAGCAACATCACAATTTTTATTAGACCTATTGAAACTGAGACTCGCTTGTGTACTATAAAATAAACAAAATTAAGAAGTATCGTAAAATAGAAATAAAGAAAACGTAGGTTTATTTTTATGTTCTCGGATGGCAGGTATTACGTTCATGCTTGAAACGAAACGTGCTAACAAAAGCACAAAATTTATATGCAGTTCTGTTCGAAAAATTTCAGAGCATAAATATGAAAATAAAGATTTATGCAACCGCAAAACAGATGGTGTCACCGCGAAATGATTTATCGCCTCTTATCTTAATCGCAGTTAAAAAGAAATATTGTTTACGAGTTTATTTCTATACTTAGCCCGTACAAATAAGACAATCAATATAACACATTGATAGTATCTCATCTAACCTATCGTCATATTCTCCAAAGCACGTATCATTTTCATAGGAAAATAAATAAACGAAAATACGTGCGCTAATTGAAACACGGGTGGGAAAAATGAGGTCATATCAATGTACCGTGTAATGAATTTCCGATACAAAATAGACTGTGAGTAATACCATTTACCTGATATTTACCTGATCTTGATTCCATTCATATCAACCATTGAAAGCTTTAGCAAAAGACCAAAACTATTTTTTGCGAGATTTCCCTTCTTCGAAGGGAAGGAGGAGAGTCATCATTTATTATTTACAAAGACTGTTCCTCACCCCGACTTCTTTCGTTGTTGTTTGTTTTTGTTTCTTTTGTCTACCTAGTGGGTTGTCGAGTCCACCGACGACTTGATCAACCTTAGTATCAGAGTTTTAAATCCACGTATGAGGCCTACGTACGCTCCTCATGTGCGCTTATATTTCTTGACGAATATTCGGAATGGAATCGACCCATGACGGCCGCATCGAGAGCCCATAAGAATCAAGTTTCCATTAATTTTGACTATCATTACATATTTGGTTACCAGGGCATCATGGCACATCAAGAGCTCGAGGGTGGCGAGCCGGAATGCAGCCGTCCGCTGACGTCACAGCCAACAATTCAGTCAGCAACATCACCGCTCAACTAGGAGGCACTGCCTACCTCCACTGTCTGGTCGGCCATTTGAGTGAAAGAGGGGTAAGTACTTTGATACTGACGTCACAGCAAATAATGTACTGCCTACATCTAGGACAAAATCTGTAAAATGTGATCATGGTATTGATAAAAGGTACACGTGTAAGAAAAATTATGAAAAGAGAAGAAGAGTCTCCATGTTGCATTAAGTGGCTATGGCTAAAGACACTAAATTAGAAAATTTTGTTATAATTAAAAGAACTAGGAAAGACTTAAGATTAAGAACAAAATAACGAGAAGATAAATGTTGCTACCGACAAAGAAACAAATGGTTTGCTAAAATTCGACTAACCTAAATTAGCAGTAATTAAGCAGAACGAGAAACAAAAACAAGCTAGAAGCGAATAAATTGTTTCTCACGAATCTAGTCACGGCCACGGCCCAAAATTGAAACGGTTAAAGGTACAATCAGCTACAGGCAAAATCATACATACATACATACAATCACGCCTTTAACCCTAATAGGGCATAGCGTAAAGGACCTTAGCAAAGGTCTACCCGCCACGTCTGACAAAGTTTTGAGGGTTATTTAAGATAGATTTGTAGGTATATTGCTGTAGTGACAGGTTGTCCGCCCATCGCCTCTATTGCAATATACAGAATCCCTCGGATCCCCTAGCTAGTTTTTTACAGCATGCCTGTGAGGAAATGCAGCTGGCACATTCTATGTTTTGCTCTCGCTCCCTGTCCAGAATGGAATAAGAAGGCAAAATCACACCCGTAGCTTACAGTGGGTGATTTTTTGTATCAAGTTTAGTATAAAGTTTGGAGGGTTATTTAAGATAGATTTGTATTACTGTAGTGAGTTGTCAGCCCATCACCTCTTTTGCAATATACAGAATCCCTCGGATCCCTTAGCTAGTTTTTACAGCATGCCTGTGAGGAAATTCAGCTGGAACATTGTATGTTTTGCTCTCGCTCCCTGTCCAGCATGGAAGAAGAAGGCAAAATCACACCCGTAGCTTACAGTGGGTGAATTTTTGTATCAAGTTTAGGAGTCGTGGTGATCCGAGACAAATTCAATGATAGAGCGAGCTCATTCAAAAGTCATAAATAGGGGGTGAAAGGGACAGCGTCCCATAAACTGATAGCGGTTGCTTAGTCAATGACACTGAACAACTTTCACCAAGAAATTCTTTCAGGAAGTGAGTTTTAAAGTTTCCATACCATATATCCACCACGATCAGACAATTTGTATGAAAAGCCTTATATTGTTACTTCATGAAAAAAAACCTTGGTGAAAGTTGTTCAGTGTCGTTGACTGAGCAGCCCCATCGGTTTGTGGGACACTGTCCCTTACACCCGGTATACTGACTTCCCACACACCACAACAAGTTATTTGTAACCAGACTCCGATAGGAGAGTGGTTTCAAGTCAAATGCCCTCATACGGGGCATCCACCGCTTATGTGGGATCGATCAGCCAGGCTTATCAACAGGCTAGTCTGTGATGCTATTGCTCAGTGTGGACTGCTATTAAGTAGACCCTATGCTTTGCCAAGAGTATTCATACATACATATAATCACGCCTTTATCCCTAATGGGGATGGCAGAGCGTAAGCGACCTAAATAAAGGTCGTTCCTCCACGTCTGACAAAGTTTTGAGGGTTATTTAAGATAGATTTGTAGGTATATTGCTGTAGCGACAGGTTGTCAGCCCATCGCCTAAATTGCAATATACTGAAACCATCGGATTCCTTAGCTGGTTTTTACAGCATGCCCGGGCTGCAATATAATAGCATAAATGCAGCTGGCACATTCTACGTTTTTCTTTCGGTCCCAGGCTAGCCTGGAAGAGTATTCCTTTTGACATAAATTCAAGAAATCAGGACACTTTTGAGACCAGGCTTTGGCGAGGTGTGGGAAAACGACAGCATAAGAAAAATATAGGTAACAACGTGTTATATTGGCCCGTATCGTTAAACAACACTTAAAACCGACAGCTAGTTTAAGCTCGTATCAGAAATATAATATAACTACATTTTGACCTGTCAAATCCATACTTAATATTATTCTCAATCTTGAGGTCGCTTTATGAATACGAGCCTCTAACATTAAATTTTAGCATATTTTGTCAAATAATCTGATAAAGAGCTCTAAGAATACTAAAATAAAACTAAAAAGCTGTAGACTAAAATTCAAAACGAGAGCACAAAGAGTCAAACACAAAAATGCTCGACTTTTAAAAAAAAAACTACCTCAGACTTGTGCTTAGATGCCTTTGAAATAACAGGTACAACTGAGGCACGTGTCTGACTGTAGCCACTAAGTAATTACTTAGTACAAAATATTAGGGCAAGAGAGTAAACAGTGGAGGAACCTCGCGTCTGGAGAGTGATTTAGGTCTCGTTTTAAACAAGATTAGTATACTAAATCAGAAACACTAGTAAATAAAGATACTTTGACGTGATTTTAAATGTTTTTTTATACATAATGGTACTTAAAAGTTCATTTACTACCAGTATAGGCATAACATAACAGTTAACTTAAAAATTGTTAATGATAGGTGTATGATTAGTACTTAAGAGAGCGCTCTCCTCGCCAACAAACTGTTTCAGTTTGGCGAGATATTTGTGTATGTTTATGTATGTACCTTTATGTTCAAATAATAATAATAAAAAAAATTAAAAAATAGTAACATTTATTGCAAAACAGTCCTTTGGTGAAATAAGAAAATCCTGTATTAATGTGACCCATTTGACAACTCTGCATTATAATAGTACATTATGATATAAGTGCGGTAAGTTGATAATTACAATTAGGTCATAGTGCTAGCCGTTGGCGAGGCCTACAAGAAAGTAGAGGCTGTAATTATCAAAGCGCAGGTATTTCATATAACGTTTTATAAAATATTTGCGAGGAAATAAATAAAACTCGGACTTTCTTAAACGAACTAACTTACAAATAATGTAAAAAAATGTAAATTTACAGTCAGTATTACTTATAAACTAAACGTTACGTTTTACATTAAACCATCGCACAAGTGCGTAATGAGATAAAAAAGTTGAAATAAGAGACGCTTTACGAACAAAAGTGTTATAAAATGTTCTTTGTTAGGACACTAATATACTCTACGTTTACTCAAACCACAAAATATTATTATAGCTCTAATTAATAACTACGTAGAAATCGTAGTTACAACAGGGTTTTCTCATAATAATACTTATTACCTCATTACTAATTACAATTACTTGAATACGTGTAGAGCATAAAATGCTTTGAAATATCGGAGCGATAACAACAACTACCACGAAAGTCTCAGAACATTATTGTTACATGTCTCAGTCTCAGAACATATTGTTTACACGTCTTAGTCTCAGAATATATTGTTTACTTGTACCTTTTCATGTTTCAGCAAGTTTCATGGATCAGAAAACGGGACTGGCACATATTGAGTTCCGGGAAGTTCACGTACACAAATGATGAGAGGTTCCAGGTAAGAGCTACAATAAATAATACATACATACATATAATCACGCCTTTATCCCTAATGGGGTAGGCAGAGCGTAAACGACCTAAACAAAGGTCGTTCCGCCACTTCTGACAAAGTTTTGAGGGTTATTTAAGATATATTTGTACGTATATTGCTGTAGTGATACGTATTCAGACCATCGCCTAAAATACAATATACTGAAACCCTCGGATCCCTTAGCTGGTTTTTACAGCATGCTCGGGAGGAAATGCATCTGGCACATTCTATGTTTTTCTCTCGCTCTCAGTCCAGCATGGAAGAAATAAATAATACTAATAAAATATGTGAGGCGAGTATGCCCTATGTAGGTGATTCTCAGAACTCAGCACAAACGATCACTTTAGTAAAAATATACATCAGTGTGGATTGTTTTTAAAGAGCCGAAATATATCCATTAATATTTTCCCGTTATTTTCCAGATAACACATGAAATTCAAAGTAAAAGTAAACAGATTTTAAAGTAAATTTGATAAAGTGTAAAATACTTATGGACAAATAAATCTTCTTTTTAAATTGTATTTCTAAAAGTGACAAGAGTATTTTAAAATTATAGCAGTTGACTAGAATATAACCCATTATATGTAGTGTTCACCGGCTTATAAAGATTTTAAATACTCTGTTACATCACAAAATGTTTATTTAATTTACTTTGAGTACACGTGGATGAAAATAATCTTATCTAATTGTTCAAGTGTACAAACTTGTAGGAGTTTAACAAAGGGTTGAAGAAAGTACCTTTGTCACTCGAAACATCTGTTTCCATTGTCTATTATTTCAAATTAGCTTTCTGTCCCGCGCGGTTTCACATTTTCCCGTGAGAATAACGCATTTTGTGGTAGTAAAAGTAAACCATAGGTTATAACCGTCTCCACGATTCCTTTTGGGCGTTTTTGTACCGCTCCGTAATCGGTTCGTATCCGATTCTTATCCGTATCCATATAAAACGGATATAGATGGGTGTGCAAGCTGTCATACATTTACTAGGAAGGCCAATTCGGATACGAACCAAATAAAACGAATTAAAAAAAAACGCCCTATCGGTGTGTCAAATTTCATTGAAATAGGTTGAACTGTAGGTTGAACCGTTAAGGCCTCAAAGAGAGACAAACAAACAGACAAACGGACAGATAGACTGTAAGTCCCATTTACAATATTAGAAGGGATTTAATTCTCATCAAAATTTCAATTACATTATACTTTGGACCAGGGTTTGTATCCGACATTCACGAGTTTTAGTACCAAATGCAACCACAGGATTCGGTCATCGGATCACAATAATCATTTATGGCCTGGCCGTTAATTTCGTGGTGGCCATTTTGGTGTTTAAAACGAAAGGCTAGATAGCGAATGCGGACAGTTTTATTTGGAAAATCCTGAGTTATTGCGTTAGATATTTAGCGCCTAAATGGTGAACTAACGCTGTAATTTTGTTTAAAATGTATTGTAAATGTTCTAATAGGTCCATTAGGAAAAGACAGCGTATAGCAAACTGATAGGGATTGCTCAGTCAACGAAACTGAACAACTTTCACTAGGATGTTTTCTCAGGAAGTGAAAAAATCCATACATATTTTCCGATAGAGGTGGCCATTAGTATGGGAATGTCAAATTTATTTTTCATCTTCTGTAAGAATTTTCGAGTGAAAGTTGTTTAGTTTCGTTGACTGAGCAAGCCCTATCAGTCAGTGGGACGCTGTTCCTTACACCCGGTATTACCTAATTTGCTATAGGGTTTATCACCAAAAAATATTCTTTAGCTACTGTTTTGGATTCAGCGAATGACAAGCAGGTTCTCGGACTTACGTATAGTACATTGAATAGAGATTTGACATAAATAGTAACTTTGATATAATAAAAACTGTCAAAGATAAAATAATCAGATGATATGCCTGTATTTTCCAAACCAACCTGAGTACAATCAACGAAGAGACAAAGTGGTTGATAATTTTGTAAGTCTATGAGTTTGACCTCAGAATTATGAGCCCAAGCTCTTATTATATTATACCACTCTGAAGAAGTCTCTAGTAAAGTAAAGTTATATATAGTTTTTACCCACTTGCTCGGAAATAGCTTCATTATTTAAAAAACATAAAGCATACATTCACACATTTTTGTACGTAGTTCGTAGCGGCCAATATTTTCACCAAACGACAATAATGACTAATACTGACCGCTATGCGAGGTCTTTAAAGTATACACTAGTATGGAATTTTAGGTTGACAATATTATGTCATTAAAGGCATTCTGCCTACCGGCAAAAATAAATGAATGGAATGTGCTCCTGTCAAAGGCGAAAATCTGCACAATTTTAAAAATGAAATATTATGGAGAAGTCGCGAGTTTGATGTTTGATTTTAAGTGTATTGTTATAGATTTCCTCGCAAACTGAGAGAAAAGTACTTAACTACTCTCAGCCGAAATAACAATATATCTCGTTCGCATCGGAAGGCCAAGACGCAGTCAAATTTGCTCGACCATATATTGCTTTTTTTTGGCCCTTAGAGTAATGTTCTATTGCTTGACGAATATGTCGTGTTTCAGGTTTTACATGGAGAAGGCTCAGAAGACTGGACGCTGCAAATCAAATTCGTCCAGAAAAGAGACAACGGCACTTATGAATGCCAGGTAAGTAATAATATAACTAATTTTTAAACCTGCAAATTAGAAACTATACTCATAAACTACAATTTCATAAAAAAGCAAAACCCCCACTCGATAATAGATTTCACGACAAGTGCACAAAACAAGAAATTTTCGCCCGAGACTATTAGCTGCCGACGACAAAAATAGGTTTGTGCACAAGATAAAAACTCTACCTTTTACTTCGATTTCTAGGAAAATTTTAAAAATCTACTAAAATATTGCAAAGTAAACAATATACATTCCCGCCATTTAATTTCTACATGAAATATTAAACTTGGGCTGGACACCTATACAGCCTACAGAGTATGCGAAGTGAAAAACTCTATTTGTGTTATCCTTCATAGAAGCACAAATTGATACACAGGTTAGGCGAAACATATATTTTTTGCCCTCAGGCACGGAAGGTCCAATTACCGGAATGTTCACTAGAGACATAGTATATAATATAGTCCTCAGTCAGTGCATCCTTTCAGGATTCTACATAATATTTCGACATCTGTATTTACGTAAACGAGAACCCGATGATGTAGTGGATAGTGCCGCTGCCTCCTGAGCGGGAGGGCGTGGTTCGAATCCCACTACGTACTTGACACTCGAATTTCATATATGTTCGTTTATTCGGCGCTTTTTCGTGCTTCGGAAGGCATGTTAAGCCATTGGTCTCAGTTAATATCGTTTAATATCGCAGATATTAGTCGTGGAGCCATGTCAGAAGCCAGTGCTAAGCATTGGCGGCTTGAAAACTCTGACATAATCTAGGATTGGGTCTGGTTTTCCTTCTAGGTTGCGGAGGTCAGAAGGCAGTCGCTCTGTGTAAAAACCAGTTCAATAACTTAAATTAGGTACCCAACCCCATGAGATATGGGATAAAGCTAGGGAGATGAGCGTGCAGTCCAACCTCTTACATACTAAACATTATAGATTGAGCAGAAGCCAATTTAACACCATCTATTACTTACAGATAAAAGTTCTTCAAACTAAAACTACTTTCCACTTTCTCATTCCATATCACATGTTTACTAAAATTAGAAAATGTGAAAACGTGTGTTCAGTACATTTTATGATGAAACGAAAATACCGTTTCTTGTGATAAACTTCCATGCTGGCCTGGGAGCGAGAGAAAAACTTAGAGTGTGCCAGCTGCATTTCCTCCCGGGCATGCTGTAAAAGTCAGCTAAGGGATCCGAGGGTTTCAGTATATTGCAATGTGGGCGATGGGCTGACATCCTGTCACTACAGCAATATACCTTCAAATCTATCTAAAATAACCCTCAAAACTTTGTCAGACGTGGCGGAATGACTTTTGTTTTGGTCGTTTACGCTCTGCCTACCCCATTAGGGATAAAGGCGTGATTATATGTATGTATGTATGTATGTATGTATGTGATATCTATAGGACATAGCTGATGTGCACTTCTTCTTCTTCTTAGCGAGTGGATTCTCGAGTCGATAGACCCCATGAACCCTGTTGTCAGAGTTTTCGAACCGCCTAGTAGCAGAGCTATTTAGGCCTCTGACATGATTTGAATAACGACCACTATCAAAGACAGCGACCGGGACCGACGGCTTAGCGTGCCCTCCGAAGAACAGAATCTTATTTTTTTTTCGGGTCATCAGGTGGTTCAGCCTTCAATGTCCTAACCAAACTGGGAAAACCTCACAAAGTGATAAATTGACAAATATCGACTTTGTGTTCCCCACTTGGGAATCGAACCCAGGACCTCCAGATCGTAAGTCCATGGCTCTGACCACTAGACGACGGAGGCAGTCCATGATGTGCACTGGACATAGCTGATAGCTGATGAAAAACTGAAGGAAAATTAATTTAACTGCAGTTAGAATGTGTCACGGACAGCAAGTAGCTTCCAAAGTTACCTACGACGAATCTAAAATCCGGTTCACAAAATCTGTTTTCCTAAGGAAACACGTTATAACGCTATGTATTGTCACCGGCTTTGGGTAATCCCTCTTCGAAGAGAGCGAATATGGAATCTTTTCATTCTCATATTGAATACCAAACTTGATTTTCTTTTCATATTTTCCTTGGTGAAATTAGACTGGAGTTGACAGTGAAAACATTAGCATAAGCATATCATGTTTTAAGAAAATGAGATGTTCTTTACAAGAACGAGTTTTGGAAACAAAGGGACGTTTCTAATTTTATAAATTCTAGACTGAAACCTTGTTATAAAATCTGAATAAACATTTATGCTTTTATCTTTTTACATCAAAATGAAGAACGTTTCTGCTATCTAGTTATATTTGATATTATACTTATTATATAATAATACAAGTAAGTAGCTTATCTAAGCCAATGTGACTAGTACTTAACAGGCTAAAAAACTTAAGAATCTAAAAAAATAATGATCACGCATATATACATTCACGCTTTTATCCCTAATGGGGTAGGCAGAGCGTAATTGACCTAAACAAAGGTCGTTCCGCCACGTCTGACAAAGTTTTGAGGGTTATTTAAGATAGATCTGGTATAGTGACAGGTTGTCAGCCCATCGCCTAAATTGCAATATACAAAAACCCTCAAATCACTTAGCTGGTTTTTACAGCATGCCCGGGAGCAAATGCAGCTGGCATGTTCTATGTTTTTCTCTCGCTCCCAGTCCAACATGGAGGAAAAATATTTGAAGTAATTTAAAATTTTCTTTGCTTTTCTTACTGGATATTTCTGAGAAAAGCATCTGTACGTACAACCGCAGCTCTTAGCCATCACCTACCTACATAACTTACTCAGAAGACAACGACCTACTTCGGAGACTAGCTTTTCCAACCCAACCCATGACTGTTCTTCATACGAATTGGGTATTTTCCTGCAGTAGTTATAGTCTCCTAATACTGCAACTTATCTTTAAATCAGTCTAGTACTTGAAATGAAAGGAGGGGTGGAAGGGCAGGACACATCAGGCTGATAATAATAATGATAAAAAGTCTTTCATGCTGGACTAGGAGCGAGAGTATAACATAGAATGTGCCAGCTTCATTTCCTCCCGGGTATGCTGTAAAAACCAGCTAAGGGATCGGAGGGTTTCAGTATATTGCAATTAAGGCGATGGGCTGATAACCTGTCACTACAGCAATATTTCTTCAAATCTATCTTAAATGACCCTCAAGACTATGTCTGACGTGGCGGTACGACCTTTGTTTACATCGAATATGCTCTGCCTACCCCATTAGCCGACACATTATACAGACAGTTTTCCTCTTTATAACATTTTTAAATAAGATAAGATTTCCTTGCAATTATGATTGTTTCCTGACTAGACATCTCTAATATTAACTAATGCCATACTTCACACAAAGCCTGCACACCTTAAGATCTGACAAAGTTTTGAGGGCTATTTAAGATAGATTTATAGGTATATTGCTGTAGTGACAGGATCCTTTGGATCCCTTAGCTGATTTTTACAGCATGCCCGGGAGGAAATACAGCTGGGACATTCTATGTTTTTCTCTGACTCCCAGTCTAGTATGCATACATTAACTAATGCCATACTTCACACAAGGCCTGCAGAGACCTTACGGCCATGTCTTAAAAATATATCGCTCTTGCCCCGGCAAAGCCTGCATGTGGAATAATTTGGACTGCGCAACACGATGAATATTTTAGTGTGACATGTGCCGGCGTGCCCACGGTAAAGCATACTAAGCGGGTGTGCAGTAAAACAGGCCGTAAGGTGTTGAACGAGGAGATGAGGTTATGGGCGTTCTCTATCCCTAATGGAGTAGGCAGAGCGTTAACGACCTAAACAAAGATCGTTCCGTCACGTCTGACAAAGTAATGAGGGCTATTAAAGATAGATTTGTAGGTATATTGCTGTAGTGACAGGTTGTCAGTCCATCGCCTAAATTGCAATATACAGAAACCCTAGGATCCCTTAGCTGGCTTTTACAGCATGCCCGGGAGGAAATACAGCTGGGACATTCTATGTTTTTCTCTGGCTCCCAGTCCAGCATGCATACATTAACTAATGTCATACCTCATACAAGACCTGCAGAGACCTTACGGCTATGTCTTAAAAATATATCGCTCTTGCCCCGGCAAATGGGCGTTCTGACTCGAGGATATTCTTTTTGTTACATACATTGTAATCACGCTTCTATCTCCAATGGGGTAGGCAGAGCGTAAACGATCGAAACCAGTCTGACAAAGTTTTGAGGGTTATTTAAAATAGATTTGTAGGTATATTGCTGTAATGACAGTATGTCACCCCATCGTCTAAATTGCAATATACTGAAACCCGCAGGCACCTTGGCTGGTTTCAAGTGTAATAATAATAATACATAGTACTCTTTGTGTTTATTTACAACAATCGCACATTCGGACAGTTTTCCCTTTTATAACATTTTCAAAGAAGTAAAGATAACATTTCCTTGCAATTGATTGTGACCTGACTAGACATCTCTAATATTAACTGATGCCATACTTCACACAAGGCCTACAGACCTTACGGCCATGTCTTAAAAATATATCGCCCTTGCCACGGCAAAGCCTGCATGTGGAATAATTTGGACTGCGCAACACGATGAATATTTTAGTATGGCATGTGCCGGCGTGCCCACGGTAAAGCATACTAAGCGGGTAAGCAGTAAAACAGGCCGTAAGGTGTTGAACGAGGAGAGGAGGTTATGGGCGTTCTCTATCCCTAATGGAGTAGGCAGAGAGTTAACGATCTAAACAAAAGTCGTTCCGCGACGTCTGACAAAGTTTTGAAGGCTGTTTATGATAGATTTGTAGTTATATTGCTGTAGTGACAGGTTGTCAGCCAATCGCCTAAATTGCAATATACAGAAACCCTTGGATCCCTTAGCTGGTTTTTACAGCATGCCCAGGTAGAAATGTAGTTGGGACATGCTATGTTTTTCCCCGGCTCCCAGTCCAGCATGCATACATTAACTAATGCCATACTTCACACAAGGCCTGCAGACCTTACGGCTATGTCTTAAAAATATATCGCCCTTGCCCCGGCAAAGCCTGCATGTGGAATAATTTGGACTGCGCAACACGATGAATATTTTAGTGTGACATGTGCCGGCGTGCCCACGGTAAAGCATACTAAGCGGGTGTGCAGTAAAACAGGCCGTAAGGTGTTAAACGAGGAGAGGAGGTTATGGGCGTTCTGACTAGAAGATATTTTGTTGTTACATATATACATACATTATAATCACGCCTCTATCCCTAACGGAGAAGGCAAAGCGTTAAAGACCTAAACAAAGATCGTTCCGCCACGCCTGAAAAATTTTGAGGACTATTTAAGATAGATTTGTAGGTATATTGCTGTAAAGACAGGTTGTCAGCCCATTGCCTAAATTGCAATATACAGTAACCCTCGGATCCCCTAGCTGGCTTTTACAGCATGCCCGGGCGAAAATGCAGCTAAGACATTCTATGTTTTTCTCTGGCTCCCAGTCTAGCATGCATACATTAACTAATTCCATACTTCACACAAGGCCTGCAGAGACCTTACGGCTATGTCTTAAAAATATATCGCTCTTGCCCCGGCAAAGCCTGCATGTGGAATAATTTGGACTGCGCAACACGATGAATATTTTAGTGTGGCATGTGCCGGCGTGCCCACGGTAAAGCATACTAAGCGGGTAAGCAGTAAAACAGGCCGTAAGGTGTTGAACGAGGAGAGGAGGTTATAGGCGTTCTCTATCCCTAATGGAGTAGGCAGAGAGTTAACGATCTAAACAAAAGTCGTTCCGCGACGTCTGACAAAGTTTTGAAGGCTGTTTATGATAGATTTGTAGGTATATTGCTGTAGTGACAGGTTGTCAGCCAATCGCCTAAATTGCAATATACAGAAACCCTTGGATACCTTAGCTGGTTTTTACAGCATGCCCAGGTAGAAATGTAGTTGGGACATTCTATGTTTTTCCCCGGCTCCCAGTCCAGCATGCATACATTAACTAATGCCATACTTCACACAAGGCCTGCAGACCTTACGGCTATGTCTTTTTTTTTTTTTTTTTTTTTTTTATATTTAATAGGCAATCATGTCTTAAAAATATATCGCCCTTGCCCCGGCAAAGCCTGCATGTGGAATAATTTGGACTGCGCAACACGATGAATGTTTTAGTGTGACATGTGCCGGCGTGCCCACGGTAAAGCATACTAAGCGGGTGAGCAGTAAAACAGGCCGTAAGGTGTTGAACGAGGAGAGGAGGTTATGGGCGTTCTGACTAGAAGATATTTTGTTGTTACATATATACATACATTATAATCACGCCTCTATCCCTTATGGAGTAGGCAAAGCGTTAAAGACCTAAACAAAGATCGTTCCGCCACGCCTGACAAAGTTTTGAGGACTATTTAAGACAGATTTGTAGGTATATTGCTGTAAAGACAGGTTGTCAGCCCATTGCCTAAATTGCAATATACAGTAACCCTCGGATCCCCTGCTGGCTTTTACAGCATGCCCGGGCGGAAATGCAGCTGGGACATTCTATGTTTTTCTCTGGCTCCCAGTGTAGCATGCATACATTAACTAATGCCATACTTCACACAAGGCCTGCAGATACCTTACGGCTATGTCTTAAAAATATATCGCCCTTGCCCCGGCAAAGCCTGCATGTGGAATAATTTGGACTGCGCAACACGATGAATATTTTAGTGTGACATGTGCCGGCGTGCCCACGGTAAAGCATACTAAGCGGGTGTGCAGTAAAACAGGCCGTAAGGTGTTGAACGAGGAGAGGAGGTTATAGGCGTTCTCTATACCTAATGGGGTAGGCAGAGCGTTAACGACCTAAACAAAGATCGTTCCGCCACGCCTGACAAAGTATTGAGGGCTATTAAAGATAGATTTGTAGGTATATTGCTGTAGTGACAGGTTGTCAGCCAATCGCCTAAATTGCAATATACAGTAACCCTCGGATCCCTTAGCTGTTTTTTACAGCATGCCCGGGCGGAAATGCAGCTGACTCATTCTATTTTCTTCTCTCGGTGGGACCGAGAGAAGAAAAGCATGGAAGTTCTAAGTCGTATCACAAAACCGAAATCAACGCATTTTTAGAAGTTCTTAGTCTTCATAATCATGATATCAAGAGACTACTAATACAGCTAAATACGTACCCATACTGTAACACCCTATCCCTAATTAAGTAATAATCTGATAAAATTAATATGGCCAAAGAAAAATATGTGATCGTCTAAATAAACTGATTTTATGTCAAATTAAAAGACCCATACGTTGTGTATTCAAATAGAAAAATGAAACAAATCTAAGTTAAGTTTGAATAGGGTAATCGTAATTGAAATTGTGACAAGTATATAAATTATTAGTAAAAAAGTTCAGAATCAAATTCTGCTGAAAAATAACACAAAATGACAAAAATTAAAATATAAATGAGTAATATGAAACATGCGACTCACATAAAATATTTTCAGCTTAAATTCAGGAATCAGGAATCTCCATCTTCTTTCTTCTTGCGCATAACTAACCCAAATAAAATAAATCAAGACATACTTAATATTAAATCTCCCGGCTAATGTAGCGTGCTGAAAGGTACAAAGGCTCAATAACCAGGGAAGGGAATTTTAATAAAGATCTTTAAGATCTTAGAATTAGGATACCTAGGCAAATGAAATGGCCCTCCCTTCCAACCTACAGACCATGCCAACGCGCGAAAACCTTGCACAGACTAACACCAAACCCTAGTCTTATCTTACTTGCAAACCTTCCATCAAATATTCCGATCATCTTAATTCATTCACAAACTTCTTTCATACTACCAATCATTCATCAAAGTCATACAAGTTACCTATTAACTGCAGTTTTGGTCACCTGTGACGGTGTACTAATGTTCAAACCTTTTAATAATCAATTTCTCTGTTCAGTTTGCAATATGGTATAATTTTCAAGGACTGCTGTACCAAAATCACATGATATGCGCTAAGAAGTCAGTTCAAATGATAGAGACTGTGTCAAGAAATTATCACCTTTATAGCTCGCTACGTCAGCTGAGAAATAGACCATTAGAGGTTTGTATGAATACCTATTCGAATGAATTCTCGAGAGGGATTATGGGCCAGCTGCTCTCGGAGCCCATAAGCCTTGTCGATGTGTAGTTAATGTATGTAAAGTGTTATCCTGAATATAAAAATAATTAAATATTTCAAAATACAAGTAATTGATTTTAACTACTAATATCTTTAAAACACCGTGTTTTGTTTTAACGTGTAACACTGTATCTTAAAGACATATCAAAATATTCCTATTAGTTTTTATTGCATTTATTCATCCTCACATTCTCGCACACTGATATTTTACACATAACACACACCTACTATTTCCTATACTAATAACACATTTCAATACGATTATCATTGAATGATGTTTGAAAACTCGCAACGCTGCAGGTACAGAAAGCTGAAACTATCACTTTATTACGAAATCGTCTATCTGTAAGGTTAAGAAACACTTACAGTAATAATCACAACGCTGGACTTCGAATTAAAACACAATGCCGAAAATAAACAACACATGATGCTCGGCATCGCCAATTTCCGCGTTAGAACATCGTCCCAGCCCGTCAGCTACTGCCAACCCCCACTGCATGCCCGCTGTTCCTCTGTTTTTTTTTTAATCTTCCAAGTTCTATGCTATATTAAGACAAAGTAAAATATCTTTTGTAACATTCAAAATTTAACTCTATTTCCAAGAAACAAGTATGGGTATTTATGCATTTGATACTCTTGTTTAAATGCTGGGTCATGTCAGGTAAAGATGTCTCAATTTTTGAACGAAAAATCTAAATGCTATTTGTTTAAGTGTTGGGTCGATTTTATAAACTAATTATTCTATATGTAATGATAAACGATCGTTACAATACCTGTGATTATATGTATGTCTGTTATATGTATGTATGTACTTAGATCTTCTTCTAAGTCATATCATGAAACGAAAATCAACGCCCTGTCTCTATTCCAGAATAAATTACGCAATGCCTTCATAACTTACGGCACGTAGCAAACCTATGCATAAGGATATAATTTACTAAGAAGAATATCTGTTTGGCACGCGAATCGTATTGATTTAGGCTATTCTAGGTAGTACTTACGCAACTGATCATATCTGCTAAGCCGTACAAATAGAAGGAAAATTATGGTTATCGTTTCGCGAAAATATAGACCATTTTGTAATTCTGTCATTGTTACCCTTCTGTGCTACCCATGGAAGCGGAATCATTGCTACACACAAAAGTAGTATAAGTACTATACTCCATTCATTACGGGCAGCAACACACAATACAGGCGTTACTTAGGTCAGTATTTATAATTAGCACTTAACAGCGACTTTAAGTTCGTATTAGAAATGTCATTTCAGTACTATATGGCCTGTCCAATCCATACTTAATATTACACTGAATCCTGAGATTGCTTCATAAATACTAGCCATATTGCGCGCAAGGTTGCGCTCAACACGCTGTCAATGCTTTTGCATTAGCGCGTAGCGATGAATTCTAAGTCAGCGCATCCCTCTGTGCGCGTGCGTAGAGCGTAAGGTGACGCATGTGTGTTGTAGGCAATGCAAAAAGCATTGACAGCTAGAGTTGAGTGTATTTTTTCGCGCAGTAAGTGACGCCTGTGCCCAAAGAGATAAATTTTACCGTAGGTACAAAATTGACGTTTTAGTATGTCAAAATTGGGGTATAATATCGTGGGAAGGTAAAGTCGCTGGCATGGGTAATTCAACCACCACCCACTTGACTATAAGTAGCCTTTCAGGTGCTCTCATACTTGTCGATTTTATATTCAAAAGCTAAGAAAATTCTAACCAAATCTTAAGGTGTACCTAACCTACAAAGACTGCTCAGTAATACTCTCACAGTTGGAAGGTCGAACGCCCTCGGAATAAAATTAAAGCTCTCAAAAGCTTTGTCTGTAGAATCATAATCCGATTCTGTGAATTCGATCTTGTCAGTTTAAAATCTTCGTCTTGTTTTTTATAGGGCAAGAAGAAGATAAAAAGGACAGATTTTAAAAATAAAGGGATAATTTTAAACTTCTGTATTAGTTAGCCTTATTATAATAATTAATAAGGCTCGTATTTTTGAAGCGATCTCAAACTGTAGAGCAATATTAAGTATGTTTTGACAGGGCAGTTTTTTTTTTTGTTATGGCCCTAGTTGAACTTTGTGGTGACTGAAATTACAATTCTGATACGAACTCAAATTCGCTGTCACTCTTGAGATCTGATTACAAATACGACCCTAAGTAGCATGAGAAGATATAAGATAAATAATACTTTATTGCACAGAAGAAATATTCACAATACAACAGATAGTACAAAGACCCCATTAGGGATAAAGGCGTGATTATACGTACGTACGTAGTACAAAAACAAGTACTTACAACATAGGACATAGGCAGTCTTTTTCTTCTTAGCGAAGGGATTGTCGAGGTGAAGAACTACCCGAAAAACCCTGGTCTCAGAGGTTTTATACCGCCTAATAGCGGCCTTATTGCTAAGGTAGCAATTTCTAGTATGAAGAGGGATGGGTACTTTTTACTCTAATCGTATTCTAAAAGTAAAATACGGTTCAAAAGACTATTAAAATTCCAGTCCTTGTCAATAAAATGGAAAACTTTTAATTTTATTTCAAAATTTTATCAAACGGAACCCTATAAAAATAATCCAATTTAGTGAATTCGCAGCCAGTTTTTTTTAAGCCGGGCGACATAAGGGCCGGTTTCCGTTCGGCGGCGTTAATTAAAAAAAAATGGTATTCGAATATTCGATTCATCAGGATTAAGGATCACGCTTTGATGAATCGAGTCTCAGAGTAAATATAAACTTCAATTTCCTTTATTTTTCGACGCGAATTCGATGTAATTGGTATTTTAGCCGAAATAATAAAAATAAAAATCCATTAAAATTGTACCCTGTTTTATTGGATTTAAAAGGTTTTATCCATCAGGTAGATCGTCGACTCATTTTCCCCTTTTATTAAAAAGAGAAACATTTTTTTCACCTGATGTTTGGCTAATAGAGGGTAAATAGATCGCAATCAACAACCCTCCCTTTGAAATCTGTTGCCAAGAAGCAATTTCAGTGTATGGGAACACCTACAAATCTATCTTAAATAACCCTCAAAACTTTGTCAGACGTGGCGGAACGACCTTTGTTTAGGTCGTTTACGCTCTGCCTACCCCATTAGGCATAAAGGCGTGACTATATGTATGTATGTGTATAAACCCTTAAACGCACAAAACGTCTGACCGTACGTCACGAATGCGGTGATGACGTCACTAGTACGCATCTCACGTCCACAGCTGATTGTTTTGTGGGCCCTCATGTATAACTCATTGCGTTCTCTATGCCCTTTATTTACCTAAGCTTTTAGATACTGGCGGTAATAAAATAGTAAATTCTGTGGGCGGTTTTGTTTCTCTTTTGGAATTGGTGGTGCTTAGATATTCATAGGAGTTAGTATAAGTGATTCGAAGAAATAGAAGATGACGTGTTTTGTAAACGAGATAGTTCATTATTTTCTGTACCGAACACTACGACTAATATACCGGGTGTAATGGACAGCGTCCAGCAAACTGATAGGGGTTGCTCAGGAACAACTTACACCAAGAAATTCTTTCAGGAAGTGAAAATAAAAATTGGCTTTTCCTTACAAAATGTCCTTTATTCTTTATTGCATAAATTTCAATACATAGGTTAAATCTTAAATTAAAGCAAAGGCGAGCACTTCGATTAGACAATTTGTATGGAAATGCCAAAATTTTCTTTTTACTTCCTGACAGAATTTCCTGGTGGAAGTTGTTCAGTGTCGTTGACTGAATACCCCTATCCGTTTGCGGGACGCTGTCCCTTACACCCAGTATTAGCCGCAATAGCACACTGCTAGACACGAAGGCTCGTGTCTAGCTCGTAATGAAGCAGTTACAACAAAGTACTACATTTATATATCAGTCTTGCCACGCTTGGCAGGCAGATTGGCAAGCTCAGTGCAAGATGTTACAACACCACCAAAAAACACTGCCATTTAAATTCCCTGGAATTCTCTTGCCATACCAATAATTAGTTAGAGCTATAGGTTGATGCTATTCTACCACTTGGCCCATCGTTTTCCTTTATTTTAATTATTTACTTAAAAATCTTCAAGCATCCGTCCCCATTAGTAAAATATTGTGCGATTCATGAAACGTTGTAGGAACTGGAAGAAAAATTGCGAATAACAGCCACCAACGGCAACTTTTTTCCCGTTACTACAACGAGCCATGAATCGCAAATTTGTAAGGTTCTTAATTATCTTAATTACTGTAACTTGAGTCTGTTCGACCGGTTTTTCGATTAACTGCGTTTTAGTGAATTATGTTTTTTTTACTGATGGTGGCGCCACTAGGCCATATGGTCACCTTAAACCGTAGATATCTGCTTACATAATCCATTTTAGGTTTCAGAAAACTTGTTTTTATTAACATTATGACAAAACAACAGCGAAACATATAAAATCCTTTTTCCTGCTCACAGAGCAGCAGCCAATATAAAATAAGGGTAACCTGTAATGACATTCAATCTCGAACCAAACATCTAACAACACAATACGAGGAACCATAACATTACATTTTATAAGACATTCACGACCGTGTTCCATTTCAATACAACCATTACACAACCCTACCATGTGAAGGTGTTACAGAAAGAAATCTATTACAAATGTTAATTGAAATAATAGAAATTACTATTTCTTCCATGCTGGACTGGGAGAGATAGAAAAACGTAGAATGTTCCAGCTGCCCTTCTTCCCGAGCATGCTGTAGAAGTCAGCAAAAGGGATTCGAGGGTTGCAGTGTACTGTGATGTCACTACAGCAATACACTTTATAATCTAAACTTACCTGATTTTTTTTGTCAGACGTGGCGAAAGCGCCATTTACGAGGCGTTTTATGCTCTGCCTGCCCCGTAAGGGATAAAGGCGTGATTTTATGTATGTATAAAATGACTAAAGGTTAGACCGCACTATGACGTAGCTGCAGCGTCGCGACACTGCGCGACAAAATCTGTCAAAATGTATGAACTGACATTACCGCGCCGCTCCGCTGGAACTTCAGTGACGCTTCAGTGCGGTACATCTCATACACTTTCATACAAAGAATCAATTGCTGTGCAGTGCCGCGTCGCGCCGAGTGCGGTCTAACCTAAAAACTAAATTATGCAAGTACTAACACTTGAATGTTAGAATTTTTCGTTGGCATACTGATTCTGACAATCAAATTATTTGCGGTGGTAAATAAAAAATAGAATATCTTTAAAATAGTATTCCACACTACACACAAAAGTATATTTGATCAAATGCGAAATCTCTGTGGTTGTATGAAATAGTCTGAGCCAAATAGTCGACCACATGGATAGATTACAAGGACAACTTTTGTCTGGAGTGCTCAGAAAAAAGTAAATGCCGCGGAGCTGGTAAAAAAAAAGTTGCAAAAAATCCAATTCACACAGTGTATAATAGACGAATACGGTCATCGCCAAGGGAACAGCCTATATCTGAAAGGGTAGAGATAAGAAAAGCAACATCGTTCAACTGAATGTTTAAACGCACGGTTTTGTATGCAGATGATATCATCTCATTTGCATAGGGAAAATTATTTGGAATATTGAGAGGTCGTTACGCAGGAGCGCAGTTAGGATACGGCCTACTTTGGAAAAAGGCGTGATTTTTTCTATATCTTGAAAGCTTATAAGTACTATCTATCTACGTAAAGTAATGTTTAAAAACAGATGTTGAAAAACCCTGACACCAGGACAAATCGGGTCGTTCGTTGAGTCAAAACCCAGTTTATAAATTAAAATTCATACTCTACTATAAATTAAGATAGAAGTAACTATCAGAAAACTTCTAAGCTATCAAAAATATTATCTGCTATATGATGGTTAAAACCGTTTCAAAATTCCTTAGCATAGTTTAGATGCCTTCTGCGGATATATATACTTACATATTTAGGCCTTACGCGGAGAGTGACTTTCTTTTGAACTTAGTAGCGGTATGTATAGAAGTATCATAACGCTCCGAAACGCATTATGACAACGGCAAGAAACTCGTATCGCATCTTTTCTTATCTGCGACCCTATCTTATTATTAGGGCATCATCTTCGCGTTCATATATCATCTAAGTCCAACCCTGTCCGCTAGTTTCACGATGGAGGAAACGAGATACGCCCGTCTCTGCGTTGACCCCCAGATATTGCAAATTGCTTCCTTCCTGGAGATGCTAAGATAAAACTCTTTATCTGCCGCCTTTCAGATATTTAGGTTTAGACTTTGGGTTAGTTTGAGGTATATTTGAAAGGGTTTAGGTTTTGGTAGATTTAAAAGGGTTTGGGTTTTAAAGACTTAAAGTGGCGACATTTTAGTTACATAATTAAGTACTATATTATATATACTATTTAATCAAGAGAGATGTCGAACAAATGATTGCCTATGAACTATACGTATAAAAAACGAATGTTTTTATGTTTATGCATGCATATCATCACGCTTATTTTCTAATGGGGTAGGCAGAGTGTAAACGACCTAAACCAAAGATCGCTCCGCCACGTCTGACAAAGTTTTGAAGGTTATTTAAGAGAGACTTGTAGGTATACTTAACTGCTGTAGTGACAGGTTGTTAGCCCATCGCTTAAATTACAATATAATGAAACCTACGGATCCCTTAGCTGATTTTTACAGCATGCAGCGGGCAGACTCTATGTTTTTATTTCGCTCGCAGGCCAGCATGGAAGATTATTTTATTTTTATCTGGTTCTGTTTCTAAGGCACGGTCAGGCTGAATCTGAGATTTTACAGAGGAACAAGTTTTCCTACGAGAAGTTAGCATAATGAATAACTGAAGAATGTAACACCTGAAATAATGCTACGATTTAATTATGTGATTCAGCCACTGACCTAACTAAACTAGGGTATAGTACCTACCTATACAACAAAGTGATTCAATCGATAATATCCCGTGGGAACTAATCCTATTAATCACGATCTCTGAATCAAGAACCCAGAAGCAAGGGCTCACATGTCTACACCGCTGAGGTAGTTATTAGGCTGAAATTATATGCAACAGTGCGTACTCCCATTATTCGGAAGCTGTACTGTTCAAACCAAACTGGAGAAAATCTTACAAAGTTATTTCAAATTTGAATTGTTTTCCATGAAAATCAAAGTTATGACCTTCAGATCGCGAGCCCAAGGCTTCACCCACTACACCGCTGAGGCAGTTATTAGGCTGAAATTATATGCAGCGGCGCGTACGAGCGGCCCACAGGCGGGTCGGCAGCGTACTCACATTATTCGCTCTACTGCACGAATAATTCGTTCAAAATAGTTTCGCGAAATTTTACGAAAGGGCGGTCAAGCCTCCAGTCGCGCATACCATAAATATTAAACCCTATAACCTACCCTAAAACTGAGTTGGAAATACTATAGAGTGATAGGAAGTCATCTGGTAACCAGAAAACCACCATAAAACTACTTATAACAATACGAAGACTAACAATAATATCTTTTCGAGAAATTCTACGTTAGTAGTCAAGCCTCTACTCGCGCATACGATAAATATTAAATCAAAGAGCCCTAGAACCTGATCTAGTAACCAAAAAACCACAATAAAACTATTTTAATAATACGAAGACCAACAATTTATTTTCGCGAAATGTTACGACAGTGCCATGCTGGCCTGGGAGCGAGACAAAAACATAGAATGTGCCAACGGCTTTTCCTCCCAGGCATGCTGCAAAAACAAGCTAAGGGATCCTAGGCTTTCAGTATACTGTAATTTAGGCGATGGGCTGACAACCTGTCACTACAGCAATATACCTACTAATCTCTCTTAAATCATCTTCCTAGCCTTATCCCGTATCTCACGGGGTCGGCTTCCTAATCTAGGGGATTGAACGAGGGTACTGGTTTTTACACAGAGCGACTGCCATCTGACCTCCGCAAACCAGACCCAATCCTAGATTAGGTCAGAGTTTTCAAGCCGCCAATGCTTAGCACTGGCCTCTGATATGGCTTAACGACTAATATCTACGGTATTAAACGATATTAATCGGGACCAACGGCTTAACGTGCCTTCCGAAGCACGGAAAAAGCACCGAATAAACGTACATATGAAATTCGAAAACCGAAAAACACATTGGTACGTGGTGGGGTTCGAACCACGACCTCCCGCTCAGGAGGCAGCGGCCCTATCCACTACACCATCGGGCTCTTCTAATCTATCTTAAATAACCCTAAAAAATTTGTCAGACGTGGCGGAACGACCTCTATTTAGGTCGTTTACGCTCTGCCTATCCCATTAGGGATAAAGGCGTGATTATATGTATGTATGTGTATGTTAAGAAAGAGCGGTCAAGTATCCAGTCGCGCATACCATAAATTTTAAACAAAAGGAACCTAGAAACTCACCTTCTTCTTCTTCTTCATCATCATCTCCTTTTCCCCATCTCTATTTGGGGTCGACTCTCCTGATCGTTTTTGCTGAGTAACTTTAGTTAACTGGTACAAAAAGAAGCAATTTGCTATGTAGCCGACAGATGGCGCCACGTCAAGAAACACAAGTTCTGAAACGCGGTATCGAAGTTTTCTCAGCGATCTGCAGATATACAAGTTCCAAACTTGTCTGGTGGTCACAACACCCGACCAGGCGGGTAATTACCCTTTTCCCATACATCACCACTAAGCCAATTGGCTTCTACCTTTAAATCCTAAAACTTTCTAAAACCTTAAAATACAAAGTTGTTCAGATTCCACAATTCGGATGTTTATAGATCCTTTTCTTCCATGCTGGACTGGGAGCGAGAGAAAGCATAAAATGAGCCAAATGCAGTTCCTCCCGGGCATGCTGTAAAAACCAGCTAAGGGATCAGAGGGTATCAGTATATTATTATATTGCAATTTAGGCGATGTACTGACAACCTGTCACTACAGCAATATACCAACAAATCTGTATTAAATTACCCTTTAAAACCTTGTTAGACGTGGCGGAACGACCTTTGTTAAGGTTGTTTACGCTCTGCCTACCCCATTAGGGATAAAGGCATGATTATATGTATGTATGTACGTTCTTCCCCGACATTTCAATTACCTTCTGTTCACTCAATCGTAGTTACAAAACACCAACCGCGTTAGTAAACTAAAAGTTTTCAGTTTCAAGTACATCGCAGCCACTAGCTTTTACATCAACCTACATTTTAACCTCTCAAGTTACGTTTTGCACTTACGTTAGTGTAGTATTTTCTTTGCTTAGGGCGAGCCCGGGCGCTTTCATTCCGTGGGGCAAAGAAAAAAAACCTCCCTTAACCTCGACGCTCATGACTAAAAACTTTCCGCTTGCCTTAGACTTGTGAGAAAATGAGCAAGATATAATAAAAATATATTCGTAGAGGGTATAAGAGCTTCAGAAGGAAAATCTCGTAGCGGGCTACGCCGTAGTAAAAGCGGGCTACGCCATAGCTACGCAAATTTATTTAGCAATCATAATTCTGGCCGCTATTTAGATAACACTGTTTAATGAAAGGACTAGGCGGTTAACTAAACGGCTAACTAAACCAACCTTAACAGAATGGACGTGCCTCTACGTCTGACAAATATTCAGGATAATTTTGTAAAGGAATGTGTACCTATTGCTACAGTGACAAGTTGTCAACCCTTTGCCTAATTTGTAAAACACTAAAACCCTCGTCTTTCACATCTTAAAGAAGAAGATTGGAAGTAGGCCACGCTAATATTAAAAGAGAAATACAAGGTCATCTGCGGAAGATTACTGATTTTAACCAAAAACCTACTTAGCTTTAGGTACCTACTAACTTAAACGTATTTGCGTATACTCAGGTCCATTGTAGGTTGGAAGTTTTTTACGACTTACCATAGTTTAATTATAAGAAGTTATAAGGAGGAACAAAAACATACTCTAATAGGTAGGTAGAGTTTCGTAGGTACATCCATGCATACAATCACGCCTTTATCCCTAATGGAATAGACAGAGCGTAAACGAAGGTCGTTCCGCCACGTCTGACAAAGTTTTGACGGTTATTTAAGATAGATTTGTAGGTATATTACTGTAATGACAGGTTGTCAGCCCATCGCCTAAATTGCAATATACTGAAACCCTCCGATCCCTTAGCTGGTTCTTACAGCATGTCCGGGTATGTACCGGGTGTATTGTATGTTTTTTCTCGTTCCCAGGCCAGCGTGGAAGAATGATGTTTCGTTGTTTTATTTAAAATATTTAATCTAATCTGGGTGATGTCATTTTAGGCCTCTGCCCTTTAGGTTTCAGAGATTAGACGGTAGCAGAAAACCGTACCCTTATCAAACGCACTAGGTTAGGTAATGACCACGAGCAGAAGCGGGTAAAATACCGCACCAATCTCAATTGAAATCAATATTGTTGTGTTCCAAAAATAAATTGCTTGAAATAACTTGCTTTCTTCCATGCTGGTCTGGGAGCGAGAGAAAAACATATAATGTGCCAGCTGCATTTCCTCCCGGGCTTGCTTTAAAAACCAGCTAAGTGATCCGAGGTTTTCTGTGAAATGCAATTTAGGCGATGGGCTGATAACCTGTCACTACATCAATATACCTACAAAACTATCTTAAATAACCCTTAAAACTTTGTCAGACTTAGCGGAACGACCTTACATATAATCACGCATTTATCCCTAATGGGGTAGGCAGAGCGTAAACGACCTAAACAAAGCTCGTTCCGCCACGTCTGACAAAGTTTTGAGGGTAATTAAAGACATATTAGTACGTTTATTGCTGTAGTGACAGGTTGTCAGCCAATCGCCTAAATTGCAATACAATGAAACCCTCAGATCCCTTAACTGGTTTTTACAGCATGCCCGGGAGGAAATGCAGCAGGCACAGGCACTTTCTATGTTTTTCTCTCGCTCCCAGTCCAGCATGGAAGAATAATGAATATATTGGATTCTAGCTGTGCCCGAGACGTCGTACGCCCGGTTCGTATGGAAAACACGCAGTGTCGAACATACTGAAAACGCTTCTCCGCGCGTAGGAGCTCGTTCGACAGTTTTGGCGTGATGTTGTAACATACAAAGATACAGACAGACAGACAGACCGATAGACAGACAGATAGACCGATAGACAGACAGACAGACAGACAGACCGATAGACAGACAGATAGACCGATAGACAGACAGACAGACAGACAGACCGATAGACAGACAGACAGACAGACACTTTATATCGTTAATTATGTCTGCTGTAATTATTTTTTTGTAAAAATATTCAATGTACAGACACGACCCTTCTAGAGATTTATTATATGTATAGATGATAATGAGATTAATAATGTTTATTTTTTTTATTTTCAGGTATCAACGCGAACAGGAATAGTGTCACACTACGTGCGGCTGCAGATCGTGGTGCCCGAAGCCTTTATCCTCGGCTCGGGAGAACACCACGTGGATATGGGCAGCGTCATCCATCTCATCTGTATTGTTGAGAAGGTACGGTTAGACGCCTATCTACATACATTCTTCTTCTTCTGTCGAGTGGATATCGAGCCTATCGTCCCGATGAACTTTGGTGTCAGGGTTTTTAAACCGCCTAGTAGCACAACTATCAGGCCTCTGACATGGTTTGAGTAACGACCACTATCAAAGACAGCGACCGGGACCGACGGCTTAACGTGCCCTCCGAAGCACGTTTTTTTTTTCTTTTCGGGCAATCAGGTGATTCAGCCTGCAATGTCCTAACCAAACTGGGGAAAAATTCACAAAGTGATAAATTCTCAAATATCAACTTTGTGTTTTCCCCCCTGGGAATCGAACCCAGGACCTCCGGATCGGGAGTCCATGTTCACTAGACCACGGAGGCGGTTGTTACATACATTAGTCACACCTGTATTTCTTACGTGGCGTCAACGATCTTAAAAGTTTAGGCGTCCTTGTGCGTTTCACCACGTGTTCAAACCTTACATACATACATAATTATATTTAAAGTATATACTAACGTAAGTGCAAAACGTAACTTGAGAGGTTAAAATGTAGGTTGAAGTAAAGCTAGTGGCTGCGATGTACTTGAAACTGAAAAGTTTCAGTTTACTAACGTTGGTGTTTTGTAACTACGATTGAGTGAACAGGAGGAAACTGTAATGTCGTGGGAGAACGTAGGATCTATACGTACATACATATAATCACGCCTTTAACCCAAATCGGATAGGCAGAGCGTAAACGACTTAAACAAAGGTCATTCTGCCACGTCTGACAAAGTTTTTAGGGTTAGTTAGGATAGATTTGTAGGTATACTTAACTGCTGTAGTGACGGGTTGTCAGCCCATCACCCAAATTATAATATGCTGAAACAGTCGGATCCCTTAGCAGGTTTTTAGAGCATGCCCGGGAAGAAATGCAGCTGGCCTATTTTATGATTTTCTCTCGTTCCCAGGCCAGCATGGAAGAAATCACGTGTTCAAACCTTCAAGTGTTATTTTAGAAAGAAACTAACTGTGTGTTTTGTTCAAGGCATAGATAGGTAAGGTTGGAACATAGGACATACCTAGCTGTTTCTCTTACAAAGCTGTAGAAGGAATGACAACCCATCACAACACTGTTAATAGATACACACAACTATCTAAAAATCTCTCATTTGTTGGTTGCGGTGAAATGAAAACGCCTTTTTCTATAGGGTAACGATAGTGGCGCCCTCATTAGTAAAAGAATCACAACTCACTTAAAACGCAGTGATTCGAAGATCCGGTCCTACAGTCTCAAGTAATAGTAATTAAGGTAATTTATAAACTTATAAATTAGCGATTCATAGTTTGTTGTAGTAACTGGATGAAAGATTGCCAATAACGGCCACAACCCGCAATTTTTCTAACTTTTCTTCCTTTTAATAACTATTACTTGAGTGTGTTGGTCCGGTTTCTCGATTTACTGTGGTTTTATTGAGTTACGCTCTTTTTACTAATGGGGGCGCCACTTGGTATCGTCACCTTAAGTTAACGTTCTGTCTTGTCTATATCTCGAGGTAAAGGCGTGTTTTGCGTACAGACACAACTTACCATGTATATATAGTATAATGTAATGTATCTACCATGCTGGACTGGGAGAGATAGAAAAACATAGAATGTTCCAGCTGCCCTTCCTCCCGGGCATGCTGTAGAAGACAGCAAAAGGGACTCGAGGGTTACAGTGTATTGTAATTTAGGCGATGGGCTGACAACCTATCACTACACATTAGCAATACACATTACAATCTAAAATTGCCCTCAATTTTTGTCAGACGCGGCGAAAGCGCCTTTTACGAGGCGTTTAACGCTCTGCCTACCCCGTAAGGGATAAAGGCGTGATTTTATGTATGTATTCGTAGATAGGTATAAAGGGTAAGAAGAGCCCATCTTTACCCTATCAGACGCAACGGCCATAGTTCGCATAAACCGGCATATTTTATTCGGGGCCCGTACTAAAATAAAACAAGCGATTTTTACGATTATTTCGCAAGCTCATAAAACGTATGTCGCAGTTGTAAACATGTCTTGTTGGGAAGGAAAATAATGTTTGCGGCAGGGGTGGGTAGTCTACAACTATATCTTTCTTCGTCTTCTTCAATATTATAATGTGAAAATCTTTGCTTACTTCCATACTGGACTGGGAGCGAGAGAAAATCATAGAATGTGCCAGCTGCATTTCCTCCCGGGCATGCTGTAAAAATCAGCTAAGGGATCCGAGGGTTTCGGTATATTGCAATTTAGGCGATGGGCTGACAACCTGTCACTACAGCAATACACCTACAAATATATCTTAAATAACCCTCAAAACTTTGTCAGACGTGGCGGAACAACCTCTGTTTAGGTCGTTTACGCTCTGCCTACCCCATAAGGGATAAAGGCGTGACTATATGTATGTATGAAAATCTTTGCATATTTGTTTTATGCGGATGAATTCAAAACTAAACGATCAATTTTAAAATAATGTTGGAAATCCCCATTGGAAGTATTATGTGATACTTCTGACATGGGGAACCTATCTTATTTTGGTTTCTACAACGAGTAACATAAAAGGTATATGCATCGTGAAATATTTGAATCTGCCCATAAAACTGAACAATTTTCCCTAAGGAACATAGCTCGAAACACGAAAAAGAAAATTTGACTGCCCATACTAAATGCGCTATCAGCTGATGCATTGTGTATGGAAGGCCATATATATATATATATATATATATATATATATATTTAAACTATGTTCCTTAAGGAAACTTGTTCAGTTTTATGGGTAGATTCTCACCTTTCTCGATGCATTTACCCTTTCTTAATAAATAGTATACTACATTATGTACATGATCCTATATATTTGAAAGAAACCTACACCTCAGTCTAGTTTTTAACGGAGCATCTACTTTTGCAAGGCTCATATCATATTCAACTGAATGACTAATAGGCATAGTTCTACAAGTTTTGCAAAGCTATCTAAGTACTTGAAAACTAATATGGCATGATAAATTACACATAAGATATGGTTAGGTAGAGCATAAAGCGTAGAGCCTACTAAATCATGTGCTATCGCGGACGCTACATTAGTAAAAAGCTTTTTAATTATGAATATCTATTTAATTACATAATTAAGATTATATTTATGACGTCATATGTTATTGACTTTTACTCTACGAAGAATAAAGACTCTATACATACATACATATAATCACGCCTTTATCCCTTATGGGGTAGGCAGAGCGTAAACGACCTAAATAAAGATCGTTCCGCCACGTCTGACAAAGTTTCGAGGGTTATTTAAGATAGATTTATAGGTATATTGCTGTAGTGACAGGTTGTCAGCCTATCGCCTAAATTACAATATACTGAAACCCTCGGATCCCTTAGCTGGTTTGTACAGCATGCCCGGGAGTAAATGCAGCTGGCGCATTCTATGTTTTTCTCTCGCTCCCAGTCCAGCATGGAAAAGACTCTATAAAGCTAATAATTCAGAAAAAATGGTTTCATTAAACAGGCAGCTTTTAATTTCACTTTCCTAATGAAAATAAACCAGAAATAAATTCAGGTAGGCAAGTAGACGTAGGGTAACAGCTGGGCGATATTTTTCACGTTTGCTTTTATTGACCCCTAGGGTTTTATTAGCTCGATTTGCCTTCATTTCGAGCCAATCGACATTTTACGTTCTCACAATAATAATTTAGGTAAGGAAGTGTTGGCCCTTAAATAAATTTATACCTCGCCAAAAGATGGCGCTTGGCATAAATTTGAATTATGTTTACGGCTTTTTTATTCACGATGAGCAGTAAAATTGTAGCCGGTATTTTATTCTTCGTTCACACGAATATTTTTGGGGTGTCTAATTTCAAAATTAACTTCAAGGTGGCGTTGCAATGAAAATTCTAACACGTTAACACACTGAAGTAAATTAAATAATTATAATAGTTTTCGCTTACATTAATTAATTGTATATGATCTGGGAGCTGCTTTTTCCATGCTGGCCTGGGAGCGAGAGAGAAACATAAAATGTGCCAGGTGCATTTCCTCCCGGCCATGCTGTAAAAATTAGCTAAGGGATCCGAGGGTTTCAGTATATTGTAATTTAGGCGATAGGCTCACAACCTGTCACTACAACAATATACCTAAAAATCTATCTTAAATACTCCTTAAAACTACATACATATTGTATGCCAATATGGCGGGACATAGTTGGACATTTTTATAATATTTAACACATTGTATTAATAAATTTCATTTCATTTCGATCTTTGTCAGACATGGAGGAACGACCTTTGTTTAGTTCGTTTACGCTCTGCCTCCCACATTAGGGATATGGGCGTGATTATATGTATGTTTAGGAGTTAAAGGTTAAAGCCAATTGGCAGTAGCTACCCGCCTGATCGGGTTTTGTGAGGGTACAGAAGTCCAACCGGACAAGTTTGGAACTTGTATATCTGCAGATCGCTGAGAAAACTTTCGATACCACGTTTCAGAACTTATGTTTCTTGATGTGGCGCCATCTGTCGGTTACATATGTATGTATCTGATCTGGAATATGCTAAAAGTCTGCAACTATTTCATTGTCAGTTTTCTTGTACCGTTTTTCTGGCCTAGTACCGGGATCCAGTTTTCAGCTTCGTCTTTTTATCTTTTTCAAGTCATCAGTAATCGCTCGTGTAAAATCGTTGCCCTCTAAGTATTATTTCGCTGTCAGTATAAGATCGTAATTCAAAACATTTTAATAACTAATTCGTAACGTATGTATTTTCAAATTCCAGAGCCCCACCCCACCCCAATACGTGTTCTGGTACCACAACGACCGCATGATCAACTATGACGCGACACGCGGCGGCATCACCGTAGAAACAGAACCGGGTGCGCGTACGCAGTCCCGATTGACAGTACGAGGAGCAACTTTAAAAGACTCGGGGAATTATACGTGCAGTGCCAGCAATACCGAGCCTGCGTCTATTCACGTCTTCGTGTCAGAGGGCAGTGAGTATCTTTGTATTATATTTCTAATAAAAGACAGATGACTAAGTACACGGCGACTCGCGGTGCAATGACCTTCGAGACGGAGCTGGGTACTGTGCGAGGGGCATTATTGAAAGACTCGGGAAATCACACTTGCAGTGCCAGCAATATCGAGCCTGCATCTATCCACGTCTTCGTGAGTATCAATTGTATCATACTTCCTAAGACAGAAGCTGCTGACGGTGAAAAAACACGCAGAAGGACTCGAGTAGCTATACCTACAGTGCGAGTAATGCCGAGCCTGCGTCTATCCACGTCTTGGTGTCGAAGGGCTGTGAGTATCTTCAAACTTAAATTGTTAAATAAGACGTTCATCATCCACCTTAGACTGCTAAATAAATTCGATGCGACACGTGGCAGTACCACTTTCAAGTGTCAAGACTGATAATTAAAAACTGAAACGTTCGGAATAAAGAACTACCCTTTTTTAGCCACGCGTCGATTTTTCATTTTACTTTTTTAATCCGCCATTTTCTAAAATTCCAGGCAACAAAATGGCGGCTATCCTCCGGCGCAACACGAGCGCGATCCACGGCATCACGTCGAGCGCGACCTGTCTGCTACTCCTTACTTCAGTACTTGCGCACTTCGGTCTGCGATGACGGTAGAACACGCGGTGTGTAGTTAAGTGTATGTAGATATGTAGGTGGGATGTTTGGAGGGATGTAGGAGTTCTCGTGTTTTTTTATATACCAAAAGACGTAGTTGCTGAGTTTATGTACACATAACTGCGTCCGTGGTCCAGTGGTTTGAACCATCGCACAATGCGGAGGTCCTAGGTTCGATTCTTAGGGAAGGTAGAACACAAACTTGATATTTGTTAATTATGAGAGTTTTTACTCAGTTTGGTTAGGACAATACATACTGAATCACCTGCTTGTCTGTGAGATTAAGGATTCCTTGCTTCGGAGGGCACGATAAGCAATCACTTCCGGTCGCTGACTCTTACAGCGGTCGTTACAAAAACCATGTCATGGGCCTATTAGGTGTGCGTGCTATCAGGCTGTTTAAAGACTAACACCAGGGTCGCTGTATTTGATAGTGGTTGTTACACAAACCATGTCAGAGGGCTATTAACTCTGCTAGCGGCATCACGTCGAACGCGACCTGTCTGCTCCTTCTCACTTCAGTGCTCGCGCACTTCGGTCTGCGTTGACGGTAGAACACGCAGCGTGTAGTTTAGTGTATGTAGATATTTAGGAGGATGTAAGAGTTTTCGTGAATTAGTTTTATTTTTCTTTTTCTATCAACTGTAGCCACCGAGTTCATTCAGTTAGGCCGTTTACGCTCTGCCTATCCCACTAGGGATAAAAGCGTGATTATATGTATAAATAATAAATAAATAAAATCAGAAGAGTGATCTCTACCAAATGACATTCGGTAAAGGAAAAGTTGTACTTACGTCAAAGCTAAATTAAAATATAAACAAGATTTTGTCTGTATCTTATTTTTGTATTAAAATAAACAACCTAATCATTTATACAATCTACGGCTTAAAACATGCATGACTAAATAAAAGCTATAAAAACCTACTTAATACTAGACACCATACCTACAGTTATAATATTATCAAATATCTCGTAAATAGAATTCATTTGAAAAGTTGGTTGTGTTCACGAAATTCAGAATTATATTGTTAATTTTACAGTACCTTATAATAAGAACTGTGTAGATTTATATTATAATAAAAGCATTCGTTTTATGGCACTGAGGAATATTTTGGTTTTGTATTTAAAAAGAAAGATAACGCTTTAGGGCATCAAGCAGGTTTTGCAATGCTCCGTATTCGGTTCGTATCCGAATCGTGTCGGTGAAATTTAATAGAAAACACATATGGATGGGTGTGCAAGCTGTCATACATTTACTAGGAATGACAATTCCGATCAAAAAATATTCAGAAACGGATCCGGGTCAGTGCAAAAGCGCCCTTTGTAAGTTTTATACCAAAACTAACACATAAATATATTTTCTTCCTACAACAGTTGTTTGAATATTTAGTAGTGTCTTTCCATTTCAGTTAGATAAACGTAGGAGCCTGTATTTAAAACACTCTTACGTGGTCATGTATATAACCCTTTACAGCGTCGTATACTTTACGTCCGATGACGTCAAACAAAAAATTTGTATATTTGTGACTGTCAATGGGACTTACGTTAATATTGGTAGTACCCGGAGCTTTAATTTTCGTGTGACTGAAACGTACTGGTGAATGAGTGAGTGAAGGTGGTGATGGTGACTCAGTGATTTCAGGTGGCGAATGAACGATTTGATTAGTAGGTGGATTGCTAATAGGCTCCACGTTCCACCACGACCTGAACTCATTGTACACTGAAGATTTGTTTACTTTTTCCCCATCATTGAGTAAGGCAATATTTGGCAGTACTGATTCGAGTCTTCATGTTCAAGAGTACTGTAATATTGATAATAGTTCGTCCATTTGAAGTATTCTATGTATTCGGCGGGATTTTGAACGAGTGCGTTGATTTTTGAAGCCAGCGCGTCCGTGTCCATTTCTTTGGCGTTCAAATAGCTGCCTTCTGGTAAGAACCTGTAATTGAAATTACAAATCTAAGTTAAGCTGTAATGGAACACATTATAAACTACGTTTAGACTAAGCCTAAGGAACAACAATAGAAAACGAATTACTTCCTTAGGTAACTAGATATTCTTGTGTTTTTCTAGCCACAAAAATTCAGAAGATATTAAGGAAGAATAAAATATTTAACTATCTGATACTGTACCCAAAGAAACCTAAACTTGGAGAGCTTTATTATGAAATAAGTGTTCATACGTTTGTATATTGAAACTAATAATAACAAAACAAAAATCATTGTACATACCTGCTATAATTTGCACCTCCGTACACTATCGGTACAGCATTTTGTTTTAGAGCAGGTAATATATCTGTCGTAACATAATCATCACTCAAAACCTCTTCGTAAGCTATATAGAAGTAATAGTCATGTCTGATAACAGCACTACACTCATCAATATCTCCATCGTAAGTAGCGCCGCTTATGCATTTAAGATCACTACATTCTCCATAAATGTCTAAATTTAGTCCATGTCGCACTCTCAACACAGATTGTAGGTTTTCCACTTGGTCTTTGCGACTACTTGTGGCACTACAGTCTGGAGGCATCCACACTACAGCTCTCCTTTTCCCGCGAAGGATATTCTTCAACACAGTTTTTACGGGTGCCATTTCTTCCCTCTTCATCCAACGCATGTTTTTGCTTGGCCCAATGATATTCTTCTCACGATCCGTCACCACAATATGACCCCATCTAAGATCCGAGTCTAACTTGTAAGTCCAAGTCCAGTTAAAGAATCCGTCAAAATAGTCCGCTTCAAGAGGATAATTTCTACTTGGCTTATCGCTTACGAAGACGTATTTTTGGGTTGGGGACCGTTGTGGAGGCATCAATTCTTTAGAGTACAGTTGGATATCAGGTCCATAAAATAACACCGCATCGAACTTTGTATAATCTTCGCCGAGGAAATTAATATCGTTGGTGACGTAGCAGTTTGTATACAAACAGTATCTATCTTGGAAACCTTGTCGACCAACCCCCATGAAATGAAAAGGGTCATGTTCCGAACTTGTCCACTGCAGAATGTACTTCAAAGGTGCACTTTTTTTAGCCGCAATTGTAGATCTGAACCACTGTTTAATGTTTCCACTTGAATTATACTTTGTCGTTGATAAAAAGGGTAAAACGAGTAAAGAACTAAAATTTAATATTAAAATGATTAAATTAAAATTCATTGTACTGTAATAGATCTCACTGCAACCGCTATGGTAATAATAAAATTGAATTCAACTTCTTTCAAGAGCTATCGCTCATAAAAATACAGGATGCTGTTATCAATAACAAATTTATAATTTCCCACGGTTTTCTTAGTTTTTGTTTTATTCAATAAGACATATTATTAGTATAACACAAGAATAGAGATTAGAGAAAGAAATGTCACACGTTGTAGTACCTGGCACAATCTTTGCTATAAGTGATAATATTAGAAAAACACTCATAAAAGAACAATAGGAAAATGAAATGATGAATGCGAGCTGTAGGTGTCTTTTAATAATGTTGACTTTTCTCCATTGTGGTTTTAAAAACATCGTGGGAGTCAAAGGCGACTATTAAATAAAACATTATACAAAAAAATCTAGGGTGGTAGTTAAAGCTGTTTTGTACTGAAACACACCTTTACAAGGTGCAAAAATTCGGTATTAGGATCCTAGGATCCTATACTATATCTAATAACAATAAAAAATATATCTAACAACTCAAATAAGATCTATGCACAAAATGACAGTCAGATATCATCATCACATCATAAAAGAGTACATGTACATAAGATATATTCGGTATCTAAACATTTTTTCAAAAAATATTCAAAATATAATAACATCAGTGAAAACAGAATTTAAATTGATCAAGAAATCACCCAGATATACCATTATCTCTCTCTTTGAAACAATATTTTACATGGAAGTTGTATGGAACTTCTGTCATCTGACGTAATACGCTAGTTCGGACTTCTCATTTAACCAACCAATTTAAAGCACTCGTAAACAAATTAGTAATTTTCGAAAATTATTTCCCATTTGTTTATTAATGGTGATAATAATAATACACAAAAATAGTTTTTTTTATTCATCATATTTTTTTCAAAGTATTATTAGTATTTTTTTTTAATTATTGGTACATATTCCCTATTATATAGAGGAAAGACAATAATCATAGTCTTACACAGTAGTGTTTACTGCTGACGACAATTAATTAACATGGCCAAAAATATTGCACATCAACTACGTTCGCCTTAGTTGAGTGAGCGTAAGCTCTTCACACCGTACTTGTGCATTTTAAATGTTACCGTCTCTCACCAAAGGTCTATGTTTATGAATTATTATTTATTATCATTATTTAATATCGCCTAGTACCGTGTAATTTTTTGGCAGATTTCTGATCATGTTAGTTGAAAAGTTTTTAAAGTAATTTATTTATGACCACGAAAAATCATTCTTTTTATAATTTTTAAAAGGTAACGAACACTCCTACGTCCATCAAATACCCAATTCTTAATAAATCCGCATAAAATGTGCTCCTCTATTAATTTAATTGTTACAATGATTCAAACCTCGACAACTATACGTAAAAAGTACCTGTAAGACTTCCTCCATTTTATTATAATTATCGTTTCAAAGTGAGTCAATTAAATGTTAAGTCATGAATTCAAAATTTTGTTTTGTGAATGTAACACAAATAATTTTAAATTTGTTTAGAATGTATTAGCCATACTTTTTCCCCTAGTGAAAATTGGACATAATGGGAAATTTCGTATACAATTCTTATTCGTTTTTTCAACTTTTTTTTCAATTGCACTAAGTGCAGCTTTAAAAATAATCTTGCTCAATTTGTAAATTTTCAGTTAAAGAATTTAGATATGAAATTTTCCTCCATAGTTATTTTTTTAAGTACCTATTTCAGGTAATAAAAAATATTAATAGAGTAAACGCTCTCCTATTTTTTTTTTGTACGTAACAAAAAAACTCATGCTGTATGAGTTTAATTTATTCTCCCCATTTTGATAATATGACACACTGTATTATTTATCCATTTTTATTCAAACTTAATTTAAACTTTGTAAATCTTATTACGATGATATCTAAAATCTCTATACACTAGTTAATAAAAATTTCGATTAATAAAAATAATAATAAATATTATTATTATGTTAATTCCGAAGAGTTTAAACTAGTGTAATTTTGGAGTTCTGAGCAAATTATTGTAAATTATAATGTATAGAGTTAACTGGGCACCTATTGAAGATCTAATAAGCAATAGGATAAAATCTTTAAAGGAATTGTTACTGAATAGGTATAATACCTATAATGTTGCTTGCTTGAGGTCTGGTAAAAAATGCTACCTTGCTAGCATTTTTCAATATATTTTTCGTTTTCATCTTGTATATTTTTAACGCTCAATTTTTTTCTTAATTGGCGTTTCTTTTCTTTCAAACTGTAGTAAAAAAGTGATTAATTGAGCTTGATTTTTTACCATTCTATTTTAAACAAAGTTCTGTGTACCCATTAATGTAAAAAGTCGTATTTTTAAGTATTTGCTAATAATACATATCTAGAACCCAACTAGAAAGCATCTAAAAGTATACTTAATGAGGCTGTTCAGATTTTAGCTTGCGACACTTAGCCGTGAGGCCTGTAATCTAGACTGAGATTGGTTGAAATGAGACCTCCTAGTGTTAGTTACCCTTTGCTGAAATCTGGACAACCAAAAGTAGGTGCCAATTTAACAAATAGCCCAATGAAATTAGTATCACAATATTACCACAAATTGTAAAATAAATTGTATGGTAATATTGTGACAGTTATAGGAAAATTACTTATTAATAAATATTAGATACGCAAAGATCAGTATACTTGGACATAAGATTAATTATATTATATTGTGACGCCAGCAAGCCTATAGAAGACGTAAAACATAACGTTGTAGTCTTATAAGAATTCTGTAGGCTAGCTGGAGTCAGGTACATTAAAATAATACTGTCTAATTCTTAAAGTTTGTTAATCTATGTAAATATAAATTTAACTAAAATAAATAAATAAAATACTTTAGATAGTATAGTTGTAATAGGTAAACTGTTGTAAATAATTTGTCAATGTTATTTAAGTTAATTTATTGTACAAACGATTTTGGTGATCCCGTATGCAATAAACATTTCTTCGGATTTTTTGTTTCATTTTAAATTACAATAAAGATATTAATATTTTTCGACAAGATATTTCAAATGATATGAAAGTTAAACAAACATACTAAACATATAATTTATTTATTTTACATTTTCACTAAAAGATTTAAGTATATAATAAATAAGTACAATCCCCATTGGGGATAAAGGCGTGATTATATGTATGTATGTATGTAAGTACAATTTTAAACTTTTGATATTTACTTAGATTTAACTAACTAGTAATTAATTTAATAAACAAACAGTTACAAAGTCTGTAATTCTTTTTAATTTTATTACTTAGATGTTTTTAATAAAAAAAAATAGAAGGTGACATGCAATGTCCAAAAGGCAATATTCATGTCCTAAATATTAAGTTTTTAAAATATATTATCCAAGCTCTCGAATAAAGGTAAACATACATACATATAATCACGCCTTTATCCCCAAATATAGGTTTATTTTATTTGAAAGGGAAAACAATTAAAGACAGTAAAGTTGTATAAAAATATCTTTGACTTCCTCAAACAAAAGGCTGTCAAATTAATGTGTCCTAATTAAAATTGCTATTCAAACTAATATATTGACCAGCATACATCTGCTTGATTGACCGACTAATCGAAACTGAAAAGTAAAAGTTTATCGTTTGAAAGGAACAGCGAACCTACTACAAACTAATAGGGGTTGCTCACTCAACAAAACTGAACAAGCTGAACAACAATCACCAGAAAATTCTTACAGTATAGGCATGGAGTAATATAATATATTTATTTATTTAACTTTATGCACAAAAATGTCACATATGCGGACTTAACGCCAAAGGAATTATCTACCAATATACCTTAGGGCATGTGGAAATGACAAGGCAGGTGTAAAAAATATATATCCTATTATATTAACAAAACAAAAACGTAATTTAGCGTATATAAAATTTAAAACATATACAGCACAAAATACTAAGTATAAGGGAAAAAGCGTGTAATAAACATGTAACAAATTAGCAGTAATGGCGTAAGTAAGGGTTTCTGGAAGGTTCTATATAATAATAGTAATAATAAATCATTTTATTTCAGGCAATATTTACATTAGTAGATGTTAAATAATGTAAACAGATAGAATATATAACTTACAGACTAACGTACATATATCTACGCAAGAAAAGGTAAACCGCAAGAAAATATAAATTTGCCTGTACTTCCACGAATTCTAAAATTAGATGATGTAGTTATCCCTAGAAAATAGTTCATTAAAAGCGAAAAATTGCAAGAAAGTCATAAGTGCATATGTAGCTCGCGAGGCAGAGAAAGTTTTTGTACTGAATTTTCCTGGTCTGCCGTGCTTGAAAGTAACGGATGAAGAGTTATACCGGTTGGAGTTCCACCAAAACCTAAAGTCATTATACTCTGAGGTTTGATTGACTTTGCTCTTATCATTAAGTAAGGCACATAATTCACATTGATTCGAGTCCTCGTAATCTAAAGCTTTGTAGTATCGATAGTGGTTGGTCCATTTAAAACATTCTTCGTATTGACTGGGATCATGAATAAGTTGGTAGATTTTTAGGGCTAGTGCTTCAGTACCTAGCTCTCTTGCATTCAAATAGCTACCATCAGGTAGGAATCTGTAATTGAAAGTAAAATACCTATATTGGAATATTTTAACAGCTTTTTTTGCTGAAATTTATGGTGTAAGATAAAAGACAGCCTAAAATAAGAATAAATAAAATACGAATACCTATATGATATCAGTATCAGATAGCAACCCAAAAAGTCTCACATTGATTCTAAAAGTTGTCCTATTAATACCGAAAGAAACCAGTGCAACAACAGAATAAAACTCTAGACTATATCATAATATAGGGTGGCAAAATAAATTATACAATTTGGTTTGGAAAAAAAATGGAACTGAATTTTACTGTTTTTTGGTATCAATTATCTTTCGTAGAAACGCAGAATTTGTTATGGATAGATTTTGGCTCAAAAAAGTGGTAAAATCATTTAAAAATCTTGAAATTTACGACTAGACAAGATTTTTAATCTCTAGATATTTACTTATGTTTTGACTTTCTTAGGGCCGTATTTGTAATCAGCTCTTATTAGTGACAGTGAGTTTTGAGTTCGTATCAGAAATGTAATTTCAGTACCAACTTGCCTGTCAAATCCATACTTAATATTGCTCTCAAGTATGATACCGCTTCATAATTACGACCCTTACTTACCTAAGTCCAGCTAAATTTACATAATTTAAGGTAAAATAACCAAAGTGAGACTACGTTAGTTAACTGAGAGAGTCGGAAAGTAAGTGATCTCTACGGAGAAATGGCCGAAATTTTCAGTGATTTTGCAACACGTTTGGTATGAGTGTTTTATTAAAAATAATTAATACCTATTTGTGAATGATATTCCACCACCCATACGAACTAGCAAAACGCTTTATCAAATTAAAATTAAACTAAAAAGATATCTTTCCTACCTCCAATAAGAGTTTAAAAACATACGTTGTCCCATAAAGAATAGGTTTGACTACTGCAAATTCAAAATAATAATAATTTATATTGCCAATCGTTTGAACCTAATTTTTTCTAGTTGTATTGTTTGTCTTTCTGTTTTTTTTTATTATTTTTTATTTGTTCCTTCAACTACCCTCCTTTTTGGTAGCCGTCTCACTTTGGGTAGGCTTAAAATGCTATGCGCTGTGCCCACGTCATTTATCCACTTTGTTAAACAATAATAATAGGTATTGCTTACGTGTATTATGTTTGCAAATGTATTGATTTTGTTTGTATTTTGTTTGTTCTTTGTTTTAAATGTTTGTGAATTTGTGTAACTAATTTCTGTTTGTAAATGTGGATAATAAATGTATTTATATTTTGTACATGTTTATTGAGCCAAAAACTATCCATACCATAACAAATTTGCTGCTTTACCTTCGCAAGATAACTGCATAATTCACCGCCGAAAAAAATACACGACAAAAGCATATGTATAAGGATTTCTTATTTGGGCACCCCATATTAGGAACAATTTGTCTTGCGGTGACTCCCTTGAAAGAGAAAGAACCCTGGAAAGATTTTTATGTTATATCAAATATGGATATGACATAATATAACATACCTGCTGTAGTTCGTAGCTCCATATACTATTGCTATAGCATTGTTTTTAAGAGCAGGTAAAATTTCTGCAGTAACATAGTCTTGACTCAATGATTCTTCGTAAACTATATAGAAATAGTAGTTTTTTCTGATTATTGAACTGCATTCATCATCATCTTCATCAAAAGTGTAACCGCTGATACATTTCAAGTAACCACATTTGCCATAGGTATCTAAATGAAGTTCATATCGATATTTTAATATATTATGTAATTTCTTCACTTGATCTACTTGAAAACTTTTTATAGTGCAATTTGAGGGCATCCAGAATACAGCCCTATTTTTACCACGAAGAGTAAGTGCCAAGTTTTTGCCAACAGGATCCATTTCTTCCCTTTTGGTCCAATTCATGTTTGCATTCGGACCTATAACATTGTTTTCGAGATCAGTTACTACAATATGTCTCCATAGCATGTCCGAGTTTAGTTTATAAGTCCAAGTCCAATTGAAGAATCCGTCGAAATGAGGAAATTTAAGAGGGTAATTGTCACTGGGCTTATCGCTCACGAATACGTACTTTTGCTGCGTTCTTCGTCGTTGAGGAAACATTTCTTGAGGGTAGTTTTGGATATCAGGCCCATAGAATAATATTGCATCAAATTTCGTGTAGTCACCAAGTAAATAAATAGAGTGAGTGACGAAGCAGTTTGTGTAAAAACAGTTTCTGTTTATGAAACCTTGTCGACCAACTCCCATGAGGAGAAAAGGCATATTTCCTGGAGATGTCCACTGCAGGATGTACTTCAAAGACGAATTTTGGCCGGTCTCAGTTAAAGATCTAAACGGCACTCGATTCATTTCAGTCAAACTATTTATATTTGTAATTAGTGAAAGAGCTAAGCCTAATGAAAGAAAAATCTTCAATATTAAAATGTTTGAATAAGAATACATTGTAACGCGAATATCCTGCACGGAAACTGCAGTTACTCTGATAAAAGTGAACCATACTTTAATTCAATAATTAATTTGTTGCAAAGTTTCAAACAGTCGCTATATATGGTGTTTAATAATAGAATTGATACCCCAAGGTGTAGCAAAATTTAAACAAGCTGATACTTGCCACATTTGCATATGTCGTTGGATGATTTGACAATTCGGATCTTCGCAAAAATCCTAGAGATTTTGCGAAACCACGGATAATTAGACAAAATAGTGAAAACGTTGTAAAATCTTACTGGTAAAAGACAGGATTTGTGGGAAAAAATCTCGTCGTTCTAGTAACATTTGATATTCTCATGATATCCTTAACTCTGATGGGCTAGATTTTTACTTACTGACTGAATCTTATTCTGATGTAAAATAACATGCGTTTATGCTTGTCATTAAAAAGGTCAACCAATCAGCGTTCTTATTCCAGTTAAGGATATCAAAACTTACTGGAACGATGAGTTTTATCGCAAAAATCTAAACCCGACTTTTTACAGTAAAATTTGACAATGGTGTCACCGTTATCTAATTATTCGTGTTTTCGGAAAATCCCTAGGATTTTCGCAAAGATTCGAATTATCATATCATCCTACGACACATACAATGTGATCTACCGTTTCAAATATAACAAGCAAATCTTCACGTATTGAAACATAATTTAGGGAACTATTAATTAAGGTTGTGAAAATTCTGATTTCCGCTTTTTTAAAACACCATTTATCATCATGTACGGCAAAATTATCTAGCAAATGTCCTATCGAGCCTATTGTCATAATAGTAGTCTATGCGTAAGTAAATACCTTTGTTTTCGATTTAATGTTATTCTATGCAAAAGTATACATGCCTTGTTTCAAAGTAATATTCTAGGAAAGGCTACAAACACAAAGCGGGCTACAATAGGCAAATCCCCAATAGCACGAAAATTAAAAATAATATTTTTCATTGTAAGATAAAAGCATTAAATTAAATATGCTGAAAGATTTTTTTCATATCTAGAAAAATTACGAAGTTATGATTTTCTTCCATGCTGGACTGGGAGCGAAATAAAAACATAGAATGTGCTAGCTGCATTTCCTCCTGGGAATGCTGTAAAAACCAGCTGAGGGATCGGAGGGTTTCAGTATATAGCAATTTAGGCGATGGGCTGACAACCTGTCACTACAGCAATATACCTACAAATCTATCCTAAATAACCCTCAAAACTTTGACAGACGTGGCGGAACGACCTTTGTTTGGGTCGTTTACGCTCTGCCTACCCCTTTAGGAATAAAGGCGTGATTATATGTATGTATGATTTTTTATAAATTGACGCGTACAAAACCAAAAAGCCACGCTGGGCGTTCAGCGTGTAACGTCACGGCTCACGGCGGCCACGGCACGGGTTACCGTAGAGTGTGAAACCTGAGACGGGATTTTCACTTTAATCTCCTATACTAGCCAAGTTGTTTCTGTTCCATGGTCATAGTTTCTCAGACGCGGTTTTAGTCTTAATAAAACTAAAATAAACTTATTTTATGAATATATTACTACTCTAGGAACTTTACTAGGAAGAGTACGTGATCTTCGTCGTGCTAAGACGTGTACATGGTTAATAAGAAATAATTGCATAAAAACAATTATTTTATTGTGCCCTAGTTTTTGTGTTTGTGTTGCGTTTCAGTTCAAGGTGTTACTAGTGAATAATGCTTTGTTTTCTTAGAAATTTACTAAACATCTAAAATGAGTGCAGGCAGTGAAAATAGTCCTTTTAATCGGAGCAGTCGAACCCGTCACTATCCTCCGATTCATTCCTCCCGTCCATTACTCGCTCCAGTCCCTTTTGTTGTAATTACAAATTCAAGAAATAGGGGTATGGCATCCTGGAATATTATTAAAGATAACACTAATAAAATTTGCAAAGAAAATTTAATAAAAGAAATAGTACTAATACTATTTCTCAACCATCTAAATGGTAAAAAAATAAATGATCCAACGCAAATAGCAACTTCTTCAATGATTTTTTAATAAATTCAACAAGGGTAACTCATGCTAAAACTTGCATAAATACTAACAAAACTATAATGCCAAATGGTATTTATATTGATCCCCTCATTCCAAAAGAAACAGGTACGATAATTAGATTGTTAAGGGCTACTAACGCTACAGAGTATAACAACGTATCCACTAAAGTGATAAAATTTTGCGCAGATCAGTTAATTGAGCCACTCACGCATCTGGTAAATTTGCCATTTGAAAATGGCTTATTTCCAGATCATCATCATTCCCTTGCCCTTATCCCATTATTTGGGGTCGGCGCAGTATGTTTTCTTCTTCCATTCATCCCTGTCAGCCGTCAGTTCGACATTAACACCTGTTTTCAACATATCATCTTTCACACAGTCCATCCATCTTTTCTTCGGTCGTCCTCTCCCAACATATCCGTCCACATTCAAATTCAATACCCTTTTACCTATATGACTTTCATCCCTCCGCATTACATGTCCATACCACGCAAGCCGATTTCCTCTTATTTTATCTGTTATGGGCGCAACTTTCAAGCTTCCTCTTATGTACTCATTCCTAATCTTGTCCATTCTTGTTACTCCACACATCCATCTCAGCATTCGCATCTCAGCAGCATGAAGCTTTCTTTCATTCATTACTTTCATCGCCCAACACTCTGATCCATACATGACGACAGGTCTTACGATGCTCTTATATATTTTCCCCTTTAGCCTAAGGGGAATTCGGGAGTCGCAAGTTGTTCCCGTGACCTGCCGCCATTTCATCCACCCTGTGTTAATTCTGTGCGTAACTGCTCGGTCAATGTCGCCATCACCTTGGATTTGTGACCCGAGGAACTTGAAGTCGGAGCAGACGGGTAATGCTACTCCATCCAGAGTCAAAGCTACAGAACTGGAGAGACCGCCGAAATCGCAGAACATGTACTCAGTCTTGGTTCTGCTGATTTTCAAGCCTGCATTCTCCAGTTTCTGTTGCCATTTCCCCAATCTACTCTGCACCTCGAGTCCATCTTCGTCGACGAGAACGATGTCATCGGCGAACAGCATACACCAGGGTGCCTCTTCCTGTATGTCCGACGTCAAGGCATCCATTATCAACAGAAAGAGGTAAGGACTTAGAGCCGACCCTTGGTGTAAGCCCACAGCCACACCGAACTCGTCACTGGTTCCAGCTGCTGACCGGACACGTGTACAACATTTTTCGTACATAGCACGAATTAACACCACATATCTTCCAGGCACGCCTTTCTCTTTCAGAGCCCACCACAAAACCTCTCGGGGTACGCGATCGTATGCCTTCTCAAGGTCAACGAACACCATGTGTAAGTTTTTATGAACACGTTTGTGTTTTTCGCATAGTACGCGAAGTGCGAAAATGGCGTCCGTTGTACCTCGACCAGGCATAAACCCAAACTGGTTTTGTGTTATATCACTCTCTTCTCGTATCCTTCTTTCAATTATTTTCTCCCAAGCTTTCATGGTATGTGACATGAGCTTTATTCCTCGGTAATTGTTGCATTCTTGCACATCACCCTTATTTTTAAAAATGGGCACTAGTAAACTGTTGCACCATTCGTCAGGGATCGTCTCCTCTTGCAACAACTTACCGAAGAATAAACTCAGCCACACCCATCCATCCGGACCTAGCAACTTCCACACTTCAACCGGTATTCCATCCGGCCCAACAGACTTTCCATTTTTCATACTTCGTACCGCCATTTTTACTTCTTCCACACTAATTTCTCTCACCAAACCCATATTCAAGGGTACGTCCCTCACATTCCCATTCCAATCATTCTCTTTGTTCATTAGTTTTTCAAAGTACATCTTCCAGCGTTCTTTTATTTCATCGTCGTTCGTTAAAACCCTTCCAGACTCATCCTTTATACATTTTACATGCGAAACATCTCTTGCATTCTTCCCTCTCATTTTTGTCATACGGTATAGCTGTTTCTGACCTTCAGGACGGTTTAAAGACTTGTACAGTTTGTCCTGAGCCTTAGCTCTGGCAATAGCAACTGCACGCTTTGCTCTTTTCTTGCAATCTTTGTATACCGCTTTCTTCTGTTCTTTCACTCCGTCATCTCCACTCCTAGTATTCTGCCACTCTTTGAACGCCCTTTTTTTGTCACTCAGCTCCGTTTGTACTTCCTCACTCCACCACCATGTCTCCTTATTTATCATACTCTTTCCCCTTGACTCACCACATACAACTTTCGCAACAGTTCTTATACACCCAGCCATTTCATTCCAGCATTCATTCACAGTTTTATCATTCATATCATTCATCTCTATCATTGTATCGACCACTTTTTCTCTGAATTTATTCGCGCACTCATCCTTTTCCAACATATGCCACTTTATTTTGGGGGACGGACATTTCTTACTCTTAATGGTCTGAACTCTGAGTTTAATTTCCATCAATAAAAGCCGATGCTGTGAAACTAAATCTTCGCCTGGTAACACTTTACAGTCTTTGACGCAGTTGATTTTACTCTTTTTGACGAGAATATAATCAATCTGCGTCGTGTGGTTGCCACTTTTGTACGTAATTAGATGTTGGTCTCGTTTTTCAAACCACGTGTTTGATATAGCCAGATCAAAAGCGGTAGCAGATTGTAGAAGAGTCTCTCCCTCGCTATTGCGGTTACCGAACCCCCAACCTCCGTGCACTCTTTCAAAATCATCGTTCATTCTTCCCACATGCGCATTAAAGTCTCCTCCAACATAGATCTCTTCTCCATCCGGAACATTCATCATGACACTGTCAAAATCCTCCCAAAATTTATCCTTCATTCTTTCATCACAACCCGTTTGAGGAGCATACACACTAACAATATTGAGAACCAAATTGTTAAGCATGGTTCTAACAAGAATCACTCGATCACTCACTCTTTTGACATCCATCACATTTTCTTTCAACTCACTGTCCAATACTATTCCAACACCATTTCGTTTTCCATCGCTTCCACAATAGTAAAATTTATATCCTTCACCAATCTCTTTAGCCCTCGCACCTTTCCATTTAGTCTCTTGCAAACAAGCCACGTTTATCCTTCGTCTCTTTAATACATCCGCTAACTCTCTTCCCCTTCCACTCATCGTTCCTACATTCCAACTCGCTAACCTCAACCTAACTTCCTTCCCTTTCCGTGCTAGCTTCTTACGTTGCACCCGCTGCGGAAGGTGCAACAACCCTAGCCCATTTCCCACAGGAGTCGGGTGCTGCCCCTGCGCGTCGCCTCCGGGGAACGCCCTAGTCCTATCGCGCATCGTATTCATACTGTTCATACTGCATAGGTTTTGGCAGAAATTTACAGCCGGCCGCCTGCCTGACGCCAACCTTCCTTGGGAATGCTGTTGTTTTGTCCTCTGGGTATGGTTGTTATGGAGGATAGTTCTCTCGGTCGCCTCTTACGACCCCCACGAGTAGGAAATGGGGAGGCAGTATTCTACGCCGCTACCCCACGGCTTATTTCCAGATCTACTAAAGAAATCTATTGTTATACCTTTACATAAAAAAGGACCAATAACTTCTATCGAAAATTATCGTCTAACGTTAGTTCCAGTTTTATCTAAAACATTCGAGAAGGCAATGAAATTAAGATTAATGAAGTTTATAGCAAAATACAAGATAATTAAACAAGAACAGTTTGGATTCCAACCCCAGAAATCAACAACTCTAGCAATATTTCATCTTGTCCGTGAAATAATAGAACATATTAATAATAACAAGAGAATAATTACAGTATTTTTCGATATGACGCGTGCATTTGATTTCGTATCACACAATATTCTACTCTTAAAACTAGAAAATCTAGGCATTAGAGGTTTAGCTTTAAAGTGGTTATCATCTTATCTATGTGATCGAAAATAAGCAGTAGATGTAAAAAACCTAGACAATAGAGGTGGTATAGTTCCAAATAATAATATATAGTAATATAATATAATAAAATGGTATAGTTCATACAGAGTAAATGCATGTGGAGTGCCACAAGGGAGTGTTCTTGGTCCGTTGCTCTTTTTACTCTACATAAACGACCTCCCTGAAGTGACAAACCATAAGTGCATTCTGTTTGCAGACGATGTCTCTGTTATTATACCATGCAAAACTGACATCCCTTCTTATGAATTTGACATAAATGACACAATAAATAAAATAATTCAGTGGCTTGACAAAAATAATTTGACTGTAAGTTTAAGTAAAACTAATTATATTCAATTTGGGACTAATAGACAAGAAAAATAACACTAAATATTGCATATAATGGTAATCAGATACGTGGGACACTCAGAAAGATTTGCGACACTAAAAAAAATTGTTCTACAGGTACATATATTTTTATTAAATCTTTTCAAAGTACTCTCCACCAGCCTCTATACAAAGATTCATGCGTCTGAACCAGTTTTTAAAACACTTTTTACAGTCCGCCGTAGACACCTCGTTTACAGCATGCTCGAACGCAGCCAGCGCATCTTCCGGCGACGAAAATTGTATCCCCTTGAGCTGTTTTTTTATTTTTGGAAATAAAAAGAAGTCACACGGTGCTAGATCAGGGCTGTAAGGAGGGTGACCCAGGAGTTTGACTGGTGTGCTGTCCAGGTAGTCCCTCGTTTTGAGCGCGGTGTGTGCAGGCGCATTGTCATGGTGGAGCAGTAGTCCGCGGAGCCCTGTGTTTGGTCGCTTGATGCTCACAACAGAAAAAACTTCTGGTAAACATTTGGTAGTATACCATTCGGCGTTAATGCTTCTTTGATCTCGTAAGGGAATTGAGGCCAAGTGGCCAGTCAAATTAAAAAAGCTGGCGATCAAAATCTTCCCCCCGCTTCGAGATCGCTTCACTTTGGTAGGCGTTGGTTCATTTTGAAACACCCAAACTGTCGACTGGCGCTTGGTTTCTGGATCGTATTGATAAATCCAGGACTCATCACCTGTCACGATGTCGTAAACACGCCGAGACGAGCCTGCTTCAAATTTGTTCAGCATATCACGGCACCATTCCACCCGGGCCTGCTTCTGAGCGTCGGTGAGGTAGTGCGGCACCCAGCGCGATACTATCCTCCTCACGCGAAGATGCCCTTGTAGAATCTCGTGAACGCTTCCCGATCCAATCTTTAATATGTGCTAAATCTCCTGATATGTAATTCGCCTATTATCTTGGATTAAATTTTTCACTGCTAGCACGTTTTCTTCCGTAATAGCCGTCAAAGGGCGACCGCTTCTTTCTTCATCCCCCAAGGTTGGTCGACCGCGCCTAAATTCGTTATACCAACGATACACGGTTGCCTTGGAGGGGCTTTCATCCATAAATGTCATTTGAAGTCTATCGAACGATTCATCCGGTTTCAGGCGACACTTGAAATCGTAAAAAATCATAGCTCTAAAATGTTCCCGGCGCAGATCACATAACATCAGACATATTTTTACTTACAAGTAATCATATTTTCAAAAAAGATTCTAACCGGCCAGTCTGCCATATATAAAAACTATTTACTAAAAACTATTTTTTATCGCAATACTTTCTGAGTGGCCTGGTAGGTACAAGAAGTTGACAAAACTAAGTTTTTAGGTGTTACAATTGATAGAAATCTCGGATGGGAGCATCATATTGAAAATACAAGAGGCAAGTTACATCGATATGTTTATGTCCTTAAAAGGTTACGTAACACATCTGCAATACAGACAACACTTGCAGCATATCATGGATATGTGGCTTCCTTACTCAAATATGGACTTTTAATATGGGGAAACTCTACTCATATACAAAGATTGTTTATAGCCCAGAAGAAGTGTGTACGCGCCATCTGCGGTAAAGAACCTTGGTATTCTCCCACTACCCTGTTTGTATATTCTTGAAGTAGCAACCTTTGTAAAATATAATATGGGCCTCTTCAAACGAACAGCGAATAGGCATAATCGAAATGTACGAAATCCAAATAAACTAGTTTATAATAGTTCTCCACGATTGACAATGATCCAAAGGCAATTCTGTTCAATGTGTGTTAAAATTTACAATGCTGTGACAAAAGACATTAAAATATTGCCCAATGAATTGTTCAAACGTAAATTAGTGACGTGGTTAAAGCTAAATAACTTTTATAAGATTCAGGACATTTATAATATAAAAAAATAAATTGATCTGTTTTATTTTAACTTAGTTTTATTATTTATTGTTATACTTGACTAAATTTATTTGAAATTTAATATTTAAATTTAACTTATATTTATATTGTGACAAATTTTAAATACTTTCTTCCATGCAGGCCTGGGAGCGAGAGAAAAACATAGAATGTGCCAGCTGCATTTCCTCCCGGGCATGCTGTAAAAACCGGCTAAGGGATCCGAGGGTTTCAGTATATTGTAATTTAGGCGATGGGCTGACAACCTGTCACTACAGCAATATACTTACAAATCTATCTTAAATAACCCTCAAAACTTTGTCAGACGTGGCGGAACGACCTTTGTTTGGGTCGTTTACGCTCTGCCTTCCCCATTAGGGATAAAGGCGTGATTATATGTATGTATGTATGCAAATTTTAAATGTTGTATAGTAAATTTTATAAATATCATGTGTTTATACTTTACTTCCATGCTGGACTGGGAGAGATAGAAAAACATAGAATGTTCCAGCTGCCCTTCCTCCCGGGCTTGCTGTAGAAGTCAGCAAAAGGGACTCGAGGGTTACAGTGTATTGTAATTTAGGCGATGGGCTGACAACCTGTCACTATGGCAATACACTTTACAATCTAAAATTACTCTAAATTTTTGTCAGACGTGGCGAAAGCGCCTTTTGCGATGCGTTTAACGCTCTGCCTACCCCGTAAGGGATAAAGGCGTGATTTTATGTATGTATGTATGTATACTTTATAGCTTACTGTTTACTTTGTAAAATTTGCATACCTATAATGGTAAAATATGAGGACATATCTTAATCTTAAGACCTGCATTGTATGTAATGACCATATTTTAAGCAAATAAATTTTCATTTTAATTTTTTCGTTTTTCCCATTCCTCTCGTCCATCCTGAAACTTATGTTGCTTCAGTGCACGTGTATAAAAGTTTCACAGATAATAAATACGCAACACACATTACTCGTATTAATTAAATTGCTGCCAAAATTTTAACAACATAATTAACACACAATAGCAGTCTTAATTCCGGCTGCCTGCCCCCCAAATTAAAAAAAGCGGGATGAAATGTATTCTAAGTAAGTCCAGGTAACACAGAATAAAATAAAAAAGGTTCCATCATAATTGGTTCAAGAACTCATTTTTTAATTCTCTACCAACCCCCTATGTTAGGTAGCATGATGATATCGTAAATCAAGGTAACACTGAGTAAACTGATAAAAGTGCTATCAAAATAGGTTAAAATACAAACTGAATTCAGATCACTGCCAGTAGCCTTCCCCCTAAGTACGGTGCAGCAACACAGTTGAATAAAAAAGTCCCACTAAAACCGATTAAAAACAGTAACTAATTTCAGTTTACGTTTCTGTTCCTTGTCTACTGCTTACCCCCTTAGTACGGTGGCGTGAGATCTTTAGTTTGTGTCTTGGTAACACTCAGTTAATTTTAAAAAATCCCATCGAAACCGGTTAAAACACTAACTATATTCAGTTCCCTCCTAAGCACAGGGCGTGATTATTTGTATCCTTAGCTTTTTTTTCTATATAAAACTTAGTTCAATAAATAAGTCAAAAACGATTAAAAATCAATAACTAAATTCAGTTGTTCAAAACGTGTTGTAGCTTTATTTCTTGTAGTTTTTTTTTTTTTGCTTTATATTTTATTTTATTAAGGATAATTCTATTTGTTCAGTATTTCTACTGATACGACAACAATAAATAACCCACACTACCGTCTTGGGCTAACATCTTAACAAAAGAAGCCGACTACCGCCCATCCGACTGAACGAACGCTAAGATATGATAGCTGGATACTTCCCTATTATACAATGTTAATAATGCTCCATCGTTTCAAATTGCCCAACATCATAACATTAATGGTCCTCCCAACCAATTTTCGGGCATGGCGGCCAGCATCCCAGTGCAGGACTAGTTTTTAGTACCCAATTGTCTGCGCAACACACAACTCTCTCTATTTATTCAATCCCTTATTCAGATGGAACAGATTGACGACCAGTAAGAAATCAGGCTCAGGACCGAATATTTACATGCCCATCCGACAGCATGGATCATGTTACTTCTCGGTCAATCAGGTGATCAGCCTGTCCTAACTAAACTATAAACAACAACACAAATTGATAGTCCCTGCATGTATTGTTGACGCTGCTGAAAGTTTTAATAAGTAAACTCTTATTTATGAAACATGGTAAAAAATCCAAGTAAAAACCAGTACCCTTCTTCAATCACCTAGATTAGGTAGCCGACCGTGAGATACGGGATAAGGCTAGGAAGATGATGGTAAAAGAAAAACGACAAGATATCAAAACACATTTAATAGAAATTTATACAATATATATTTAGGATATTAGTAAAAATATTAAAAACTTCTTCGCAAGCGTTAGAGCTGCAGAAAAAGGATGTCTTATCTAACGTAATTTTCTAGTCTAGTATTTTCTACAGGGTCTATCATAAAGGTTATATGCACCCGAAAGTATGTGAATCTGACCTGAAAACTGAAAATTTTAGCCCAAGGAACATAGGTGGAAAAATATTTTGTTTTTTGGTCTTCCCATACAAAATGCATCAGCTGATAGAATGTTTATTAGGGGAGGTCCACTTTTTTTATCGTTTTTGACCTATGACCTTGGGAAAAGTTGTCCAGTTTCATGGGCAGATTCACATCCTTTCGGGTGCATCTACCCTTTCTGTTACACGCTGTAGACGATATGTCTAGAAATGTGTATAGGCCCGTCATATGTTACATTCGAAATTGAAATAATTGCGATAAACTTGCTCTTTTCATATGTTATTTGGGTCCACCTAGATTGTACCAACATACCAAAAGAGCAAGTTTACCGCAATTATTTCAGCCTTTTTATTTGTACGATATGACTGATCTATTAAACGAGTTAAATACAGAAATTTGATTGAGAGCGTGTATACCTAGCGGTGGCACTGACATTCTTAAATAAATCATAACTTACAAAATTACAACTTAAAAAGAAACTAAGTTCTACTTCCTTAGAATTGGGTAGTAATGTTTTTTAGAAGTAATTAATTGAGGAGCAAATTGTACCTACCCCACAGTCATTATCGAAATTATTACTAAACTTCTATAACGCCACAGCCAACGCCGTCAGAGTGGCGGAGTTCTAGTCCTGAAGAATTTAAATTGAGTTTGCCTCGAATCGAAAAGAAGAAGAAGATTACTAAAAACGGCCGGTACTATACCGATATTTCGATAGTAGCTGCGGGGTAATATTTGCTCCTCAATTCATTAATAAGGTACTTCTAAAAAATCATTAGCTCTAATTCTAAGGCAATAGCACACAAACAACAAAGTTTTAAAAACATCTATATTTTTGAGTTATGGTTTTTCTAACATGACTGGGGGCGTCACCGCTAGATGTAAGGTCCTTATTCTTCTTCTATAAGAGAGTCAAAATTTTCAACATTAACATATTTATTTAGCTTGTCTCTTATAAATCCAGTCTTTCTGCCAAATTGGTTCCGATTCCACCACGACCTAAAATCCTTGTACATTTCATATTTTTTAACTTTCTTTTGATTATTTAGCAAGGCACAAAGTTCACAGTATTGATTTGAGTCTTTGTATTCTAGAGAGCTGTAATATTTGTAATGGTTTGTCCATTTGAAGTATTCAACATATTCAGTGTGGTTGTTAATAAGTTGGTAGATTTTGAGTGCCAGCGACTCAGTGCTCAGTTCTCGAGCGTTTAAATAGCTACCATTTGGTAGGAATCTGTAATTAAAATTCAAATACGTTAAACAACATGTAAATAAAATGCGGACCAAACGGCGTTTGTTTCTTCCTACGGAGTGTAAGGGACAGCGTCCCGCAAACTGGATTGCTCAGTCAACGGAATTGAACAACTATTAGAAGGATTTTTTTTCAAGAAGTAAAATAATATGTTTTGTTTTTCCATACAAATTGTCTGATCGAGGTGGTAATTTTGAATGGGAAGTTATTTTTTTTTTCATTTCCTGCAAGAAATTCCTAGTGACAGTGTTCAGTTTCGTTGACTAACTAACCCCTTATCAGATTGCGGGATGCTGTTCATTCCTTACACCCAGAATAGTATTTCCAACTCAGTTTTAAAATAAAGGTAAACAAAGTTTCATGTTCTATAATAAGTTTTTGCTTTTAGATATGACAACATAATGAAATAGTAGTTTTAGTAATTTATTTATGAAATTTGTTTTCGAATAAAATTACATGAAACTTTGTTTAATTTTATTCTAAAATTGAGTTTGAAATACTATAGTAATTGTATGACAGCTTGTGCACTTATCTAAAGTTTATTTTACGTTGAGTTATCGGTACCAATTTGTTTTGCAGTCCATAAACTGCTTTTTCCTTACAAATTTAAAGAAAGTAAACTGCAAACATAAGTTTGTAACAAGATTATAGACTGTGGTTCCGATATTTGAACCTCTGCTAGATTGCAAAGAAAATTCTGTTTACGGGCCGCAATACACGTTGCTATCGATAGCGCAACGTTAAAAAAACGAACTATAGTTTCACATGTTTCTTTTTTTTTCTGATGCAAATTGGATATGAATCTAATATGGATGACTGCACAAACTCCCATTAGGACTCAGTATTGTTTCACCGATAAGCATGTCATGAACACACATTCTTAAAACCGACAAAAAATGCTGTTATTAATTTTAATGTTTTCACAAATGAGACATCTTAAGGAAGACCTCTGTAGGTAGGCAGAATACATACATACATGTAATCACGCCTTTATCCCTAATGGGGTTGGCAGTTACTTCCATGCTGGTCTGGGAGCGAGAGAAAAACATAGAATGTGCCAGCTGCATATCCTCCCGGGCATGCTGTAAGAACCAGCTAAGGGATCCGAGGGTTTCAGTATATTGAAATTTAGGCGATGGGCTGACAACCTGTCACTACAGCAATATACCTACAAATCTATCTTCAATAACCCTCAAAACTTTGTCAGACGTGGCGGAACGACCTTTGTTTAGGACGTTTACGCTCTGCCTACCCCATTAGGGATAAAGGCGTGATTATATGTATGTATGTATGTATGGGGTTGGCAGAGCGTAAACGAACTAAACAAAGGTCGTTCTGCAACGTCTGACAAAGTTTTGAGTATATTGCTGTAGTAGGTTGTCAGCCCATCGCCTATACTGCAATATACTGAAACCCTCGGATCCCTTAGCTGGTTTTTACAACATGCTCGGAAGGAAATGCAGCTGTGACATTGTATAGTTTTCTCCCACTCCCAGCCCAGCATGGAAGTAGGAAGAATGATTATTTAAAATACCAAACCATTTTATTATATGCGTACCTGGTATAATTCGCACCTCCATACACTATTGGTATAGCGTTGTATTTCAAGGCGGGTAATATTACTTCAGTAACATAATCATTCATATACTCTTCGTATGCTATATAGAAATAGTAGTCATTTCGAATTAGTGCATCACATTCATCTATTTCTATAATATAATTATAAGTGTTACTACGGATACATTTTAAATCGCTGCATTTACCAAAAATATCCAAACTTTCGCCAAAGCGGGATTTCAGTAATGCTTTAAGTTCTTTCACTTTGACTGCACTGTCACTTTCGTAATCGCAGTCTAAATGCATCCAAAATACAGCTTTTTTCTTCCTTTTAAGAATCATCCTCAAGTTTCTATTAACAGGAGCCATATTCTCTCTTTTTATCCAATTTATATGAAACTGTGGACCAATCAAGGTACCATTTAGATCTGTCACCACCATGTGTCTCCATATAAGATCTGAGTCCAGTTTGTAAGTCCAAGTCCAGTTGAAGAAACCATCAAATATTGGTAATGAAACAGGGAACTCTTCACTCGGTTTATCGCTAACAAACACATATTTTTGGTGTGCCGATCTATCTTGAGGCAACATTTCTTTCGAGTAGTTTTCCAAATCAGGCCCGTAAAATAAAACTGCGTCGAAATGTTTGCGATCATCGAACAAGTCTTTTTGGTTGGTCATGAAGCAATTTTTAAAGGTACAATTCCGATCTATAAAGCCTTGTTGGCCTACCCCCATAGACAGAAAAGGGTCATGATTTGAGTTTGTCCACTGGAGAATATACTTCTTGTTTTGTACTGTCAGTGAAAAAGGTAAAATTAGAAAACAAGTAATCTTCAATATTAAACAATAAGAACCCGAAGACATTGCTGCGAATAGTCTTTACTGGAATCACGATGATTCTGAAGAGATTGCGTTTAAGTGAGAAAAGTTATAGTGAAGTAAGTAACCCAGCACAAAGGGTGTTTAATATTACAATACAGTGTATTAATTCATTTTTTTACTGGGGTTTATTCTAATTTCACATGATGATAGTATGACATACAAATGAAAATCATAATTTACATTTGTCTAACATTTTTGTAAACTAAATAATTAGTCCTGTTACTTTTTCAAATTAATCACTGCCATAAAAGGCACACAAAAACGCTAAAGATTAGAAGTTTTTTTTTCTCAACAATGTGATGTATTTACGTTTAGTTTCTTTCATCATTTAATAGCATTTGCTTTTTAGTAAGGACAAACTGACTTCATTTTGTAACAAGTTTCGCAAAATGTAAAAAAATATTCTTAAGAGAACACCCTTTAATATTAATATGAGATCTAAGTATAAATCTGATTTTTATAATAACTTTCAAGACGTAGCATAAATACCTTTGTTTCCCAGTGTGTCATGGTAAAGAATAGTTATAAAATAGTACTAAGGTCATGGTATGTTTATATTATAGTAGGTTATACTGCACAATATGCAGCATTGCAGCATTTGTTTTAATAAAGAACATGTAGGTACTTCAACGCCCAGACAAGAGTCGTTGGAGGTCACAAAGGAACGGCTTTCCTTAGGGCACTGTCCTGGCGCCGCTATTTTTCAATATCTACACCAACGACCAACTATCCAGCATGAGTACGTCTCGCTTCTTATACTCGTACGCTGACGATCAGGCACTAACAGCCCAAGGCTCCAAGTTTGAAAAAGTTGAGCCTAACCTCACTGTAGCTCTCAACAATTTGAGTAGCTACTACGGGATAAACTCGCTAAAGCCAAACCCGAGTAAAACGGAGTCTTGCGCATTCCACCTGCGCAACAGAGAAGCAAGACGTAAGCTCAATATTGTGTGGCATCTACCTATCTCGTACAACAACTTCCCGAGATATCTTGGCGTTCAACTAGCCAAACTCTTACTTATAAGCAGACCTGAGATAACGCCAAGAAGAAGGAAGTGAGCAGGAGAGTGTACTCGCGGAGCAAGTTACTGCCTCGTCTAATTACCATCAAATGAGGAGCTACGCCACACCTGCTGCGTATGACAGGGCTAGCCTTACCAGATGGCGAGTACGCAGTACGCTCATGCCAAGTTAGTGGATGTAGCCCTGAATGACACCTGCCGGGTCATCACTGGTTGTCTAAAACCTCCCCCAGTGTCAATTCTATACCCACTAGCTGGTACAGCACCTCCGGAAGTGCGCAGGGCTGTAGCTAGCTCCACTGAAAGGGCAAATGCAGATCGCGACTCGCGGCTTCCTATGCAGGGCTTCGTCGCCGCCGCTGTTTTATCAAGCGTGTCGCCCCGTGTGTTTTACCAAACCTGCACAGGCCAGATGTGAACTTAGGCACGAAAAAGCTTCTCTCCCTTCGCCCCGCTTGCCGAAAATCTCTCTCCTGGACATGAACTACCGTGGCTGATCTGGAAGTCCTTAAATAGGCTTCGGACTCAGGTTGGCAGAGGTAAGGAGAACATGGTCAGTTGGCGATTTTCAGCTAGCTCCACCAGTGTCGTGTGTTCTAACTTTACGATATTCGAAAATCCAATAACAATCCAAGATCCAGCGATGCCGACTGCAGCGCCCTCTATCGTGTTGTCGGCACGGGGCAGCATGCAGCGAACCGCAGTCGAAGATCACACACGGCGGGCGGTGTTGTGTGATTTTCACTCTCCATGAAGAAGAGTTTCGTAAAGAGTCTAAAAGGTTGAGGTCTAACACCTCCGTTAAGCAAACAAGTTTATCACTAAATGACGATTTGTATGAATAACACTTGTTCGTCATTTAGTGATAAAATGGCGGATTTTAGCCATATTGTAACTCTTCAAAATTATTTTTTTCGACTGAACCTATCGAGTGGAATATCAAAATAAAGGTAATTCAAAGGAAATTACACAAATATATACGATTTATAGGTTAAAGCTCAATTAATACATTAAAATATTTTTTATGTATATACCTAAACTAAAATGACTTTCCTGATGCCATAAAACATACACAATTATTTGCAAGTGCTTCGCTCTTGTGGTTTGGATCGGAACTGAAATCCAACTCTTTAGGAGCAGCTGTTAAGTATGAACTCCGCTGAGTAGTCCTCCCCGCAAGGCGAACCTTTTTCACGTGTATCCCTGTCGAGACAGGTAATGCAATGGCTACTATAAATGCACTTTGGCCCAAAGGCCATCACAAATGATGACTGACAGAATAAACGAAACGCATCGGTTCGTCGTTTGTTGACCACTGACAGAAACTGTAATGCGGATTTTTTCGCGTCTGATGAGTCAAAATGAAGACGAAACAGTAGTCAACAAACGATCAACCGATGCGTTTCGTTTTCTCTCACAGCCATCACAAAGGCCAAAGTGCCTTTACACTATGCACAATTGTTTTTCCTAATTTGCATCTATTATAGTATAATATTTTCCCCTTCAGTCAAAAAATAAGCTGAAAGTGTAACGATAATTTCGTTTACCCCGTCCATTATAAGATGTTTGCTTCTTATTATGACAGCTCATATAAAATTACGTTAACTCGAAAACTACTAAATGGATTTTAGAAATTCTTTCAGCATTAGAAAGCTACGTTCACCCTGAGTAACAAAGGTTACTTATTACATACATACATACAGCTCATATAAAATTACGTTAACTCGAAAACTACTAAATGGATTTTAGAAATTCTTTCAGCATTAGAAAGCTACGTTCACCCTGAGTAACAAAGGTTACTTATTACATACATACATACATATAATCACGCCTTTATCCCTAATGGGGTAGGCAGAGCGTAAACGACCTACAAAGGTGGTTCTGCCACGTCTGACAAAGTTTTGAGTTATTTAGGATAAATTTGTAGGTATATTGATGTAGTGACAGGTTGTCAGCCCATCGCCTAAATTACAATACCCTGTAACCCTCGAGTCCCTTTTGCTGACTTCTACATTATGCCCGGGAGGAAGAGCAGCTGGACAATTCTATGTTTTTCTTTGTCGCCCAGTCCAGCATGGAAGAAACTTTACTTTTTACTGCGGGAAAATATCTGATTCGAACAGGAAAACTCATTAAGCCTGAGCAGTCAGTAATCATCTTATAATGGACGTGGTATAATTAGCTTATCTTGGCAGGTTTAATGGTTTATAACTATCTAAGAAATAAGCCGAAAGTGTAGCATAGACTAAAAAAAAAACTTTAACATACAAAATGGTACCAATTGTGTTGTATATTATGTATTCTTATGTGCAAATTATGTTTATCTATTTATGAAACACATATTTATTTATAAAACATGTCCATTACAAATGGCACAATAAATTAAAATCACAGTGTCAAACCTAAAAACTAAAACCTACTCAGTCAACTCCAAAGTTATTTAATTCCAAATTAATTGTCATAATTAAATCTAATATACAAATATTAAAATAATTTTCGTCAACTTATCAACTAAAACTAATTAAAAAGACTGCCCAGTAACGCCCCACGCGCGAATGTGCCCATGACACTGGCAGAGTTTCCTCTCTGCACTGCAAGAGAGATCCTCTGAGCGAGAAAGAAGGCTGCGCGAGGATCTGACCCCTGGTCCTTCAAGCGCTGGCCCACGCTGCGCACCAGCTCCTTCGCATCAGAGCCCCACGTACCCGCCGTCTCAAAAGCCACTGGGACGAAATCATACGCATATGATTATCTTATCTTACGAGTGTCTTTAATTTCTGGTCGAAAGAGTAATATTATATGCGAAAGTCAATGTTTCTCCATTTACCATAAGAATTTATTTATAAAATTTGTTCCGTTTCGTTGACTGAGCTATCCCTTTCAGTATGTAGAACACCGCCCATGTATTACATAGGTACACCGGTGTACAAGTACATAAGGATCGGATGGGGGAAAGAAATAAAACATAATGATAATAAATAACATAGACAATTTATTAATAAAATACATTTTCGTAATTCTGTTTCAAGAAATTTATTTACCCAAAAAAGAATTTACATTCGCTTACTTTGAGAAATACAGCTAATTATTTATGTATTGAAATTGCAAACAACCTAGCGTTAGCAGAACAAAAATATTCTACGTTAGTAGTAAGGTAGGGTTAGTAATATATTCTAGTCAGACTTGTGTTAAGAGGTATTATAGTACCCTCAGAAATCACAAGGTTCCAATTTTTTTTTTATTCTTTTTAAACTAAGTCCTTAGAGACATGGTGTTTCAATGTTTTTTTAAACAATGGAAAAGGTTGTATGGCTAATTAGCTTACTCACCCGAGAGATTATATAGCTTTACTATCCCACATACCGGGTGTAAGGGACAGCGTCCCGCAAACTTATAGGGGTTGCTCAGTCAACGAAACTGAAACTTTCATTAGGAAATTATATAGGAAGATGAAAAAGAAATTACCTTCACCAATGACCACCTTAATCAGACAATTTGTATGGAGAAGCAAATCTTTTTTAACCATCTCCCTAGCCTTATCCCGTATTTCACGGGGTCGGCTTCCTAATCTAGGGGATTGAACGAGGGTACTGGTTTTTACACAGAGCGACTGCCATCTGACCTCCGCAACCCAGAAGGGAAACCAGACCCAATCCTAGATTAGGTCAGAGTTTTTCAAGCCGCCAATGCTTAGCACTGGCCTCTGATATGGCTTAACGACTAATATCTACGGTATTAAACGATATTAACCGGGACCAACGGCTTAACGTGCCTTCCGAAGCACGGAAAAAGCACCGAATAAACGTACATATGAAATTCGAAAACCGAAAAACACATTGGTACGTGGTGACTGGTGGGGTTCGAACCACGACTTCCCGCTCAGGAGGCAGCGGCCCTATCCACTACACCATCGTAACCTTTCTGAAAAAAATCCTGCTGATACTTGTTTAGATTCTTTGACTGAGCAACCCCTATCAGTTTGCGGGACGCTGTCCCTTACACCCGGTGTACATAGGTGGAATATTAGTGAAGTAAGTATAATAATTCTAAGAACTTAGTAGTACTCAGATTTTAAAAAAGCTACTGATTACAAATACATACATACATATAATCACGTCTTTATCCCTAATGGGGTAGGCAGAGCGTAAAGGACCTAAACAAAAGTCGTTTCGCCACGTCTGACAAAGTTTTGAGGGTTAATTAAGATAGATTTGTAAGCATATTGATGTAGTGACAGGTTGTCAGCCCATCGCCTAAATTGCAATATACTGAAACCCTCGGATCCCTTTGCTGGATTTTACAGCATGCCCGGGAGGAAATGCAGCTGGCACATTCTATGTTTTTCTCTTGCTCCCAGTCCAGCATGGAAGATTACAAATCCCTACTTATATCTATGTAGGGATATACTAAGTATTTCAAAACTGTAAACGAAATTTGACAGCTTATAATGTCCTCCAAGTTTACGGGGTGTAAGGGACAGTTTCCCGCAAACTGATTGGGGTTGTTCAGTCAACGAAACTGAACAACTATCAGCAGGTTTATTTTTCAGGAAATGAAAAAAAATGTAGCTTTCATACAAATTGTTTGATAGAGGTGGTCATTTTGTATGAGAAGGTATTTTTTTTTGTCTTCTGATAGAAGTTCCCGGTGATAGTTGTTCAGTTTTGTTGACTGAGCAACCCCTATCTATTATTATTATTATTACCCTGTATAAGTTTGGTTATGAATCTCAAGGATCAAGATAATAAAGTGTCTTAACTCAACTGCCACCGTGGTCTAGTGGTCATAACCATGGGCTCACGATTCAGAGATCCTGGGTTCGATTCCTAGGGGGGGAACATAAAGTTGATATTTCATAATTTATCACTTTGTGAGATTTTCCCCACTTTCCTTAGGATAATGCAGCTTGAATCACCTGATTATCTGGAAGAAAAAAGATTTCGTGCTTCGGAGGGCAATTTAAGCCGTCGGTCCCGGTCGCTGTCTTTGATAGTGGTCATTACACAAACTCACAAACCATGTCAGACGCCTATTAGCTGTGCTTTTAAGCTGTTTAAAAACTCTGACACCAGGGTTCATCGGGTTGATTGACTGGATATCCACACGACAGAAGAAGAAGAAGCAGGTATCTATTTTTTATTTTTATATTTGTATTTATTTCCATAATTTAGCATCATAGATCTGAAAACGTCTTCACAGAACATTAGTATTTGGATGTTAAAAATTCACCTATTTTTGTGATTGCGTTTTTTGTAAAATGTAGAATCTTTTCAGCGATAGTCGCTTTATGTGGCCGTGGTTTGAATGTATATGTAGGCGAATACGTATACGTTGGATATCGTTTATAATATACTACTGGTAGGTGTGGTGGTGGTTTTTCAGTTCGCACTTTAACTGACTTAAACTCTTGCTTTTGAACTTTTGATCCGTTTAAGTTCCACCAACTCCTGAAGTCTTTGTACTCCGAAGTCTGGTTGACTTTTTCATCATTGAGTAATGCACACAATTCACAGTATTGGTTCGCATTTCCATATTCTTTGGAGCTGAAGTATTGATAGTGGTTGGTCCATTTGAAATATTCATAATATTTGTTGTGGTCGTTGATAAGTTCGTGGATTTTAGATGCCAACGTATACGTGTCTAGTTCTTCAGCGTTCAAATAACTGCCATCTGGTAAGAACCTGTGAATAAAATATATTTAAGTATATTGATTAAAGACGGGAAATTTACCGTGGATTTCCATTTTTGTATGAGTGTCCGATACTTCAACGCAGTTTCATACGTTATGATCACGGAGCGACTGGGGAACTTGCGAGCAGTGTGTAGCAGTTGCAGTGTTGTAGCAGTGTGGTGGCAGTTTGCGAGTTGAAAAAGACTATTCAAGTGTACTAATTCCAAATTAGATTTAGAATAAAGGTAAACAAAATTTCATGTTTTTTTATTCAAAAACACATTTCAAAAATAAATGATACATGTTGGCAAATTAGTTAAATGACTAAAACTACTATTTCATTGTATGGTCATATCTTCTTCTTATCTTATTTAGCCTGAATCATCCCACTGCTGGGCAAAAGGTTATGTATGGTCATATATAATAGCTAAAACTAATTTTAGAAACAAGATCTTCGATTAAAAGACATGAAGCTTTGTTTACCTTTATTCTAAATCTGATTTGGAAATAGTATATGCTGACTATTCGTTGATGGTATAAGCATTTGAGTCGCAGACCCCCAGACTACGTCAGAAAAAGATGCCTCGAACTCCAAGGCCCAAGATCACGCGGCAGACCAGAGAAGCGCTCGCTAGCCGTCGTAAAAGCGGAGATGGAAGTGAACAATCTTATAAGATGCCGAAGACCGGGCAAAGTGGAGTAGAAAAAGCCGGAAAGCGGAGCCCAGCATCAAGCCGGGAAGAAACGAGAAAAATGTTACTCTACAGAAAGGTGTACTCATAAACTGATAAGGGCCTTTTGTTGAGGGAAAAGAAGTAAGTGTAAAGAAAAATTACATAAGAGGCCAGATGACGACTATTGAAAATTAAATTCATTCAGTAAACTCTACATATAAATTTGTGTCATTCTAATAGACTTTTAGAGCATACTGGCCCGGGAGCAAGATATAAACATAGATTGTGCCAGCGGACATGCTGTAAAAACCAGATAAGCGATCCGAGGGTTTCTGTATATTGCAATTTAGCCGATGGGCTGACAACCTGTCACTACAGCAATACCTACAAGACCATCTTAAATAACCGTCAAAACTTTGTCAGACGTGGCGGAGCGACATTTTTTTAGGTTGTTTATGCTCTGTTACAGTGTATTGTAATTTAGGCGCTGGGCTGACAACCGGTCACTAAAGCAATACATATTACAATCTAAAATTGCCCTCAATTTTTGTCAGACGTGGCGAAAGCGCCTTTTAAGAGGCGTTAAACGCTCTGCCTACCCCGTAAGGAATAAAGGCGTGATTTATGTATGTATGTTTACGCTCTGCCTACTCCATTAGGGATAAAGGCCTGATATATATTGACTAATCGTCGACTTAAATGACGTAATTGTCTACAGAAATGTCTGCGCTAATGAACTGATGAGGCGCTTTTTATTGAGGGAACCGAAAGTAGAACTTACTTATGCAAGTGTGAAGAAAAATAACATAAATGGCCAGAAGACTGAGATGACTGATGATTCAGTAAACTCTACAGATTTGTATTTCTGTATAAAAAAGCACTTTCTAATAGACCATCTATCGTTATACATACCTTTTATAATTTACACCTCCAAATACAATTGGTACAGCGTGATTTTGCAGAGCGGGTAATATTTCTGTAGTGACATAATCGACACTCATAGCCTCTTCGAAAACTATATAGAAGTAGTAGTTATTCATAATTATTGAACTGCATTCATCGTAATCTTCATCGTACGTGTCGCCGCTGATACATTTCAAATCACTACATTCACCATGAATATCTATGTTCAGTTCGTAATATTTTTTCAAAACTGTGTACAGTTTTGTCACTCTGTGATCAGTAACTATATTGCAGTTAAATGGCATCCAAAATACAGCTTCAGTTTTACCTTCTAGTGCCGTTCTTAAATATTTATGAACAGGAGCCATATTTTCTTTTTTTATCCAATGCATATTTAAGTTGGGACCAACGATGGTTTTATTTTGATCTGCCACTACTATGTGTCTCCATATCAAATCAGAGTTTAATCTGTATGTCCAAGTCCAATTGAAGAAGCCGTCAAAATGTTGCGATAGAATTGGGAAAAGTTTACTGCACTTGTCACTCACGAAGATGTAGTTTTGGTGTACCGATCTGTCTTGAGGCAACATGTCCTTTGTATAATTCCATATTTCAGGCCCATAAAACAAAATCGCGTCGAATTTTGAGATATTGCCTTGAAGTTCTTTTTTACTGGTAATGTAGCAATTTGTGTGGGAACAATTTCTATCTATGAAACCTTGTCGTCCGATCCCCATCAAAATAAAAAGATCATTATAGGAAGATGACCACTGCAAAATGTATTTCATATTCTTTTCTTTGACAGTATAATTTGTGGTATTCACTGGTTTATCAACCGTTTCCCTCAAACCATAGCTTTCGTTTGAAAAGAAAAAAGCAAAGAAGAGTAAAGAATAAAATTTCAATATCAATAAAATTAAATTGGAAGACATTATAACGCGAATATCTTCAACCGGAAACACAATTATAATGATATGTTTTAATCCAGTTAGTAAAATCTGAGATATTGCGTATGGCATTTCTAGGTAAAACATGAGACATGCCTATTTTCATAATAACAGCCTAGGCTTATTTCAATACCTTTGTTCGCATTACGTCTTACATAAAACGTTGCATAACATTACCGTGTTACCTTTAGAAGCTGCATGATCTTACTAGATATCGGAGCTTTACGTTACTTAAAAACCACGTCTTTTTCCAGTAGCCGAGTTCTTATCACGACAGATTTCGATCTAACAAACGTAGAGTAATTTTGCTATTTTATATTTGGTAATTAAAGTGAGCAACTATAGTGGGGAAACTACATAAATCATGGTCGTATTTGTACTATCATATTCATCAATTTCATCATTATGCAACAGTTACTTATACTACTATGAAAAAATGCATTTCGAATGGTTTTGAGATACCTACATTTTCTTTTGTTTTCCTTTCAACAACATAAATTCAGAACGTAGGTACACGCAACAACATATCTGGGCATTATCTTAGATGAATACTGTTCCTGGAAAATACAAGTACAAACAGTTTGTAAAAAAATAAATAGGTTCGTGTTCGCGTTAGGAAACTTGAGGAAAGTGGCTGGAGAAGAATCTGCCCTATTAGCTTATCATGGTTATGTTGCGTCGGTATTGTGGTACGGACTAATAGTTTGGGGGAACTCTACCGACGTACTTCATGCCTTTATAGTGCAGAAGAAATGTATCCAAGCTTTGTGCGGTGTCGGTCCGTTTGAACCCTTTCGGCCATTGTTTTGCCGACTTGATCTTTTGACTCTAACGGGACTCTACATAATAGAAATAGTCAAATTTGTCCGTAATATTTTTTTACAAAATTGGAACAGAATCCTAAATTAAGAGACCGAGACCTTACAAGTTTAATAAATCCATTCTGTACTGCTTTATTAAAAAAAAAGAAGGTTTTATAATGACTATAAAAGTGTACAATAAATTACCCGTACAATTAAGCTTCCTACTAGGTATTTTTGGTCAAGATTACGAAAATGGCTAGTAAAGAAATGTTATTATGAAATCAATGTTTCTTTTTAATGATAATGATACATACATACATATAATCACGCCTTTATCCCTAATGGGGTAGGCAGAGCGTAAACGACCTAAACAAAGGTCGTTCCGCCACGTTTGACAAAGTTTTGAGGGTTATTTAAGATAGAATTCTAGGTATATTGCTGTAGTGACAGGTTGTCAGCCCATCGCCTAAATTACAATATACTGAAACCCTCGGATCCCTTAGCTGGATCTTACAGCATGCCCGGGAGGAAATGCAGCTGGCTCATTCTATGTTTTTCTCTCGCTCCCAGACCAGCATGGAAGTGAAATGATAATGATAACTGAAGATAAATAGATATATTTCTTTTTAATGTAATTTTGCATGCCAATAACTAGCGCAACACGCTTGCGATTTTATAATTACTGTAAGACCTTGTTGCCGTGTCTGCTTGCTAATATAGTAGATTTTACGACAAGTGCACAAAACAAGTCATTTTGTCCGAGATTCTTAGCTACCCGAGCAGGGTAAGGGCTGATATTAAGTCAAGGACAAAAATGGGTGGTTTGTGCACGAGTTACAAATCTGCTTTTCACTTTATCAATTGCGAGGTATTCCCGCCATTTAAGTTTTTTAATATTTGGACATGAAATATTAGGCTTGGGCTGGAGACCTATACAGCCAACTAAATTAAACTAATATTGTAATAACGAATCAAATACACTATCGTACTCGAATTTAATTTTTAATATCATATTATGCCCTTAAAAACACAAAAGGCAATTAATTTGAAGTAAATATTTTTAAATAACAAGTTCTATCTATGAACTTTATATAGTGTTTGGCTGTATGCCCTTATTTTCTTTGCATAGATGAGATGCATTTATGAGTAGATACGTTTTTGCCCTTGTGCACAAAATTGCTTCCATGCTGGACTGCGAGCGAGAGAAAAACATAGAATGTGCCAGCTGCATTTCCTCCCGGGCATGCTGTAAAAACCAGCTAAGGGATCCGAGGGTTTCTGTATATTGCAATTTAGGCGACAGGCTGACAACCTGTCACTACACAATAAAACTACAAATCTATCTTAAACAACCCTCAAAACTTTGTCATACGTGGCGGAACGACCTTTGTTTAGATCGTTTACGCTCTGCCTACCCTATTAGGGATAAAGGCGTGATTGTGTGTGTGTGTGTGTGTGTGCCAAATATTAAATTTTGTGCAGCCACAAAATGGCGCGTACCGAGCATGAGAAGTGAAAAAGATATTTCTAAATTTTTATTTCTGAATGGCAATTGTCGCAGCTACCATTATAGATATAGGGTAGTGTGAAATAAAACATGGAATCATTTCATAACGTCATTTATTTAAATTCTCCCAACAACACTGTTTTACGTAAACCTACGTCAGTATCCCATATTAACAAAAATAAATTACTAGCTTTATTTAAATAACTAACTTCAAGTAAAGAATTTCAACTCTTTAAATTATAATATCAAACAACACTCGTAAGAATTTTTATCATGCTCTTAGTATATTTTATGATTCATAATCATCAATGGTGCAAATGTACAGTTAAATTCACAATTATGTTACATCTTGTGTTGATAAGATGTTGTTGTATTTTTGTAATACTATAATTATACCTATAGAGTATAATTTGATATTTTGCATTATAGCCTCGCTTATCAAACAAATTGTACTGTGCTTTATATGAAAAGGGAGTTGAGTGTATAAAAGTTAACACAATTATGTTCAAACCAGATGAACATTTAATAGTACATTAGTCCGAGGCCGAAAAAAAAAACAATTTATGGCCGATTAAATTTGCTACTTCCATGCTGGCCAGGGAGCGAGAGAAAAACATAGAATGTGCCAGCTGCAACTCCTCCCGGGCATGCTGAAAAAACCAGCTAAGGGATCCGAGGGTTTCAGTATATTGTAATTTAGGCGATGCGCTGACAACCTGTCTATCTTATAAATCTATCTTAAATAACCCTCCAAATTTGTCAGACGTAGCGGAACGACCTTTGTTAGGTCGTTTACGCTCGGCCTACCCCATTAGGGATAAAGGCGTGATTATATGTATGTACGTATGTAAATTTGGAAGACCTTAACGCAGTCGAGGACTTCCAATGCATACGAGACCTTAAATTGCTATTTCAGCTGAGAGAAGTACTTTTCTCTCATTTTGCGAGGAAACAAAAATATTACACTTAAAAACATCAAACTTGCGATTCCTCCATGGAATTTTATGGCTTGGGTGCGAGTTCTTTAAGCCTTGCATGGTGCACATTCCATTTTGTATATTTAAAAAAATATATGCTCATTCAAGAAAAAATAATCAATAATGTGACCTGAAAAACACCTAAACCACAGGATACATAATGATACTACATACAAAATGGACACTCACCTCCCCATTCCGATATATGTCACACTCCGCGCCGGATGGTGGGACACATTGTGGGTACGTTTAGCGGGCATGGCGTTCGCATGTTTCCCAGTGTAACGGAAATAATAAAGGTTTGTGTTCCAAAGATGGTTAGGTACTGTTCCGTGTACGGATGCCTTTCTAGCACAAGATATAACACCAACAGGAACTTTTTTAGATTCCCTAGTGATGAGAGACGGTATGTAACTTCATACAAAATATGCAACCTAACCTATTCTAACTATTCAGTTACAGTGAACTACTATAAAACGTTGGTTTAATCAAGAACCAGATTAATCATCGGTATAAATATCAAAAGATAATGACCGGTATAACAAAATTTGTCAACCCTTATAACACGCACACAAACGCATGCCAAGTGCAATATGCCGTCTGTCGATGTGTGACCAAAATGTCATTGTAGTAAGGAGTGTCCGAGCTGTGCCTAAACCATACTATTGTGTCCTTAAGGGGATCCCCGGTGCACGCCAGCGCCCTCATCAGTTAAAAATCATTACTTACTAAAAACGCTATCAATCGAAAATCCGGTAGATCAGATTGAAGTAGAGGTACTAAAGTGTATTTTAAGCATCGTAAATTGAAAATTTTTTTTGACCGATGGGGGCGCCACTTAGCCCAGGGAAGCCCCTTAAAGACTTCGTAAAGCTTAAAGCTTTGTTAATTTAATTTTTGTCGTTTGGAGAAATTGCTGAAACATAGGTTTTGTTATTTTTAGATAATAAAGTTTTTTCGAGCAAAAGAAAGAAAAGTACTGTTATAAAAATATAATAAATTAAGCTTATTTGTTTATGAAAATAAATACCCGTTCATTAAAGCCAAAAGTAACTAACCGCACTAACCGCCAACCATAGCGTAAATATAAAATATTAAAGTTACCTATAGTATTTCCAACCCAGTTTTAAAATAAATGTAATCAGAGTTTCATGTCTTTTAACCGAAGAACTTGTTTCTAAAATTAATTTTAGCTATTGGATATGACAACATAATGAAATAGTAGTTTTAGTAATTTAACTAATTTGCCAACACGTATAATATATTTTTTTAAACATGTTTTTGTATAAAAAGACATGTAACTTTGTTTACTTTTATTCTAAAACTTATTTTAGAAACAAGATCTTCGATCAAAAGACATAAAAATTTGTTTACATTTTCTAAAACCAAATTGGAAATACTATAGGTAAATACAGCTAATCTTTCTGACTACTGCTTTTGCCAGAGCTTACCATCATCAATATAATTACAGAGCATTCAAAATAAAATGTCTAAAATAAAATTTTATCTAGATTTTGCTTCTTCTTCTTCTGTCGAGTGGGTATCGAGTCTATCGACCCTAGGAACCCTGGTGTCAGAGTTTTACAACCGCCTAGTAGCACAACTATCAGGCCTCTGACATGGTTATATTTTGCTAACCGCTCATCCTCATAACCCCCTAGCCACGTTTTCGTTGTCCTGATCCTGTTGCTTAATGAGGTTCCAGTAGAAGCCTTTCGTCTTCTTCAACTGCTCGTGGGTTCCCATCTGTGGATTAAGGAAATGATAACTTTGAGAAGAGAAAAAAGAAGATTGAAAAATGACCAAGAAATACGGTATTTGCCTACTAGTCAAATCAGCAACTTTTTATGAAATGTCAATAACGCTTATTTGTATGAAAATAGTGGGTTATGACGTCACTCGCCAGTAAATATTGACTACTAATATTAATAACTTCTATATTTTTAATTCGATTGTTAAATAATTAATGAGATGCACAGTATTTTTAGATCCACAGTTTTAAGTATAAACGTATTAACGTTTTTTTTTAGCCACCCAGTCAACATGCCTACTTTCGAAGAGGGTGCAGGTATAGCTAAACTTTTAAGGTGGAAAAATAAATTAATGTCGCCACCGTCGCACTAATGTCCACCAATCCCTCGCCAGGAGCCGTATTGCTGAATCACTCGAATCGAATTCGCATACGAAAGACTAACGTTCGCATGGAAAGTTGTATGAAAATCGTATGCGAAAGTTATTATTTCCGGCCCCAGTCCGTTAATTGGCTTGTCTTATTCTCCTGACAGAGATTCAAAGACTTATTCTATTCTAAACATACAGAGCAAATCATTCCACAAATTACATAACATATTACCGTGGAAGGCACGTGTAAAAGTACAGAATTAGAATAAACAAATACCTAACTGCTTTATTTTATACCGAATGTAAGAGACAGCGTCCCGTAAATTCATAGGGGTTGCTCAGTCAACGATACTGAACAAATTCCACCAAGAAATTCTTAGTGGCTTTTCCATACAAAATTTCCACCTCGATCACACAATTAGTATGGAAAACCCATTTTTTCACATACTGAAATAATTTCTTGGTGAAAGTTGTACAGTGTCGTTGACTGAGCAACCCCTATTAGTTTCCCCTATTAGACCCTGTCCCTTATACCCGTTTTAGGACGTGTAATGTTTTCAAAAACATTGTAGCAAAACATATTAGAACTAGTTATAAACTATCAGATTTATTCATAAATATTTCAATAGCATTATACATTTTTTTCAAGAATAGTTCAATTGTTAGGTATCTACTTTTGTAACCTACTGCACTTACTACCTACCTACTTTACTTCCATTCTGGACTGGGAGCGAGAGAAAAACATAGAATGTGCGAAATATTGTAATTTAGGCGAAAGGCTAAAAACCTGTCACTACAGCAATATACCTACAAATCTATCTTAAATAACCCTCAAGAGTTTGTCAGACGTGGCGGAACGACCTTTGTTTAGGTCGTTTACGCTCTGCCTACCCCATTAGAGATAAAGGCGTGATTATATGTATGTATGTATCCATCTTAAATAACCCTCAAAACTTTGTCAGACGTGGCGGAACGACCTTTGTTTAGGTCGTTTACGCTCTGCCTACCCCATTAGAGATAAAGGCGTGATTATATGTATGTATGTATCTATCTTAAATAACCCTCAAAACTTTGTCAGACGTGGCGGAACGACCTTTGTTTAGGTCGTTTACGCTCTGCCTACCCCATTAGAGATAAAGGCGTGATTATATGTATGTATGTATGTATCTATCTTAAATAACTCTCAAAACTTTGTCAGACGTGGCGGAACGAACTTAGTTTAGGTCGTTTACGCTCCGCTATTCTTCTTCATAGCGAGTGGATTATTTTTTTCTCGAGTTGAACAACTTGTCAGAGTTTTGAAATCGCCTAATAGCAAGCACATCTATTAGGCCTCTGACTTGGTTTTTGAGCATCGACCACTATCAAAAACAGCGACCGGGACCGACAGCTTAACGTGCCCTAAAGCACGCACAAGCAAGCACGGAATCTTTTTTCTTTTCGTACAATCAGGTTCAAATGTTCTGCCTGCAATGTCCTAACCAATCTATTCCTTAGATTGGTTAGGACCTCACAAAGTGAGTGATTATCAAATATGAATTTCCGTGTTCCCCCCTGGGCATCGAACCCAGGACCTCCGAATCGTAAGTCCATGGCTCTATATTCTTATTATTTTGAACTTACTTCAACAATCCTGCCCTTATTGAGCACAACGATGACGTCAGCGTTCATAACAGTAGACAATCTATGCGCAATGACCAGTGTAGTTCTCCCTTTGGAAACTTCTTCAAGGGCATTCTGAACAACTTTCTCGCTGGCCGAGTCGAGGGCACTGGAAGATAAAGAAAATTGGAGTTAGATTGGCAGAAATTAGTTCGAAATGAAAGAGTCGCTTTTCTGTCATTCTTCTTCTGTCGTGTCGGTTTCGAGTACATCGAGCCGATGAACCCTGGTGTCAGAGTTTTTAAACCGCCTAATAGCACAACTTGTAAGTCAACAGAGAAAGAGTCATGATCATCTTTTCTGCTTCTACAATTTCTATACCCAAAGGTTGCTTGGTAGAAATGGCTGCTTTAGCAAAAAGGCCGCCTATATTGTACTGTCACGTTTGTTCTTTTTTATTTCTGTTGTATGTGTTTCTTTGTGCAATAAATAATTTTGTATTGTATTGTATCATTTCGATGATTCGTCTCTCTCGTCCCTTACATTACTTGCGTCCCTCTCGTTGCTTGCTTCTGCAAAGTCCCTCATGTGCCTTTTGTCTCTTACACCCTAGCGTCTCCCTCGTCTCTCTTGTCCATTACAATATTCGAGCGACTTTAGTCTCTTTCGTCCTTAATGTCATTCGCGTCCCTTTTATCGTTGGACGAAATAACCGCTGGACGCGTCACCCAACGAAAATGTATGAGGACTCGTTCAATCAAAACTCAGGTATGACAGATAATACCTGAACAAATATAAAATAACGCGCTTCCTAACATATTTGTTTATTTGTGACACTTTTTAAATATTCGGGTTTACGTCAAAATTGCACGTCCAGAGGTTGTTCCGTCCAAGCTTTTATCCCTCTTGCCTCTTACCTCCCCTAAGTCCCTCCCGTTCCTTGCGTCTATTTTGTCCTTCTTAGCGTCCTTAATCCTTATATCATTTTCCACTAATTTCGGAAACCTGTTGCAATTCAACATGTCGCTATCTTACCTAGTGGCTTCATCCAGTATAATAACGGGCGGGTTCTTCAGCACGGCCCTGGCTATAGCTATCCTCTGTTTCTGTCCCCCACTTAGTGACATTCCCCTCTCTCCTACTAAGGTGTTGTATCCGTCGGGGAAGCCCTGGATAAACTCGTGGGCGTTTGCTGTCATCGCTGCGTTTATTATCTGTAAACAAATAAATATTTTTAGTAAGTAACTGAGTGAGTAAGTGAGAGTGTAAAAGAGGGCTTGATTGAGTGACTGTCAGTACGTGACTGTGAGTGGGTGAGTGAAGGAATATCTGAGTGAGCGACTGTAAGCGTGTGAGTGGGTGGGTGAGTAAGTGAAAGAGTGAGCGAGTGAGTGATTGTAAGTGTATGAGTGGGTAAGTAAGTGAGTGGCTCAGAATGTATGAGTGAGTGAGTGGCTCCTAATGTTCGAGTGAGTGAGTGCGTGAGCATGTGAGTGTGTGATTGAGAGAAATTAAGCGAGTAGGAGTGAGTGAGTGATTTCTTAAGTAAGTAATATAGTGACCTCAGTGTCGCTGGCGTCAGGCTTCCCGTATCTGATGTTCTCCTTGATCGTGGTGGCGAACAGCACCGGCTCTTGGCTGATCAAACCTAGCGCGCGCCCGCGGAGCCACTTGCTGTCCATTTCTCGATCGTCTGTGCCGTCTGTTGTCAGAGTGAGACAGATATAGTGACCTCAGCGTCGCTGGCGTCAGGCTTCCCGTATCTGATGTTCTCCTTGACCGTGGTGGCGAACAGCACCGGCTCTTGGCTGATCAAACCTAGCGCGCGCCCGCGGAGCCACTTGCTGTCCATTTCTCGACCGTCTGTGCCGTCTGTTGTCAGAGTGAGACAGATATAGTGACCTCAGCGTCGCTGGCGTCAGGCTTCCCGTATCTGATGTTCTCCTTGACCGTGGTGGCGAACAGCACCGGCTCTTGGCTGATCAAACCTAGCGCGCGCCCGCGGAGCCACTTGCTGTCCATTTCTCGACCGTCTGTGCCGTCTGTTGTCAGAGTGAGACAGATATACTGACCTCAGCGTCGCTGGCGTCAGGCTTCCCGTATCTGATGTTCTCCTTGACCGTGGTGGCGAACAGCACCGGCTCTTGGCTGATCAAACCTAGCGCGCGCCCGCGGAGCCACTTGCTGTCCATTTCTCTGACATCTATGCCATCGATTGTCACTGAGCCGTCGTTTACGTCGTAGAACCTGAAAATCATAGAGGTTAATATTATTTTTATTTTATTTTGTATTTCAACAGGTAAAGATATAGGGCAGGTGTCTATAGTGTCTGTCTTGTGTCTATTTAACAGTTTATTGTACACAATAAAATACAAAGAACATATACATATAAAACAAAACAACAACAGGCACAGCTTGTGTCTCTTGGCGACTTGATATTTTAGTTAATTTGTAAAAAAAACAGTATTTAAGTAGATTTTTAACAGGATTTATGAATTAGTATAGTTAAGACTAGGGCTTATAGAAATATTTATAGAATAATTCGAAAAAGTGGCCAAAAAAGGTACACTGGTCAGAACCGGGACACCTGACCTAATAATACTTAAATTGAATACAAGACAGAAAGCCAATAAATATGAGAAATATTGAATTTTTAAGAGACAATACATTGGTTGCAAAAAGTGTTATTTAGTTTAAATGTATATGGGAAGGTCATAGAGTTTTTCGGTGTAGTTATTACCCATTTGCTGAAACAGAATACTGCGAAAAAATGGTGTAGTAGATAGAGTAACTGCCTCCTGAGCGGGAGGTCGTGTTTCGAATCCCACCAATGTGTTTCTCGGTTTTCGAATTTCATATGTACATTCATTCGGCGCTTTTTCCGTGCTTCGGAAGGCACGTTAAGCCTTTGGTCCCGGTTAATATCGTTTGATACCGTAGATATTAGCCGTTAAGCGATGTCAGAGGCCAGTGCTAAGCATTGGCGGCTTGAAAACTCTGATCTAATCTAGGATTGGGTCTGGTTTCCCTTCTGGGTTGCGGAGGTCAGATGGCAGACGCTCTGTATAAAAACCAGTATCCTCGTTCAATCACCTAGACTAGGTAGCCGACCCGAGAGATACGGGATAAGGCTAGGGAGATGATGATGATGACGATTTAGAAAGCTTTTAAAACGATTTTCAGAAGATCATACATGCTACCTTTCTTCCATGGTGGACTATGAGTAAGAGAAAAACATAGAATGTGCTAGCTGTATTTCCTCCCGGGATTGCTGTAAAAACCAGCTAATCCTAGGGTTTCTCTATATTGCAATTTAAGCGATCGGCTTACAACCTGTCACTACAGCAATACAAGTGTATTATTTATTTTAGATTTGTAGGTACAAATCTATCTTAAATAACCCTCAAAACTTTGCCAGACGTGACGGAACGACCTTTGTTTAGGTTGTTTACGCTCTGCCTACTTCATTAGGAATAAAGGCGTAAATATATATATATATATGTATAGGCAGATGCTATCAGACGGGTGTAAACTTTCTATGTATGGCCTTTTTAGGTACGCACCTTTCTAACAAACATGCAATAGTTGATTTTCCATTGCCAGAGGTACCAACGATGGCTACAGTTTTGCCTGCAGGGATCTTCAAGTTGAAGTGTTTGAGGACCACCTGAAGAAATCAAAACATTTATTAAAAAACTACAATTTTTTTTTCTAATAGGTTTGCTTTTGGCTATCTTTTCAGTCATTGGTGACAGACAAATTTATCGATAAAGTCAATTCTTAGGTTAAATTCAATTCAATTAAGTAAAAAGAACATAATTCTCTATAAATCTTCCATGCTGGACTGGGAGTGAGAGAAAAACATAGAATGTGCCACCTGCATTTCCTCCCGAGCATGCTGTAAAAACCAGCTAAGGGATCTGAGGGTTTCAGTATATTGTAATTTAGGCGATGGGCTGACAACCTGTCACTACAGCAAAATACGTACAAATCTTTCTTGAATGGCCCTCAAGACTTTACCAGACGCGGCGGAACGGCCTTTGTTTAGGTCGTTTACGCTCTGCCTACCCCATTAGGGATAAGGGCGTGATCATATGTATGTAAATATGATATTATATGCCATGCCGATGAGATACAATCTTGATAAATAAATAAAAAATCTATGCTTACCGCGTCCGGTCTTGTAGGGTAACCGAAGGTGACATCCTTGAACTCAATATCCCCCCGAAACTGGTGGAACTTGATCATCTTGGTGCCAGACGTATCCATCTTGCCCTCTTTGTTTATGTACTGGAAGTAAAAACATTTAATAAACATACATACATACATACATATCATCACGCCCTAATGGGGAAAAAACATAAAATGTGCCAGCTGCATTTTCCCACGGACATGCTGTAAAAACCAGCTAAGGGGTCATAAAAACTATAACAGAGGCGGTTTAAAAACTGTGATAATAGGATTTATGGAGTTAAGTTAGGATTTAAGAAGTTACAAAAACCGTGTCAAATATATTTTAGATCGATTAGAATGTCTTTAAGCGATCTAAAATATATTTGACACGTTCATTGGATGCTTTGTTGATAGAGGACGTTACAAAAACTATACCAGAGGGTTCATCGGGTCAATATTTACCTCAAACACGCGTCCGCCCGCACTTATACCCTTCACAACCGATCCGAATAACAAACTCAATTGCGCCACAGATCTCTGCACCGTCTGAGCATTTACTAGGAACGCCATCACTTCCCCGGCTGTCATCTGGTTGGTGGACATCAGGTGACCGCCTAGGAACATCGTTGATAGGACCATGCTGGAAACAATCGTATTTTTACAGTTTATGGTACAGTCAGCAAAGGAGACAATAAAATGGCACACAATAAAATACAAAGAAAACAAAGACACAACATGTAGTTGGAGCTTTTTATAAGAAATCTCCTCTATTTTAATTTAGTGTCTTGTATAAAAAAGACGCCTAAAAGACATTTGCATTTTTTTGTAATGTGATGAAATTGTAAATTAATTTATTTATTTGAAAATTTATTTTTTGTAACTATGGAGCAATGTGGAATAAATGATTTTATTATTATTATTTTGGAAAGATTTCCTCTTGACTCTAGGATAGACGGAACTAAGATAGACTCGACGATGGAGCGAGCTCATTTAGAAGCATCAAAGGCACTGTAATTTTCATACACCAATGGAACATGGTGGCTGCTTTACTGGGCACCCGACTATTGGGTTGGTCGCTATTATTGGTAGGGTATCGAAACTAAAGTATCCATACAATACTCGATACCAGTATCAGCATCGGAAAAAAAGTATCAATACCTTACAGCATCAAGTACTTTTTATATTTCCCTTTACGCATTCAACCGTACTTTGTTCCTTGCAAAATTGCTACTTAAAACTTACATACATACATATAGTCACGCCTTTAACCCTAATGAGGTAGGCAGAGCGTAAACGACCTAAACAAAGGTCGTTCCGCTACGTCTGACAAAGTTTTGAGGGTTATTTGAGATAGATTTGTCGGTATATTGCTTAGTGATAGGTTGTAAGCCCATCGCCTATGTGAACGTATTTTATATGAATTTGTGTAGTAATGGGGGCAAAGGGAGTTACAGTGTGCAAACATAGATATTTATTGCTTTGTGCTTAGTAATCGCATGTAGTTATATTTTTTTAATAGAAGTTCTGATTTCAAAAAAAATATCGAGTACTAGTAAAAGTATCAATACTAGTATCGCATTAATAAAACTTTTTTCTTATTTCTGATTTAATTATAGGTTAAGGGTAAAGCACATTGGTTATTTATTTTGGTACTTACTATTTTTGGTCGTTGTAAGTCTGTCTGTTTTGGTTTTTATTTGGTCTTAGGATTCGATATTTAGATCGTTTTTTTTTCCTTGAATATTTTTACGTCACCTTTCATATGTTTGGGACACTTACGGCTATATAAGATAAGATTTTTACGTAAACATAACGTACGTTATCCTAACTCATAACTTACCCATTGAGGAACAGATTGGTGCCAGCTTGGAACATCCCCACACCTAATCCCAGTTCCATACTCATTTCTGCCGCTTTTTCAACTTCTTCTGCGAACATTTGCGCTTCGTTCTCTTCGCCTGCGAACGCTCGTACCGTTCTCATGTTTGATATCGCTTCTTCTGCTACCAATGTTGCTTTTTCTTGCTGTAAAGAAACAAAACACGTTACTAATTTGTAGTTTCACCAAAGTATTTTTAAGAAGGATAGATATAGGAGATATCGCCGCTCCGGACGCTCCAGATGAACTATAATCTGGCAAATGGCAGTTCATAGTTATTCCCCTTATTTTATTTTATTTATATTTATTGGGAGATTGCCAAAGATCGAGAGAGGTGGAAGAAGGATGGGGAGGCCTTTGCCCAGCAGTGTGTCCCACTGCATAGGCTAATAATAATAATATTTATTTATTTGGCAAATCATTAGCGACAATAAAAAAATAATACAAAAATATACAAAACTGAGAGCTATTTACAGATTTGCACATATAGAAAACGAGATAGAGCAAACTAGCAAAACCATTAATACTAAATATACATAAAATGAGACAAGGATCACTGAATGTGCAATGGAATGGAATGATCAGCAATGTTTTTTTAAAAGACGAAAATTATAATATAAACTAAGTACATAATAAGATATTTATAGAATACAAAAAAAAAATACTATTCACCAGAAAAACTCTCGCTTAGAAGCTTTCTCGCAGTGCTGACGCTAGTGTTAAATATGTCAAGATCGAATTTTAGCGATAAAGTATTAAAAACTTATGGATGCATCACCCCACTTCTTCGTAAAGTCGTAAGGCTAGCGAGGCGATCGACTCAATACCTACACGACAGAAGAAGAAGAAGGTCAACTAAAGGGATGAACGCAGGGAATAGGAACAGCATCCTTTGTGAGTTGGGAAATTCGGTAAATACTTAGTAGGAGTAATAAATTCCCGTAGTAGATATATTACTTTATATTTTTAGAAGCTAATATGGTGGTTGTATTAAATTTTATCTTCATAGCAAAGAAATGCTAACCTGTTGTTGCGCTTCCCTGGACAGTTTCCTCAAAAGAGAGCCAATGAAAGTGCCCCCGATCACAACAGACGGCACACACACTAACGTAAGACCTGTTAGTTGCGGCGACAGTACCAAAAGACTCACTGCCGATCCAACAACCTGAATAATAAATAGAAAAAGAATATTGTAGTTCAGCTATTAAAAATAAAGACTAGGTTGAAGCTGTAACAAACAAATATGAATTATTTTACTTCTTGGAATACTTAAAGAACTCAATTTATAAATATTTGAGACATTGGTACCGTTTTCTTCAGGACACAACTTAACTAATACATACATACATATAATCACGCCTTTATCCCTAATGGGGTAGGCAGAGCGTAGACGACCTAAACAAAGGTCGGTCCGCCACGTCTGACAAAGTTTTGAGGGTTGTTTAAGAAAGATTTGTAGATATTGCTACAATGACAGGTTATCGGTCCATTGCCTAAATTTCAATATACTGAAACCCTTGAATCCCTTAGCAGGTTTTTACAGCATGCCAGGAAGGAAATGCACCTGGCACATTCTATTTTTTCTTTCGCTCCCATTCAGCATAGAAGGAATTTTATAACTTCTGTAGTAACAGGTTGTCAGTCTATCGCCTAAATAACAATATACAGAAACCTTTGGATCCCTTAGCTGGTTTTTACAGCATGCCCGGGAGGAAATGTAGCTGGCACATTCTATGTTTTTCTCTCGCTCCCAGTCCAGCATGGAAGTAACTTAACTAAACTGTTGCCATCCTTTTCTGTTCGCTCATGACAGAAAATGCCATTGTTTCTATTGATGGTATTTATATTAGTTAAGTCGTGATTTTTGCACTTCCATTTTGGACTGGGAGCAATAGAAAAACATAGAATGTGCCAGTTGCATTTCCTCCCGGGCATGATGTAAAAACCAGCTAAGGGATCCGAGGGTTTCAGTATATTGCAATTTAGGCGATAAACTGACAACCTGTCACTATGGCAATATACCTACAAATCTATCATAAATAACGTTCAAAACCTTGTCAGACGTGGCGGAGCGACCTTTGTTCAGGTCGTTTACGCTCTGCCTACCCCATTAGGGATAAAGGAGTGATTATATGTATGTATATGACTTTTGCAGCTACAAATTGCTACCAACGGTCCACAGTTTAAAGTTAACTATGAGATTTATTTAATTTGAAACATTTGTAAAGCATACATACATACATATAATCACGCCTTTATCCCTAATGTGGTAGGCAGAGCGTAAACGACCCAAACAAAGGTCGTTCCGCCACGTCTGACAAAGTTTTGAGGGTTATTTATGATAGATTTGTAAGTATATTGCTGTAGTGACAGGTTGTCAGCCCATCGCCTAAATTACAATATACAGAAACCCTCGGATCCCGTAAAGTATCTTATATAAGATCTTGTGAAGCATACCTGTGTAATACCTCGCAATCCCCCAGAGATTGTTTGCTTAAAAGAACTTTTAAAGTCTTGTACATCTACTGTTAACCTGAAATAAAGAAAATACAATTATTTCACTATATAAAAGACTTTTGTAATTCTTCAAGTATAACATAACAAGACATATAGGCATATAAAAGGCATTTGAAGGGCTTACACACAAATCAAACCATTTCCTTCAATATTAATTTTATTATTTCATAAATTTGGAGAAGTAATTTGGCCCCGGTTGATGAAGAACCCAACAACATTTGCAGAGCTGTTTGTTTGACTTTCTATACACCCAATTATGCGTTAACTTCGCGAAATGTCCCTTTGAATTTCTTTTCTTTTTAGTAGAAAAGAAATTCAAAGGCATTTGAACTAAATCTATCAAAAAAGGATCAGTTTGCGAAAAGGACCTTATAAGACAGAGACATTTTGCGAAACGGACATTCTGCGAAGTAATGAATTATACATAATACCTACCATTAAAAGTAGAAAAGAAATTAACTTATGAGTTACTAGCGACCCGCCCCGGCTTCGCACGGAAATTATCAGCGTTTCTCTAGTATATTATGCATGTATTATACATATAAACCTTCTTCTTCTTAAATCACTCTATCCATTAAAAGCAACCGCATCAAAATGCGTAGTTTTAAAGATTTATGCATACATAAGGATATAGGGACAGAGAAAGCGACTTTGTTTTATACTATGTATTGATGTGTTACCTATTAACCAGCTCCCCGGTCCTTTCCTGGTCAAAAAAGGCCATATCCTGGTTGAGTATGGAAACAAACAAGTCCTGTTTCATTTGAGCTGCTACCTTCTCACCGACTTGTGCCAGCAAGTGGATGTAGAAGAATGTGAATGCGGCCTGGAAATGGCAAAAGAAAAAACAAAGGAAGTACGCATTCTCAAATTATCATCATCATCCGCTTGCCCTTATCCCATTTACTTGGGGTCGGCACAGTATGTTATCTTCTTCGATTCATCCCTGTCAGCCGTCAGTTCAACACTCACACCTGTTTTAGACATATCATCTTTCACGCAGTACGCATTCTCAAATGTAATCACCTTATTGATTTTGTTCTTCTATCAAGCCACATATCCCAAGGTTCATGATTTCATGTATGTGTTGTAGGATGATTTGATAAATCGAATCTTCGCGAAAATCCTAGGGATTTTGCGGATAATTAGACAATGGTAAAAACATTGCCAAATCTTACTGGCAAAACTCAGGAATTTTGCGAAAAAACCCGTTGTTCTAGTAGTAAGTAGTAGTAACATTTTGACGCCCCGTATAGCCTAGTTGGCAGTGAATCTGCCTGCTACGCAGAGGGTCTTGGGTTCAATTCCCGGCCGGGCAGACATTTGAATTAAAACTACGTAAAAGATACCTCAAAATTCATACCTGACCAATGTACAAGATTATCAGCTTTATAGCTGGCCATTTGATCTGCTCCATGAAATCTTGCTGGGAGCTTTTCATGTTAGCGAGAACATTCACTATCACCCCTAACATTCCCGGGATGTACACATTCAAGAAAGCAACTGCTAGTGCGGACTGGAAGGATAAAACATTAAAATTAATGAAGGTATACAATTCCTTCTATGATGAATGGGAGGGAAAGAATACATAGAATGTGCCAGCTGCATTTCCTGGCATGCTGTAAAAAGCAGCTAAGGGATCCGATAGTTTCAGTATATTGCAATTTAGGTGATGGACTGACAACCTGTCACTGCAGCAATACCTACAAATCTATCTTAAATAACCCTTAAAACTTTGTTAGACGTTTGTTTGGGTTGTTTACACTCTGCCTACCCCATTGGAAATAAAGGCGTGATTATATGTATGTATACAATTACAAATTTATATAATTACAATTGCACAACTTTTCTTTTGTTATGTTTTATTAATAAAGTGTTTTCTTGTGCAATAAAGAATATATAATATCTTAAAATTCATATTGTGCATTATTTTGTAAATAAATCTGCAAGGAATACCAACAATTAGTAAAAAATACGTAAATACTTTTGTGTGAAACTGGTAGAGAACTGGAACTTTGTCAATAGATAGACCTTGAAAATATATTTTTAAAAGCTCTTATGTTTGTTTTCTTAAATAAAACACATGTATATTCATTTCGAAGTTTACTTACCGCTACAGCAGCTATACACAGCCATTTATGAGGTTTGAGATATGCAAAGAACCTTGGCCAATCAAACTTAGCACTATCCTCATTCAAATTTGGCCGTCTCTGTACTGTCCTTGAATTTCCTACTTTACAATATGCTACACCATTTTCTAACAACAAACGGGCACCTAAACCTATACTAACTCCTGTACACAACTTCCAGGGACTACATATTAGAAAAAAGCTAGACTTATCACTTTTGCCTTGACTTGCTTTGACCTCAGTAAAATAACGGTTTACAACTTTCGACGGCTTGTTTTTGATTAAATTCGTAAAGTAGGTATTGCTTTTAGCTGGAAGTAACCTGTAAATAGAAAGTTTCATTGAATGTTTATGAATTAATTGAAAATGAAGTAAAAGTATAGGTTAGAAATTTTACCTCTGTCTCATCAACAAACAGGAATGACTTTGTAATAACTGCCACATTTTTCTAGTGAGGTATTTATTGGTTCATAAGATTAGAAGTCGTATTACTATACTTTTCTCTAAAATTACGACGAAATTACTTGATTTCTACAACTAAATTAATTAGAAACAAATGTCAAAATAATAACGTCAGTTGTCAAATAATAGCGTTCTTATAGTAAATAACCAAAGTATGTTTATGAAAAAATAATAGTGGTAGAGGCTGTATAGTAACTAAAGGACGTTGTTTATTGGCTACATAAACACAGGTTGCGCTTTAGTTGAAATTCTATAGCGTTATCAAGAAAAATAAGACGTTCCAATTTCTTATAACCATTACTTTATTCTAATATATCGATTTTAGCTTAAACTAAACAGCAAAAGCACATTGGATGCGTTTATGAAGACAGCTATTATGATATATTTTTTATTTAAGTTCTAAACATTTTTTAAGGCACATTGATCGAGCGCTCTTTTCCAGACAACCTCTTGACCGATTCCTTGAGGATGCAACTTAACAAAATCTTGACTAAGTTGTTGCCGTCTGTTTCTATCCTCTGACGAAAAAATTTTTTTTGCAACTATGAATTGCTACCCCTGGTGCACCTTATAATATGATGAAAGTCTGGGAATGCATAAGCAAACTGTTAGGAAAGATAGGATAACAAAACTGAAGAACTTTCACATAAAAATCTGTTAGGAGATTTTGTCTTTCGCTTTTTGTAAAAAATTACCACTTTGATCTTCGGGATGAATTTTAATCCAAAGATAGATAAATAGATAAACGTTTATTGCATAAAAACAACACACATGTAACAAATGAAGAAAAACAAAAAACAGGTATGAACATAAAAAAAGGATACTTATACGTTAAATATGTAGTAGGTACCTACATTTTGTTGCATGTGTGCTGAAGCGATGCAGAGGGTCAGAGCTCAGTGTATGATTGCTCATAAAGAACAACACTGCTTCTCAGTTCTCACCCAAAGGAAGTGACGGGTCCTTGATTGAGTGTAGGAAACGAGTAAAACTAAACCAGAAACTGTGTTTAAAAATATCAAAATTAATTAAATATCTTGTAATAGAATAAAGAATAATGTCTCAGTGCATGTTTAGTGATTGTTATTTAAAATTGTGTATTATTATTATTTTAATAAATTTATTATCTAAGTATAACAATAAATTTAATAAGAGATTAGTGAATCATCATTGTAACATAATATAAAAAATCGAAATAAAATAAAAAAAATAGTAAGTGATTACATACATATACATATAATCACACTTTTATCCCTAATGGGGTAGGCAGAGCGCAAAAGTGATTACAAAATGCAAATTCCATAATAAATATACATATAAAGATAATAATAATATGAATGCCCTATTACTATGTAAAACATATAAAATACAAAATGACTAGCAAACGCAAGGCAACCACTTCGGCAAGTAACTTTAGGGAATGCCTAACCTCTGTATCTCTAGTAAATGCATTTTCATGTGTTTTTTGAAAGTGTATTTAGAAGTTAGGTTCCTTATCGAAAGTGGCAAATCGTTCCAGCATTTAGTTGCCTGAAATCGGAAGCAGCCCCGGAAAGCAACAGTTCGATGTTTGTAGCAAACCAACGGTGAACGCAGGTTTCTTAAGCCATATCTATTGTGCAATAATGATATATTCAGTTTACGCCTCTAATAATTGGGTTGTTCAAATTTTATCACATCAAACAAAAGGTTTGCCAGGTGTAGCTTTTGGCGTGATTCAACATTTAGAATTTCTGCAGTGTTTAGAAATTACTTCCATGCTGGACTGGGAGAGATAGAAAAACATAGAATGTTCCAGCTGCCCTTCCTCCCGGGCATGCTGTTAAAGTTAGCAAAAGGGACTCGAGGGTTACAGTGTATTGTAATTTGGGCGATGGGTTGACAACCTGTCACTAAAACAATACATATTACAATCTAAAATTGCTCTCAATTTTTGTCGGTCGTGGCGAAGGCGCCTTTTACGGGGCGTTGAACGCTCTGCCTACCCCGTGGGGGATAGAGGCGTGATTTATGTATGTATGTAGAAATAGCGAAATATGAGCTCGAGGAGGGACCGTGAAGCAAAAGAGAAGAACGTAGGTACACAGTTAATATTTGTTAATTTATTTTATTACTTAGGAAGATTTTCTCCGAAAAAATGTAATCATCTGATATGGAAAAAGGCTTCCAGGCTTCGGAGGGCACGTTATGTCACAAACGGTGACAGAAACGGGACCCACCGTTTCTGTCTCTAACAGCGTTTGTCACACAAATTTTCAGACATTTATCAGAGGCCTTGTACCTACATAGGCAGTTGATAAACTCTGAAACCATACGAACAGTGACTCGAAAAAAGGGTGAAAATATCGAAATAAATTTTATTTATTTTTTCTAAACACCCTCAAGGCGACAAATTGTATAAAAATCGCAAGCGAAAGTTATTTTTTCGAATGCGCATTTGACTTCGAATGATTCAAAAATACGGCTCCTGCACAGATGGTCAAGTTGCTGCTTCCAGGCTTGCACCCCGATTTTGGCGCCAATACCACCATTGTTTAACTCAAGTGGCGCGATTTAACGCAATTATTTGTATTGTATTGTGTGCTTACTTATTTGATTTGTATGCCATTTTGAGTTGATGTAGAGTGATGCTGGTCTGGTGTGATTATTCGTACGCCTATTGTTAATTATGATCAAAGACTTGAAACAAGCGACAAATAGAGTAACTTGACAGTCTGTCTACGAGGAAAAGTAAAAACAGTTTATTGCACATTTTAGGCAATTTATTTCCATGCTGGACTAGGAGCGAGAGAAAAACATAGAATGTGCCAGCTGCATTTCCTCCCGGGCATGCTGTAAAAACCATCTAAGGGATCCGACGGTTTCTGTATATTGCAATTTAGGCGACAGGCTGACAACCTGTCACTACAGCAATATACCTACAAATCTAGCTTAAACAACCCTCAAAACTTTGTCAGACGTGGCGGAACGAGCTTTGTTTAGTTCGTGTACGCTCTGCCTACCCCATTAGGGATAAAGGCGTGATTATATGTATGTATGTATGTTAGGCAATGCAAATCGTTTTTAATACCTCACTAATACCGGGTGTAAGGGACAGCGTCCCGCAAACTCATAGGGGTAGCTCAGTCAACGAAACTGAACAACTATCACCAGGAAATTCTTGACGGCAGATAAAAATGACAGATAACGCATAAAACCACTGACTATAAATCAGAACCCGGAGAGAATAGATCTCCTGTCCTTTTCCAATGTTTTAAGTCTGAAAGTGACAAATAGATTTTAATTTTAGCCGGCAAATCTAAAATCGAGCTCAATACCTAATTAGTAATATATATTTTTCCCAACTCTGTTTGAAAATAAAGGTAGACAAAGTTTCGTGTCTTGTAATCGAAGATCTTGTTTCTAAAATAAGTTTTAGCCATTAGATATGACAAAATAATGAAATAGTAGTTTTAGTCAAATCGATGTCAAATCGATCTCAAACAACCCTAAAAACTTTGTCAGACGTGGCGGAACGACCTTAGTTTAGGTCCATTACGGATAAAGGCGTGATTATATGTATGTATTTTAGGCCCGAATTTATAATCTGCACAGATTGACAGCCAGTTTGAGTTAGTATCAGAAATGATATTTCAGTTTTGTAATGTGTCGTGTTAGTACTGAAATAAAGGATTTATCTATTTATTTATCACTAAGAAGCTATATACGCGTCCATGCTATACTGGGAGCGTTAGATGATCATAGAACGCTTTTGAGATTGCTTTCCTCCCGACGGGCATGCTGTATAGTAGAAGTTAACAAAAGGTTTTATAGGGTTACCTAGCCACAGTGTTAAACGTCATTTACCAGGCGTTCTATGCTCTACCTACCCCGTAATGGATAAAGGCGTGACGTAAGAACAATATTCACAAATTCTTAATACCTAATCTTAAAATTAATATGTATTAAATTCGGTCTTATTCTGAACGCGATCTCTTCTGGAAAATCTAGTTAGTAAAGTATAATAAATAAGTATAGTATTGAAATGCCTCCGTGGTCTAGCGGTCTGCGCAATGGGCTCGGTCGATTCCCGGCGGGGGACAATGACTTTGCATCGTTGTTTCTAGTTTGGTTAGGACATTGCAGGCTGATAACCTGATTGTCCGTAAAGTTAGATGATCCATGTTGTCGGATGGGCATGTAAATAGTCGGTCCTGCGCCTGATTTCTCTCTGGTCGTATCAGTGAATCTGTCCCGTCAGAATAAGAGATTGGAGGAATAGAAAGTGCACCAGTGTGTAGCGCAAACACTTGGGCACTATAAACTAGTCCTGCGCAGTTAGCAGATCTCTGGGAGACTGACCGCCATCACCAAAAATCGGTGGGAGGACTGTTATCAATATTAGCGTAGCCCGTAGCACACACGTAGCCCCGTAGCACTGAATTCATCATATTTACTATCAGTTATTCACCGGGAATTAAATTATAAAAAAATAAATATGTTTATTTTTAACAGCCTGACATGTACATAAATCGATACGTATCTTAAATGCGCACTTAAACTACTTACATACCTTATTTTATTACATTGAACAGCCTCACAACTCATAGTGCACACAGTGGTAGGTAGGTATATGATTACTTGTACAGATTTAGTTCCTGGTTCCCTAACTAGGATTCCCTGTACTGAGGGTAACCAGGTCTTCCGGTCCAATTCTTACACTAAACACTTTCACTAGGATACATTATTTATTATAAAAGACTAAGATTATTACAAAGTAATCCAATGAATTAACAATTTCCAAGTGGAATGCTGCCGCCAACTCCTTGGACTTATCAAACCCACGACCTCCGGATAGAGAACCCATGGCTCAAACCACTAAACTACAGAAGCAGTTATTAAAACCAATAATTTAGCCATATGGCCTCAAATATCAATAATAGCACAGATCTCCTCTAAGACGATAATTTATTGTTTTGGCTGCTGTCAAAATATGCAAGTATTTGACCCCTGTTCGGCCTCTAATGGCAAGGGCGTGATGCTACAGAATTTAGTAGGATTATCTCACTTTTATTGCTTGTATAAATAGGTGCAATTTATTTATGGAAATTTACAAATTTCTATTCAATTATTATTATTAATTATAAAGAACGTACGCTCTGCCTACCCCATTAGGGATGAAGGTGTAATTGTATGTATGTGAATGTACTACTAATTATGATACTGCAATAAATATTTAATAAAATAAGTTATTGTCCACTGAACATTTTAAATAATATTACGTTTAACATGGTTTAACCAAATCGTGCAGTTTTTAATATATTTAACTGATTTTCAGAATAGGTACGAAAAAATATTTATGAAACGTTTTAATTTTCAGAGTTATCTATTAATTATATATATTATAGAAAAAAATATTTAGACCTCAAAATAGGTATATCACATAACGTTTAGGGATAGCAAATAGAACAGAGTTACATATTTGTATTTATTAGATAAAAATATAATTTTACGAATTCTTAGGAAACTTACATATAATTATTCGGTATTGGATTTTTTTGGGTTATCCACAGATGACAATTCCAATGAAATCTATAATCCGATTACAGGAGCACTTGTTCTGCGCAAGTGTTTAATGAATCAGATTAAACTCGGTTTGACTCCTGCGCAACTAGAGAGAGCGCTAAAATGCTGCTATACTTTTTAATTTTACGATGTATTTATTTATTTAACAATTTATTGTACACAAAAACATCAATAAAACAGGATATAAAAAAAACAAAGACACAACAATTGAGAAATTTCTTACAGCAGACCTACTACTAGGCTACCTAGAAGTGATAGTTTTTAATGATACGCAGATAAACCGTGTACAAAATTTAATACTTACTAATCAAAAAAATTATGACTTAGATAATATTTATTTTCTTATATTTATTTTACTTAGGTCATACACTTACACACACTTATACACGTCATACCTACACTTATACACGTCTTTTACTCACTTTCCACCCTGTGGTGTAACTTGTGGCCTTTTCATGTAAAAATTTTAAAATAAGATCTGGTTCTTCGGTATTATTCTTTGATTATGTTATGTATTAATGTCCTCCTTACCAATTTCGGCAATGGCGACTCTAACATTAATTTTGGACCAAAACCAAACTTCGTCTTAAAGACGCGGTTACATGCGGCGCAGTAAAGATGTCACGAAAGTGTCCCGCAATCAGCTATGTATCATAAATTTAAGTTGGTGCCATCATAGAGTGTTGTGTGGAACATTGGTTGCTGTTTTCGTGGAATGCCTCTAATACTAGGTATTCAACTTATCTCATTGGTTGAGATCACAGTTGAGATGTTATATCAATCGATAAAAAATCGTGATACATACTTACTTACTTACCAAAATACCTTTACCAACATTTCTAAAAAGTAGGTATGTACCTAAAGAAAAGACTATATTGTATTCATCATCAAAATAAAGAATGCATCATTTTAACGCCCCAACCAGTATCATAGCATCCAATAATGACCACCCGTAAGCAACAACCCTCAACTTTTGACTACAGGAGGCCAATTTAATAATGCCCTTCCATAAATATTCATCCTTATCCATTCTATACAAATAGAGTATAAAATCGTATGACATAACGGTGCGCAAAACTTTGTGCTTTAAATTCTACCAATTTATTATTTCACTTCAGTAAGAAGTATTTACCATCTATACGTATAGTGATACGGTTGAAATTCAAACAGCTATTGTTTATACCAGGGGTAATATTACCCTTGTTTAGTTCTCCACCTTGCCGACAGATGGCGTAAGTAGGATAATACCACATGATTCAGTTTAGTATGAATATTGGTTATGATCTAAACAGGGTAGAGCTGTTTTTATGAGCAACTAAATATTGTTTGTTTTAATTCTAAAATCAGTGTAGGGTGGAACAATTGTTATATGTATTTTTTATCGAACTCTATCTAACTATGATTTAGTAAACATCGTTGCTTCTGTGCTACCTTGTTAGATTATTTTTGCGATAGTTTTGTTTAAACTCTCTGTCCAAGAATACAGAGACAGAGTCCATTCACCACTGGTCCACTAGTTAGAAATTCCAACTAATTACGATGCTAAAAAACGGTGTAATCCCTAAACATGTGAATATCACAGATAAATTTATTTGTCAATGACCAAAATAAGGCGGGACTTAATCCCCTTTCCTTTTCTTTCAAAAACAACAAACGTAAAATGAACAAGGCCGTTTTAAGTTTCGATTTACAAAGTGGCATTAAAAATTTGAGTCCAATTATCTTTTTACCGAGAGAATTCTCGAGTCGAACAACGACTCGATGAACCCTGGTGTCAGAGTTTTAAAACCGCCTCGTAGCACAGCTATTAGGCCTCTGACGTGATTTGAGTAACGACCACTGTCAAAGACAGCGACCGGGACCGACGGCTTAACTCCGAAGCACGGAATCCTTTTTCTTTTCGGACAATCAGGTCATTCAGCCTGCAATGTCCTAATTAAAATGAGGAAAACCTTTGTAAAAGTGATAAATTGACAAATATCAACTTTGTGTTCACCCCCGGGAATCGAACCCAGGACATACGGATCGTCAGCTCATGGCTCTGACCAGTAGACACGGAGGCAGTCTAATGGTGTCTTTCCTTGACTCTCACAACAGCTTAAAAATTAAACGACAAAATAATCCTTGGATCATAATCTTATGACTGACAGCGTACCATCATTAAAGAGAACAAAATTGTTTGTATAAGATCCTTGAACAGTTGTTAATATCTTGTTCTCACAATTAAAAATCTCGTATAAGCTCTCTTGACGCACACTGGTCTCGATTCGGTAAGAACACGACTTGTAACTAGTATTTCCAATCCGGTTTTAGAATAAAAAGCAATATACTTACAAATCTATCTTAAATAACCCTCAAATCTTTGTCAGACGTGGCGGAACGACCTTTGTTTAGGACGTTTACTCTCTGCCTACCCCATTAGGGATACATGCGTGATTGTATGTATGTACATTGATTACTACCTTAGCAATAAGGCCGCTTATGTTGTCACATCATGCAGTTTCTAACCTTTAGTAAAATAATTCAGCATAAGATCGTTTAACGTGAGTATTAATGAAATTACAAATGGCTTTACATTACAAATGTCATCTACAATGTACAATCAACGATTCGTTACGAAACGAATGCTAACTGAAAATATTTTAATGAGTCCATTTATACTGCCGTCCCTTTTCAGTTGGGTCATATTATATGACTATACATCTCATATGACTCATATATGACAGAAAACTACAGTTGCACTTATTTAATTAAGTCATATTTTTACCGAATCGGGGCCACTGCTCGCCATATAGTAGGTGGGTAAATGTTTACACTCCGTCACATGTTTGCAGTGATTTGAAGATTATAGACGATCTTATGAGATAGTAAAATTGTTTATCCTCAAAGATGTTGGACCTCCTACATTTTACTTTTGCTGTAATAAAATAAGAATATTTGGGCTTCAAACCTATACATACATACATAATCACGCCTTTATCCCTGATGGGGTAGGCAGAGCGTAAACGATCTAAACAGAGGTCGTTCCGCCACGTCTGACAAAGTTATCAGGGTAGTTTAAGATAGATTTGTAGGTATATTGCTCTAGTGACAGGTTGTCTGCCCATCGTGTAAATTATACAGAAACCCTCGGATCCCTTAGCTGGTTTTTACAGCATGCCCAGGAGGAAATGCAGCTGGCATATTCTATGTTTTCTCTCGCTCCCAATCCAGCATGGGAGTAAAATTAGTAAACCTAAAAAATTAGTAAACAGCTGTTTACTTATTTATCTATACTTCTACTATACTAATATTATGAAGAGGAAAGTCTTGTGAAATGTTTGTAACGAATAAGCTCTCTCGAATATCAAAAATTCTTTCACTGAAAGTTAATTTAACCCAGAGTAACTTAGGGTCGTAATTATAAATCTGATTCAAGACTGAGAGAATATTAAGCATGGGTTTGACAGGCCATTTTGTACTGGAATAACATTTCTGATACGAACTCAAACTGGCTGTCAATCTTGAGATAGCTTTATAGATCGGGAACATACATATCACATATTTCAGAAAGTTAGTTTCAAATCTTTCAAATAAATCTAGGGAAAATATTATACTTACCTAGCACTTTCAAAATATGACTACAAATATATTATTATGTTAATTGGCTGTAAAAATTATTCAACAACAATATATTTAAATTCTTTTTTATTATATTTGTATATTGAATATGTATAATATATAATAAATCTCTAGAAGGGTTGTGTCTGTTCATTGGATATTTTTACAAAAAAAATATTGCAGCAGGTATTTTTAACGATATAAAGATCAAAACTTTTTTTTTAATTATTGTCTGTCTGTCTGTCTATATGTTACCACATCAGGCCAAAACTACTGAACCGATTTCGATGGGACATATATTTTTTAAAAATACATTACAAAATTTAAATTAGAAATACGTAGTACTTACAAGCAGTATTAACAGTTAATTTAATTACGTACGTAATATCCAAAATATAGTCACTTAATATAAAGTCAGTAAAGCATCTCAAACATGCGTTTAACGCCTGAAACCCACTCAAGCGACACACAAGTACTTAATTAAATTTAGAACAATATTATACTACCCTCAATTACAGCAGAAATCAAAGACCCAACTTCTTAGCTCGCCACTTGCCACATATAATTTCTCTTTGACCAAAGTTCGTACACTCATCATAATAATTTGAGGAACAATTATGTTCCTTTCATGTTCCACCTTTGTGGCGTGTTGAGACCATTGCGTCCTATTTCGGCTTTGAGCATTTAATAGAGAGTTACCTCAAAGAAAAATGTACTTACGAACAATTACACCTACGTATGTAACTATGAGGCACTCGGGGCGCTGAGTCAGTTATTAGGGATGGGATTGTATTATCGATATCGATAGCATAGTTAAACAGACTTAATTAGGAATCTAATTTAACCACTTGTGCGTCCAAGCAAGTCCAATAACTGCCCACCTCTCAACAGTCCTCGCACACGGACTTTGAGCCATAAAGAAATACCTAAACTATAATTTATTAATAGAGCTTTTAACTATAAACTATAATTTATTAAACAGACAGCTATAGCTATTCTGATAGCCAGGTCTGACGAGAAGTATAGGAGTTTACAACTTATTATTTCAAAGTTGCCTACTTTTCGTCGTCTGTTGCTATAAATAATTATATCAACCAAAATAAGAGCATACTTACATGCAGCAACCATTTAAATATGATACGCTTGCCATGCATAGTGAATGAGTGCGTAAAAGCGACTTCGAGATGTTGGATTGTATATGAAGTAGCAGAAATAGTATGTTGCTGGAAAATTTATCATATAAATGTGCGATTGATTGGGAGTCTATTGTACCTATTTGTATTTATGTAACTAGTACGTAGATAGTATATGTATTCTATTTAAATGTATAATAATAATAACTGCACTATTATTAAACTACTCCTTTACCCAAAGGTTGCCTGGCAGAAATTGCTACCCTAGCAATAAGGCCGCCTAATTGTACTCTGTTTGTTTTGTAATGTTTATTCCTGTACAACGTGTTGTTTATGTGGAATAAAGAATATTTGTATTGTATTGTATTGATTGGGTCTCTAGGATGATATATGATAGTTTTAAGACGAAGATGTGTGAAAGAGAACGATGGTGTAGTGGATAGGGCCGCTGCCTCCTGAGCGGGGGGTCGTGGTTCGAACCCCACCACGTACCAATGTGTTTTTCGGTTTTCGAATTTCATATGTACGTTTATTCGGTGCTTTTTCCGTGCTTCGGAAGGCACGTTAAGCCGTTGGTCCCGGTTAATATCGTTTAATACCGTAGATATTAGTCGTTAAGCCATATCAGAGGCCAGTGCTAAGCATTCGCGGCTTGAAAACTCTGACCTAATCTAGGATTGGGTCTGGTTTCCCTTCTGGGTTGCGGAGGTCAGATGGCAGTCGCTCTGTGTAAAAACCAGTACCCTCGTTCAATCCCCTAGATTAGGAAGCCGACCCCGTGAGATACGGGATAAGGCTAGGGAGATGATGATGATGTGTGAAAGAGAAGGTTATAGAGTTATGTTGTATAAGTGCAAAAGGGAAAGCGAATCAGTATGGAATAGAAGTCTGGATGGAGATGGCCAAGGCGGTGGATGGTTCGGAGATTAAGAAGAAGCAAAGTTGAATAAAGAAGATAAGTTTGGTTAAAGACGGTGTTTCCTTGCCTCCGTGCCGGCTCCCCATCCTACAGAAATGATATCCTAGAACGTTAAATTCATTAGCATTTTACTCGTAATCTGAAAACATTCGCTGCATCGCCATTTATTTATTCATCTGTTAGTGGTTCAAATACAAACCACTACCCCTACAAATTTTGTCCTACGAGCATTCTTCTTCTTCTTTACGTGTCGATGGAAATAAAACTAAAATATTGTTAACCGTTTTGGACCAGTGCGAAGCCACGAGCATTATCCTATAACTACATCGATATAGTAGTCGGCTACCTTTTCCCCTCCCTACACCAGCGTCGCCCGCCGGTTGCCCTTTGTGGGGGCTCTCCAATATTCGCTTTGTTACTCTGAAAACGTTCGTCGCATCTCCGTAATACTTTGTCTCGAATGTTTGCCTTCGTGCAAATACACAGTTTGGCGGATTTTACGCGATAAATCTGATGGAAGAATTCCACTTCCGTTTCTACAATTTCTTGCTGGTTTATTTCTAAAATACAAGAACTCGACAATTCAACGCCGGTTTATCAATGTTTCAATCCGGATATACTCGTAATAATTTATTCTCATGTATAAGCTTATTATTATTACTTATTAAAATACTATATAAGTTGACAGATTTTTCCTAATATACTTATATAGTTCTTATTCCTAAAATAAGGAAATTACTTGAAGTACTTATTTACCGTAAGTTTTAGTTTAGTGTTATTTAAATTGTAATTTTTGTTAATGAAGTATTACTTCTTGAAATAACTTAGTATCAAAATGTATAATCCAAAAGCGACAACCTTGGCGACTTAATTTTAGTTTTAACATACATACATATAATCACGCCTTTATTCCTAATGGGATAGGCAGAGCGTAAACAAACGGAACAAAGGTCGTTCCGCCACGTCTGACAAAGTTTTAAGGGTTATTTAAGATAGATTTGTTGGTATATTGCTGTGGTGACAGGTTGTCAGCCCATCGCCTAAATTGTATCGAAATAAACTGAAACCCTCGGATCCCTTAGCTGGTTTTTACAGCATGCCCGGCAGGAAATACAGACGGCACATTCAACACATGGTACATTATAGAGCTTACATACGTATAAATTTGGTTTTCATTGTAGAAAAGCTACGGCGTAGAGCCTTCGTAGAGGTTGTATGTAATATGGTATTTACCCGAGTTATGTTGCGGATGTGAATAATTCTACAATGCTGGCCTGGGAGTGAGAGAAAAACATAGAATGTGCCAGCTGCATTTCCTACCGAGCATGCTGTAAAAACCAGCTACAGGATCTGAGGGTTTTAGTATATTGTAATTTAGGCGATGGGCTGACAACCTATCACTACAGCAATATACGTACAAATCTATCTTGAAAAATCCTCAAAACTTTGTGAAGACGTGGCGAAACGACCTTTGTTTCGGTCGTTTACGCTCTGCCTACCCCGTTAGTGAATAATTCTAGCTGAACTTTCCTAGTCCGATGACAAATAACTCGCTGTTTTCCGTCGGTATTTGGAAATACCAGTGCTATTAGAGATAGCCTCTATCATTCAATTGATACTGTTTTGGGTTCTTCCATGCTGGACTGAGAGCGAGAGAAACACATAGAATGTGCCAGCTGCATTTCCTCCAGGCCATGCTGTAAAAATTAAGTTATGGCATCCGAGGGTTTCAGTATATTGCAATTTAGGCGATGGGCTGACAACCTGTCACTACAGCCATAAACATACAAATAAATCTTAAATAACCCTCAAAACTTTGTCAGACGAGGCGAAACGACCTCTGTTTAGGTCGTTTTCGCTCTGCCTACCCTATTAGGGATAAAGGCGTGACTATATGCTGTTTTGAGAAGGAGTGGCCTAGACTAAAGTCAAAACTAACCCAACGCAAAAAATCACAATCATCAGGCAGCAAAAACTGACCTAAGGGTAAAAGATTTACTTACAAGGCTCCTCGTACTTATACAAAAACAGAACACAAGTCCGAAGGAGCAGTTTTTCCTGCAAGCAATTTGCCGGATTGGGGACGTTCCTTAATGAATTTATCCCGGAACGGTTACAAATGCCGTCGGGTCGGGGCCGGCTGTCCATTTTGTGACCGGTCGTAATGCTTGTGTTGGCTTGGATCAATATTACGAACATAGAAAGAAAGAAAATGTAAATTTCCTTAGTAAATATGCAGAAAAATATCTTTATTTTACACCATCATTGCCGGTATTGCTACAACAGCCAACAATTATTATTTTAAACTTCTAGACTTAAAATACAAAGCGACGATTTTCAGACAAGAAAGACTACCCAGGGCGATAGATTTACCTACTTTATATGTATATTCCTTTATTCAATCCTAGCTTATACAAAAACACAAGTCCGAAGGAGCAGTTTTTCCTGCAAGCAATTTGCCGGATTGGGGACGTTCCCTAATGTATTTATCCCGGAACGGTTACAAATGCCGTCGGGTCGGGGCCGGCTGTCCATTTTGTGACCGGTCGTATTGCTTGTGCTAGCTTGGATCAATATTATGAACATACAAGGAAAGAAATGTAAATTTCCCTACTTAATATGCAGAAAAATCTCTATATTTTATGCCAGTATTGCTACAAAAGTCAACGAAGTTAATTTAAACTTCTAGACTTAAATACAAAGCGACGATTTTCAGACAAGAAAGACTACCCAGGGCGATAGATTTATCTACTTTATAGGTATATTCCTTTATTAAATCCTAGCTTATACAAAAACACAAGTCCGAAGGAGCAGTTTTTCCTGCAAGCAATTTGCCGGATTGGGGACGTTCCCTAATGAATTTATCCCGGAACGGTTACAAATGCCGTCGGGTCGGGGCCGGCTGTCCATTTTGTGACCAGTCGTAATACTTGTGTTGACTTGGATCAATATTACGAACATAGAAGGAAAGAAATGTAAATTTCCTTAGTCAATATGCACAAAAATATCTTTATTTTACACCATCATTGCCAGTATTGCTACAAAAGCCAACGAGGTTAATTTAAACTTCTAGACTTAAATATAAAGCGACGATTTTCAGACAAGAAAGACTACCCAGGGCGATAGATTTACCTACTTTATATGTATATTCCTTTATTCAATCCTAGCTTATACAAAAACACAAGTCCGAAGGAGCAGTTTTTCCTGCAAGCAATTTGCCGGATTGGGGACGTTCCCTAATGTATTTATCCCGGAACGGTTACAAATGCCGTCGGGTCGGGGCCGGCTGTCCATTTTGTGACCGGTCGTATTGCTTGTGCTAGCTTGGATCAATATTATGAACATACAAGGAAAGAAATGTAAATTTCCCTACTTAATATGCAGAAAAATCTCTATATTTTATGCCAGTATTGCTACAAAAGTCAACGAAGTTAATTTAAACTTCTAGACTTAAATACAAAGCGACGATTTTCAGACAAGAAAGACTACCCAGGGCGATAGATTTATCTACTTTATAGGTATATTCCTTTATTAAATCCTAGCTTATACAAAAACACAAGTCCGAAGGAGCAGTTTTTCCTGCAAGCAATTTGCCGGATTGGGGACGTTCCCTAATGAATTTATCCCGGAACGGTTACAAATGCCGTCGGGTCGGGGCCGGCTGTCCATTTTGTGACCAGTCGTAATACTTGTGTTGACTTGGATCAATATTACGAACATAGAAGGAAAGAAATGTAAATTTCCTTAGTCAATATGCACAAAAATATCTTTATTTTACACCATCATTGCCAGTATTGCTACAAAAGCCAACGAGGTTAATTTAAACTTCTAGACTTAAATATAAAGCGACGATTTTCAGACAAGAAAGACTACCTAGGGCGATAGATTTACCTACTTTCTAGGTATATTCCTTTATTCAATCCTAGTGTATACAAAAACGCAAGTCCGAAGGAGCAGTTTTTCCTGCAAGCAATTTGCCGTATTGGGACGTTCCCTAATGAATTTATCCCGGAACGGTTACAAATGCCGTCGGGTCGGGGCCGGCTGTCCATTTTATGTCCGGTCGTGTTATTTGTGCTCCACTGGGATTATGTAAAGGTTCGAAATTGTAATATAACGGAAAGTTGACCTTATTTTACCGTAAACGCCATTTTTTTGTATCAGACGTTTTTTACCCAAGCCGCTGGAAAGAGGTTCACAATGTTGTTTTTGAATATTTCATTTATGATTGATATTCGATAAAAGTTATTTGATTAAATTATGTTAAACGAAAATGACGTCGCTGCTATGAAGGTTTTTTAAAACCACATGTTATACTTAGTAACTTTTTGTAATTTTGATACCTATACGACTCAAAAACACTGACATCCCCACACACGTCTGACGAAATAACTTAGGTACCTAATTTGCCAGTTTTAAAGCAATCTTCCATGCTGGACTGGGAGCGAGAGGAATACATAGAATGTGCCAGCTGCATTTCCTCCCAGGCATGCTGTAAAAATCAGCTAAAGAATCCGAGGGTAACAGTATATTGTAATGGCCATCGCCTATCACTATAGCAATATACTTCAAATACAAATTTATCTTAAATAACTCTCAAAACTTTGTCAGACGTGGCGGGACGACCTTTGCTTAGGTTGTTTACACTCTGGGTGGATAGGCTTTTATGAATAAAGGCTCGATGATAAGTATAATATGTGTGTTTAAAGCAATGAAATAAAATCTCTGTGGCGTATACTGGCAACCTCTATAAATCCAAGTAAGAACCAAATTAGAAAAAATCTGAAATACACAAAACGACAAACATAAATTCCGTAATATCATAACCTCATATAAAACTTATAGCTCCGTGAGCTTGTAAGCACGCTTCTATAAGAGCAATCAGCCCAATAACGGCCGAACAAAGGTCCGCTCGCGAGCCAACATTATGGTTGACAACGTTTATTACAGGAGATAATATAAATATACAGGGTGTTAGGGACAGCTTCCTGAAAACTGATATTTTCTTCCTGTAATAAACGTTGTCAACCATAATGTTGGCTCGCGAGCGGACCTTTGTTCGGCCAGACAGAGAATTTCTCTGTTGAATAAAATTCATTCATTATCTTCACGACAAAAAAAACAAAAAAAACTTCCCAATACAAATTGACCATCTCGATCAGACAACTTGTATGGGAAAGCCAAAAAATTTTTGGTTTCCTAAAAATTTCAATGTTAAAGTTGCTCAGTTTGCGGGAAGCTGTCCCTTATACCAAGAATATTAAAAAGTTATTACAGGAGATAATATAAATATACACTATGTTTAGGACAGTTAAACAACTTTCAAAAACAGAAAATTAAGTTTTTTTTTGCTTCCCCATACATATTGTTGTTGTCTTTTTATACAATAAGAATAAAGAAGCAAAAGAAAAAAACTTGAAAGTATTTCAAAGTAAAACTTGTTCAGTTACGTAAACTGAACAGTGCCTATCTGTCTGTCTGTTGCCTGTATCTGAAGCTGTCCTTTACACCCTGTATAAATATATATTATAGTGTGGCGTGTCCAGGCATCTGTCCCTACAGCGAGACATTATTGACTCGTCCAATAAGCGTGCGATGTCCGCGCGCCTTTTACTCTCTTACTGTCAAGCTTGTGTGGAGGCGGCTTATTATTTATTTATTTAACAATTTATTGCACACACATGAACATCCAGAGGACACAAACATAAAAAACAATAGCACAACAGGTACAGCTTATCTCTAAAAAGAAATCTCTTCCAGCTGACCTACGGTAGTGAGAGTGCATAAGTGAGTAAGTAAGTGAGTAAGTGCGGCTTCTGTTTTCAGCATGTTTAGAAACAAGGAGTCTGAGGATATTTCTTAGCCAAGAAGATTTATTTGTTGACGTTTCATACTTCGTTTAGAATTGCGTGAGATCGAGGAAATTTGACACGAAAAAACGAGAATAGAATAGAATCATGTATTTGCCATAAACAGGGTTACATTAGGGTGTTACAAATGTGCATTAAATCATACCTGCTTAGCTAATATTAATAGCATGCAAAAAATACAAAATGTCAAGAAAAGATAAATTATACAATTGCATTTAAAATAAAGCGAACATTCTAATGATAACAATAAAACAAAATGTCAGTCTTTTAGACACTATTTTGCGTGATTTATTGGCATGATACCACCATTGAATATAAAGCAAAACCCAAAAATTGCGCAAATTACTTCCTAGGTAGACTTTAGATTTTCGGCGACGAGGTACAAGCGACAAAGCATCTTGCGACTATGAGAAATGTATTGTTTTACGCTTGCATAGCGCGAATATTCGCTACGGTGGTGTGCACGCTGTCCTCTAGCTACCTAAGACCTTTACATTCACGGCATAGAAAAAAAAATCTCTCTCCATGCTACTCTAGCCGTCCTCTACCCAGCACATTCCGGCGCGTGATTAAATGAGCCGCCGGCCATCGCGCGATATTGCCGGCAATCGCAGAACTACACATCTCTTGCTTAGTGAACAAAATGTACATGAAAGTCTGCTTCCATGCTAACCTACCCGTCCTCTACCCAGCACATTCCAGCGCGTGATTAGATGAGTCCCCGGCCATCGCGCGATATTTCCGGCAATCGCAGAACTACACATCTCTTGCTTATTGAACAAAATGTACATGAAAGTCTGCTTCCATGCTAACCTAGCCGTCCTCTACCCAGCACATTCCGGCGCGTGATTAAATGAGCCGCCGGCCATCGCGCGATATTGCCGGCAATCGGAGGACTACACGCACTTATGTGGATTGCCCATGCCCACCCGCCCCCTTAATACAGCTCGGCTGCAAAGAGGTTTAGTATTTAGTAATAAAAAAACAAAATGTCAGGTTAAGATATTCGTAGAAAGAGCTACGAAGTCGCTACGTGCTACGGCTACGAGATAAGCGATTGAGCGTGCGTGAATTTTTCTTTCAAAGAAAATTTTGTTTGTAATAATCGTGTAGATGTAATATCTAAGTCATGCTTTAAAAAAAACAGGTAGATATGTAAGAAGATTTTATTAAGTTTTCCTGAATCAAGCGGCTCTCCATTTGCGTCTTTGAAATGCTATCAACCATTGATTTTCCAAAGCACAAAACACAATGAACCAAACCTACAAACAAATGATCGCCGACGACATTCCAACAGAACCAAAGAAAAGGCTCGCCCTGCAAATAAAAACGATTCCCTCAGTTAATCCCCACAAGAGGTCCGTAAAAAATATCCTCGAATTTTTGTCTTTAAGGATTGAGGTCTCTGTATGAAGGTCCTTCACTGAATGAGGATCGTTCCCGCGATAATCCTTCAAGAATTGTCACTATTGTCGTACGAACGGCACCTAGACAGGACATTAATCCTGCCTTTTGAAGACAAGAGATATCCATCAATTGTCAATATTGGACTGGCGGGGGCCGCCTACTTCACCCCCCGGGGAGAGCCTCCCTACGCACACAAGGGAAAACGGCAAAGAATATCATTTATTGAGATGCAGAAGGAAATTTTCGTAAAAGTTAAATACGATCCAACAAAATTCTATTAAATGCTTGGTACCCACAAAGTAAGGCTAGGTTATTTTGTGTTCTTTTAATGAGTTACACCAGAAACCGATGTGTTCTGTTTATTGAAAATGTAAGTAATGCTCATGCACAGTATTTTAACCGTCTATTTTGGGAATATTTTAAAACATGTGAATAAGTAAGGTATTCTAACAATATTTTTTTCCCACAATATAGGTATAAATTAACGTACTTACCATTTGACAGATCATCCATATAAGTTGATTTGATATAGATATTGGATAAAACATATTTGAGACTGTAATAGTGTTTTAGTCCTTCCAATCCGGTTTTCGCCCCTCGCACGGCACAGTTAGTGCGTTGCTGAACGTTACTGATGATATCCGTCACGCTATGGATAATACCAAACTTACAGTTGTCGTTCTATTAGACTTCAGCAACGCATTTAACTCTGTTGATTTTGATATCCTTCTTGGTTCCCTCCGTTCTCTTAACGTTGCTCCTGCTGTAATTGATTGGTTTCATTCTTATCTCCATGGGCGCCAGCAGTGTGTGAAGACAGACGATGCATCATCGGACTGGTCAAACTTATCGGCTGGTGTTCCACAAGGCGGCGTTCTTTCTCCTCTTCTATTCTCTATTTTTATTAATAACATTTCAAAAGTCATTTCTTCTCCCTACCATCTGTATGCAGATGATTTACAAATTTACAGACATTTCTCCTTACCTGACGTCACTGAGGCAGTTGCTGCTGTCAATATTGATCTTGCTGCTGTGCAGGAATGGGCTAGGAGTTTTGGTCTGCTTGTGAATCCTACTAAGTCACAGGCTATGATTGTTGGTAGCAGCAGACTCAGAAGTGGGATTAATGATGCTGATATACCTAATATTTTTTATAATAGTGTATGCATTCCGTATACTAACAAAGCCAAAAATCTAGGGTTGATTTTAGACTGTGACTTGTCATGGTCGGCACAGGTAAATGAGGTTAGCAAGCGTATGCACTATTCATTCCACTCTCTCAAACGACTCCAGAATTTCCTTCCTTTTAACACTAAAATCATGCTTGCACAAGCACTTCTCCTCCCCATTCTCGATTATGCCGATGTATGTTATCTAGATGCCACTGAGGAGCTTCTTAATAAACTTGAGCGCTTACAAAACCTTGCTATTCGATTCATTTTTGGCCTTCGCAAATTCGACCACATCTCCGAGTTTCGCGCTCAACTAAAATGGCTCCCTATCCGACTTCGCCGCGATGTGCACATCCTCACCGTCCTTTACAAGATCCTTAATGACCCTACTTCTCCTGAATATCTCCGTTCCCGATTCCGTTTCTTACCTCCTGATTCCCGGTCCAGGCGCGCTTGTATCACAAAGGTGCTTGAGTGTCCTGGTTCAAACACAAAGTTTTTCTTCCATTCTTTTACTGTCCGGGCTATCCAACTATGGAATAAACTTCCTAAATCACTTCAAGACAGTCCTTCAGTTTTCACTTTTAAAAAGAGACTCAAAGAGCATTTTATGACCTCTCTCTGATGTTAATAATATGTATTATATTCATATATATATATATATATATATATATATATATATATATTTTATCTATCATAATATACGTATATATCTTATATATTATTTTGTTATTTATTAGTTTTTTCTATTATTGTTATATATGTATTAGTATTACTATAATTTATCAGATTTTATAATTTTAGTTATTGTATCTGTTCCCGTGTTTTTCCCTTCTTTCATCCCCACTAGGTTGGCTGGAAGAGATCTCTTATAGAGATAAGCTCGCCTGTTGTGTCCTAGTTTTAAGTTCAACTGTATGTGTAAATTTTTAATACAATAAAGAATATAATTAGTTTGCGCTAAACTCACAAAAGTTATTTATTTATTTATACTGTTTTGTAGATCTTGCGATTTTTAAAATCGGGAACTTATCTTATCAGCCATATTATGCTTTTTCTTGGACGAATAATCCTTGCTTTTTCCTTAACTTATTTGCTACGGAATATTCTTTCTGTAAATTTTCCCCGTCGCATAATCTATGCCGCTTCCGTACGTAGCTATACAACCGGAGCTAGTGATTGTCAAAATTTGGCTTTGCAGTACAAAGCGTTATTTACCAAGCAGGGAGGCCTTTGTCTCCGCGTTACACCAAACAACCCACTCCTACATAATATTGTGAAAGTTTTCACAATACACTGTTTGCCAGGCGGCATTATGAGACTTTTTGAAGGAAAAATACCTCCCTTTGAGGTGTCGGATTAGTTTGAAAACTTCGTTTAATGAAGGGTTTTTGAAACAGAGCAATTTTGGTTCGTTTTGGCGTTCGGCGATGTTGAGAACTGTTTAGTTTGATTCTCTTTGTGTACGAATTTAACCCAGTTTATTTTGGATTTACCTCTAAATAACATGATGTGTTTTATTTGACTATTTCATTAGAAAAAAGAGACAGTAAAATTATGTTATTACTTTTATTATGCCGACTTACTTACTTATCCATATTTTATTTTATTAATATTTATATTTACAAGAAGATCGTACATTGTGGGTTTTAAATTATCTAATAGTAAAACAATTTAAATAAGCAGATCAGTTTTCCTCAAATTATCCTATTCTTTATATACATGGAAACGTAATATTTATTTATTTATTCCGCATCTTTGAAATTCATTCAAAACAACCTCCAAACAGCAAACAAAAAAGCTCAAATTAAATTTCCGGCTGTATTATTTTCTCCAAAATCATTATCCATTTACGGTTTCGCAGGCAATTGTTTTAATCCGATATCTGCCGCGGCCCGATGTGGAATGAAATAATTTAATAGCCCTCCCCCCTTCCGCGCCACCCGCGTCCAAGATGGCGGCGGGGCGGGGCGTAGGGTGGGCCTTCCCGCCTCATTTGAATTTCGAAGCCGAGCTTTTCGAACGTGTGCAACACGCGTTCGAATTTCAACGGGTTTTCGGCCAATTAATTTGAGCATAATTTGGTTTCTGCATTGTTCGGTCCGCTGGCTGTTTGCAACTAGCATCATTGTTATTTAAATTGTCGGTTGGGGGTATGCGTCACTCGAAACATTAATTTTATTATAACAGGTATAATTCGTGGTTGCAGTTCTATTGAATTGGGCTTTACATTCATTCAGAATAGATTTAGTAGAGGTGGCATGTTTTAAACCGTTAGTAGAGTGGGCAGATATTACGTATATATTTTATTTTTTTAGACACGAAGTTTTAAACTATTTTTGACATAAATTATACGAAAATACCTAAAGAATATCACAGCCTACCAAATATTTTTCTTAAATCCAATTTCTGACATAGAATTTGTATGATAAAAAATGCATCTTCCAAAATAAATACCTACCTACTATTTTAATCTTAACTCTATTAGAATACGTACCTATATGAACCAAACCAAAGTAGTTGCACTTCAACTTCCGCTTTTCGCTGTAAAGAAGCCACTCAGCTGCGACTTTAACTTCCAACTATGTCTCACACGAGTGCATAATAAAAAGCAAGTAAATAAGTTCATATTTACCGCAGCTCCCGCGAAGCTAGTAAGGTTCCAAGTTTGAAAAAAGTTCGCTTCGGAACTTTACTAGGTGACAGTTTACCGTGCGAACATTTTGCGGTCCGCAGTGGATCGAAGTACGGAAAGTGGCTCTACCTACGTAATAAAGTCTAGGTACTGGTATATAGTAGTTTATTATCTATTATAATAATTTATGTATATCATATGTTTTTTATGTAGATTTGTCTATATTAATTAGTTTTTAGTAAGATGCACTATCCCGCATTATCTACATTTGATTTTCTTTACCCAAGGTTGCCTGGTAGAAATTGCTACTATGGCAATAAGGCCGCCTTTATTGTTCTTTAATTTTATCTCATTTGTTCTCAATTCCTGTTGTTTTTGTTATGTGGAATAAAGAATATATCTATCTATCAACTTTTTTCTACACAGTAAATTTCTTTTTTGTTTTAACGCCAACCATGAAACTGATTTTTTTTACTCAACAAACATGGTGAGAAGTTAACGAGTTTGATTTTGCATCATACACAAAATCACGCCTTTATCCAGGGGTAGGGCGTAAACAACCTAAACAATGGTCGTTCCGCCGCTTCAGACAAAGTTTTAAGGGTTATTTTTAAATGGTTTTAAAAACCAAATAGGCTTATTTTGCCCACAAAACTGAACAACTTCACTCTAGGAAGCTACATAGTAGGGTTGCAAATGTTCGCTTGGAAACTTTAGTTGGAGCTGCGGTGGTCTGTGTAGAGGTGACAGGTTACCGTGCGAACATTTTGCGGTCCGCAGTGGACTGTGCGGTACGGAAAGTGGCTCTACAAGAAAAAATGCCTTTATTTTTCTGAATACTGTAAAAAAAGATTAATTTTAAGGCTGGTGTGGGGGGCGACTCTATAAATTAACTACTGCGCGTAAGGTAGCGCTCAACACGCTGTCAATGCTTTTGGCATTGCTTAAAACACACATTTTTTCATGCTGGACTGGGCACGAGAACTGTCAGCTGCATTTCCTCCCGAGCATACTGTAAAACCCAGCTAAGGGATCCGAGGGTTTCAGTATATTGCAATTTAGACGATGGGCTGCAACCTGTCGATACAGCAATATACCTACAAATCTACTTTAAATAACCCTCAAAACTTTGTCAAACGTGGCGAAACGTCCTTCATTTAGGTCATTTACGCTCTGCCTACCCCATTAGGGACAAAGGCGTGATTATATGTGTGTATGTATGTACAACACATATGCGTCACCTTACGCGCTACACGCATTAAGCTAAAGGTATTAACGGCGTGTTGAGAGCAAACTTACGCGCAGTACCTAAGTGACGCCTGTGTGTTACTGCAATAAGGGCCGTATTTATAATCAGCTCTCATGAGTGACAGCGAGTTTGAGTTCGTATCAGTAATGTAATTTCAGTACAAACTGAACTGTCAAATCCATAATTAATATTGCTTTCAAGTTTGAGTTCGCTTCATAATTACGAGCTTATTGTTGCAAGTTTGAAAAAAGGTTCAACCAAAACAAATGCAGTTTTATTGACATTTTTACACATTCTGTTTCTTGAAACTGAATAATTTTACTACATACATATAATCACGCCTCTTTCCCGGAGGGGTAGGCAGAGACCACATCTTTCCACTTGCTTAAGAGGTTATATTGTAAATCTCTTTTTGTGGCTTGGCTTGACACGTTTGACGCTTTAAAACATCAAAAGCTGCAGTAGTTATTACGTACGGAAAGACTATGGACTTAAGATCGAATCTTTCTAATTAGAATCAAATCTAATATTTTCTAATGTTATCTAAGTAGAGCACCAACCCGCTCGTACCCCGGATTCAGGTGCGAATCGAACACGATTTAGCCATCAGCGCGGCGTCGTCAGTCGCCCCCCTGCTTAGGGGGGTCTAACCCCCCACTTGTCTCGATTCAAATTGAATTGAGAGTTGCACTCGCCCGAGTTGTGTGCACGCAGAATGTGGCTTTAGAACGAAGACAGTGCGGTGTGTAGGCATACTAGAGTAAGTATGTCTACAGTTAGATACATTCTTAAAGCCATGCCTGTATTTCTTAGGGGGTATGTAGAGAGTCAATGACCTCATAATAGGGCATTTTCCCCACATCAGACATTTTAGAAAGAACTAACTGTGTATTGGTTGCCATAGTGATAGTGTTTACTGATTTCTACAGCATGCCCGGGGAAGAGAAGCAGCTACAAAATGCTATGTTATTTTATCGCGGCGTCGTCAGTCACCCCCCTGCTTATGGGGGCCTAACCCCCCCCACTTGTCTTGATTCAAATTGAATTTATAGTCGCACTCGCCCGAGTTGTGTGCACGCAGAATGTGGCTTTATAACGAAGACGGTGTGGTGTAGTCATACCTGTATCCTTTACGTGGTAGGCAGAGGTTCTACAACCTCATAATTGGATTACTGCTACGTCTGTCTCATTATAAGTGTCATAAAGAACAAACTGTGCATTGCTATAGTGATAGGTGTCAGCCTATTTCGCCTAAATTGCAATACACTGAAACTCCTCTCACTTCGCTGAAGGCCTGGGAAGAGAAGCAGCTGGTAAATTCATTAATTTGGTTGGGCTTAAAATCAGCAATGCGCTGTGACCATGCCATTTATCCACTTTGTTTTATGTTTAATAATAATAGGTATTTCTTACGTGTATTCTGTTTGCAAATGTATACATATAATCACGCCTTTGTCCCTAATGGAGTAGGCAGAGCGTAAACGACCTAAATAAAGGTCGTTCCGCCACGTCTGACAAAGTTTTGAGGGTTATTCAAGATGGATTTGTACGTATACTGTAGTGACAGGTTGTCAGCCCATCGCCTAAATTGCAATATCCTGAAACCCTCAGACCCTTAGCTGGTTTTTACAGCATGCCCGGGAGGAAATGCAGCTGGCACATTCTATGTTTTTATTTCGCTCCCAGTCCAGAATGGAAGAAATGTATTGATTTTGTTTTAAATGTTTGTGAATGTGTGTAACTAGTTTCTGTTTGTAAACGTGGATAATAAATGTATTTGTACTTTGTAAATTCTATGTTTTTCTTTCCGGGCGTCGTCAGTCACCCCCCTGCTTAGGGGGGTCTAATCCCCCAATAGCCTCGATTCAAATTGAATTGAGAGTTGTGTGCACGCAGAATGTGGCTTCAGAACGAAGACAGTGCGGTGTGTGGATGCCACGATACCTATAGTTAGGTAGGATGGTATATAGCAAATTTACTTATTAGGAAGTTTGGATTTCTACACGGGGTGTAAGGGACAGCGTCCCGCAAACTGATAGGGGCTGCTCAGTCAACGGAACTATCAACAGTTTTTTTTTTAGGAAGAGAAAAAAGAAATTATCCATACAAATTTGTCTGATAAAGGTGGTCATTTTGTATGGGAAGTTCAATTATTTTTTTTATCTTCTGAAAGAATTTCCTTTTGACAGTTGTTCAGTTTCATTGACCGAGCAACCCCTATCAGTTTGCGGGACGCTGTCCGTTACACCCGGTATATTAGAACTAGCTCTATAATACTGAGGTATAATATATTTTTATTTCTAGATGCTTTTAGCTATGACGAAAATGTAAAGGGTCGGATTTAACCGAAAAAGGCGCATAGCGATGCGGCGGCGCGCACTTTTCAGGGGCACGATACAATATACTGGGTGTAAGGGACAGCATCCCGCAAACTGATTGGGAACCAGTTCTTTTTTCAGGAAGAGAACAAAAAAAATGTTTTTCCATACGAATTCTTTGATCGCGGTGGTCATTTTGTATGTGAAGGTAATTTTTTTTTGTTTCTGAGAGAATTTACCTTCAAATCTATCTAAAATAACCCTCAAAACTTTGTCAGACGTGGCGGAATGACCTTTGTTTTGGTCGTTTACGCTCTGCCTACCCCATTATGGATAAAGGCGTGATTATATGTATGTATGAGAAAACTTCCCGGTGAATGTTGATCAGATTCGTTGACTGATAAAAAAAAACTATCAGTTTGCGAGACGCTGTCCCTTTCACCTTTAACTAAGAACTTTACTTTGTTTAGGCCGTTTACACTCTGCCCACCCCATTCAGGATAAAGGCGTGACTATATGTATGTATATTTTTTGCTACCCCAGCCCAGCTTCCAGCCAACCTACGTAATAATATTTTAATTCGCTAGATGCATTTACAAAAGGGCTTTGCGATGCAAATGATTCCTCATGAATAATGGAGCAACTTCTCGTCCAGCCAACCTTCCTTCGAGCCACAATTTAGACGGTTCGCTGACTAACTTATTTACATATTAGTCTGGCTTGCTTGCCTTTTATAAGTATTCATTGCTTTACCGAGGGTGTATGTAAGGTTATATAGCTACAGACATTTGAATGACTCGATAGTTCAGTGCATTGTGACTCTGCTGACTGTCGTGAGTTCGATAAATACTTTGTTTATTTGAAAGTTAGAATGATTGTAAGTGTTATTTACAGACACAAAAAAACTGACTGGCCATTTCTATTACATCTGGTACTTATTATTCCCGTAAACAATTCCACGCAAAAATGCAGTCTATATTTGAGTAGGACTTTGATTCTCTAGCTATTCGCGAACTTATGAATATTTACTGAGCATTCGAAATATTGCTACGGCGTAGCAATTTACTACGAAGCCAATGTTGCAATTATATTTTACCTCTTCGATTTATTTTAGGTATACATACATACAGACATATAATTACGCCTTTATCCCTAACGAAGTAGGCAGAGCGTACACTACCTAAACAAAGGTCGTTCCGCCATTCGTCGTTCGGTCGTTTAGCTGATTATTACAGCATGCCCTATTAATGCAGCTGGCACATTCTATTCAGCATGGAAGCATATTACTTTTAGGTATAGAACTTGTATATACCTACTGTTTCAAATAACGATACCATCCATCAATAGATACCTACCTAGCTATAGGTATACGCACACAGAGCTCAGAGTTTGGAGTGAATTGGGAACGGCCGGGTGCGCATCAATAATGCACGCAAGCGGACAAATCACTTAGCGGGGCCTACTCTACCTACTGCAGAGAAATCCTGATACAGAATACCTATAGTATAGCTATAGCTTTAGGCAATAGGTTGGTATAGCTGCTGTGGGTATAGTATACCATCTAAATGTTTGTTGAGTGAACTACCTATATTTAAATCAGAGACTAGAGCTACCTAAATAATTAACAATAATGCACACAAATAGACTAATCACTTAGCGGGGCCTACTCTACTCTCTAGAAATCCTGATACAGAATTCCTATAGTATAGTTATAGCTATAGGCAATAGGGCGGTATAGCTGCTGTGGGTATAGTGCACCATCTAAATGTTTGTTGAGTGAACTACGTATATTTTAATCAGAGACTAGAGCTACCTAAATAATTATCAAAAATGCACACAAGTAGACAAATCACTTAGCGGGGCCTACTGTTCCTACTGCAGAGAAATCCTGATACAGAATACCTATAGTTTAGCTATTAGGTCGGTATAGTTATGGGTATAGTATACCATCCAAACGTTTTTTAACAGAATTAACTATATTTAAATCAGAGTGAAATAACTAGAGCTACCGAAATAATTATCAATCAAGCACACAAATTGACAAATCACTACCGTTAAATTCTGATACTATGCGATGTATCCCCAAAGTATAAGGACGTAATGGCGTCGATTCTCGCGACATAATCCTAATTCTAATTCTTAGCTAGCGCTGTCACTTTCTGAACTTTGACGTATAAACAGGATAGCAAATAAACACATGACTTTGACTTTCTTTTTTTATCTTATTTTTTTATAACATAATTTTATTTTTTACGTGTTGATTAATAATTTTAATTTGTGTATTTTCGATTTTACTTGTTTATTTATAATTTTAATTTTAAATGGTTATATTAAATATGTAGTTTTTATCTTTTTTAATTCACAGTTTTTATAATTTGATTGAATATAATTGATTGATTGTCAGACTAACATAATATTAAGTTAAAGTTGTTAATAACATCTATAGACTAAGTTGTCTGAAAATAAATAATTTTTATTTTTATTATTTATTATTTGACATTCCTAAACTGACATAAGACTGCTTACATGACGTAATAAGAGAGCATGGTCTATGCTCAGTTCTTATTTAAAGCGTCTTAGGTCAAATTAGGAATGTCAAAGTCGTGTGTTTATTTGCTATCCTGTTCTTATGTCAAAATTAAGAAAGTGATAGCGCTAGCTAGGAATTAGTTAAGGAATAGTGCGTCCAGAGCCGCCAATATGTATAGCAAGCGTGGCATTTGAAGTTATACTTGAAATTTGAATTGGAAATTGGATTGTTTGTCAATATTCCTCGTATCCTTAAAGGCAGTTACACACAGGTGTTACTTACTGCGCGCAAAGTTCTGCTCAACACACTGTCAATGATTTTTGCATTGTCCACAACACACATGCGTCACTTTACGCGCCATGCGCGCGTAGCGATGAACTCTACGTCGGCGCATCCCTCTGCTAGTACGCGCGCGTAGAGCGTAAGGTGGCGCAAGTGTGTTATAGGTTATGCCAAAAGCATTAACAGCGAATGAGCGCAACCTTGCGCGCAGTAAGTGACACCTGTGTGTGGCTACACTAAGCAAGCAGATAAATCACTTATCGGAGCCTACCTATTGCATTGAAATCCTGATACAGATTACAAACTACAGAGGTAGGTACTTACATAGGAATAGCTGACTGCCTCCGTGGTCTAGTGGCTAGTGCCATGAACTCCCGATCCGGAGGTCCTGGGTTCGATTCCCAGGGGGGAAACACAAAGTTGATATTTGAGAATTTATCACTTTGTGTATTTTTCCCCAGTTTGGTTAGGACATTGCAGGCTGAATCACCTGATGGTCCGAAAAGAAAAAAAGATTTCGTGCTTCGGAGGGCACGTTAAGCCGTCGGTCCCGGTCGCTGTCTTTGATAGTGGTCGTTACTCAAACCATGTCAGAGGCCTGATAGTTGTGCTACTAGGCGGTTTAAAAACTCTGACACCAGGGTTCATCGGGTCGATAGACTCGATACCCACTCGAAAGAAGAAGAATAGGAATAGCAGCATATCCCCTTAGTATAAAGACATGGGTACATAAACATAACCAATAAAAATTGAAAACCGAATGAAATATTCCTGATGCTCCCCGTAACAGGAAAATAAAATGATTAATTTTTATTATAGTAATTTTTGTGAAGTAGATTTGACGGAGGCCTTCTTATGTCTTCTTCAAAAAAGAAAAATAAAGAAATAGCGCAAAAACAAAAGACGCGCGGAAAAGTCAACGCGTCCTTTTAAAATGGACATTCTTCATTACAAAAGTGGATGGCGTCCAAGAATGTGAGGTCCTTTCTTTCATCGTTGGATGAAGTCTTAATGAAAATACCTTTTTGATGAAGCTCGATGAAGTTTTCTTTTTTTTTAAAAGAAAAAGGCCCTTTGTTTTGCGGATTCCCGCGGCGGCAAATGAAAAAACGTTGAATGGTCTTCTTTGATTACAATAGATTCTTGAGACCAGTCTAAGCACATTCTTTTGCACTGTGTACTAGGTAAAACGGTTTTATAGTTAAGATTTACCAATAGAAAATAAAATATTAAAACGGAGTATAAAACGGATTTAGTTCAGATACCTACATAATTCAAATAGAAGAAGTTTATTCACTCAAAAAAGAACACCAAATCCAAATGCAAAACCAACAAATCCAATCCTAATAGCATTTCCATGAGAACGAAACTAAGAATATTGTCAAATAGTGCCCACTCGGCAACTAATATCCTATGAGCAAAATGACAAACAAACTAATGCTACATTACATTCACTGCCGTCAGAACATATGTTAACATCTGTGACCTCTACGACGTAGAACATAAGAATTGTAATAGCGGGAGTGCGATTGTAGCAAGTGAAAACATAAGTTGGTTTATGTGTAGTGAAACATGTTGACAAGTTAGAAGGGGCGTTTTGGCAAATAAAAAAGTAATATTGCTGGAGTGGCCACGTGCCGTGGTGGAGCACAGGGCAATATTGAGATGGTGTCGCGATAATTGACGATCAATTTGTAAGTATAGTCGAGTTGTTTGTCACTATAGTTTCATTGCGTTAAATTAAAAAGGGTCCATTTAATATTAATAATTGGAAATCAGTTACTTCTTCCATGCTGGACTGGCAGCAAGAGAAAACATAGAATGTGCCAGCTGCATTTCCTCCCGGGCATGCTGTAAAAACCAGCTTAAGGCTAATGGGCTAACAACCTGTCACTACAGCAATATATCTTAAATAACCCTCCTAACTTTATCAGATGTGGCAGAATGACCTTTGTTTAGATATTTTACGCTCTGCCTACCCCATTAGGGATAGAGACGTGATTATATGTATGTATGTAAGGAAATCAGTGATTCTTCGTAACTTCCGAAGATCACAGATTTTGAATTCGCGAACATTTAATACGAATTCAATAATCATTACGTTTATATGTGACAACAAAACAATCTATTTTAACATTATCAAATTCTTAGTCCTACACTGGGCGCCTAAAATTATATTCCGTCATAATATTCAATCATTTGTAACTGAACATTTTGGAACAAAATTTACTGCTATAAATCATTCCCTTTCGGAACTTCATTTTCGCTAAAACATTTCAGCGAAATTACACAAAATGAAACAATGATAATGTCATTAAGATAGACATTTTCCATTAAGGCGGGAAAAGGAAGTAAAAACAATAATTGCTTTATGCGTCGCCATTTTGTTTTTTATTTTCCTTTAACTCGGCCCGCAATATCCTCGTTTGGTGGAGCAATTATAAATATTTCAATTAAAAACCAGACGGAATGGCGTTTCTAGTTTTCATCTCCATTGTTCGCATTCAGATATTGTCCATTGAAAAAACATGGAAACCGGTTTAGTAAAGAATTTAAGATATTATGGTTTAATGTACCTACGTTTGATGTCGTTTTATGTTAAATTTATTCTCTGTAGAAAATCCTATACGGGATAAGGCTGACTGGGAGACTCTTCCATGCTGGACTGGGAGAGATAGAAAAACATAGAATGTTCCAGCTGCCCTTCCTCCCGGGCATGCTGTTGAAGTCAGCAAAAGGGACTCGAGGGTTACAGTGTATTGTAATTTAGGCGATGGGCTGACAACCTGTCACTATAGCAATACATATTACAATCTAAAATTGCCCTCAATTTTTGTCAGATGTGGCGAAAGCGCCTTTTACGAGGCGTTAAACGCTCTGCCTACCCCGTAAGGGATAAAGGCGTGATTTATGTATGTATGTGTATGATAAGGCTAGAGAGATGATAATGATGAGACATAAAGTTTCGAAACAGTCGCAGCAGAAAGTAGAAACAATCACATTATATTTTAGGTACATTCGACAACAGAATTCGTGTTAACTTAAATAAATCTATCTAGGAAAATCAACATTCATACATACATATAATCACGCCTTTATCCCTAATGGGGTAAGCAGAGCGTAAACGACCTATACACAGGTCGTTCCGCCACGTCTGACAAAATTTTGAGGGTTATTTAAGATACATGTATATTGCTGTAGTGACAGGTTGTCAGCCCATCGCCTAAATTGCAATATACTGAAACCCCCGGATCCCATAGCTGGTATTTACAGCATGCCCGGGAGGAAATGCAGCTGGCAAATTCTATGTTCTTCTCTCGCTTCCAGTCCAGCATGGAAGTTGGAATTCGACAACAGAGTTAAAGTATTCGTGTTTTTTTTAATATACCTATAAAAATCAAGCTGCTATATTGTTAGACGGGGGAATTGAACAATATTTATTACATACATACAGAAAATCACGCCTTTATCCCAAACGGGGTAGGCAGAGCGTGAACGATCTAAACAAAGGTCGTTCCGCCACGTCTGAAAAAGTTTTGAGGGTTGTTTAAGATAGATTTTAGTAACATTGCTGTAATGACAGGTTGTCAGCCCATCGCCTAAATTGCAATACAGTGAAACCCTCGGATCCCTTAGCTGGTTTTTACAGCATGCCCGGGAGGAAATGCAGCTGGCACATTCTATGTTTTTCTCTCGCTCCCAGTCCAGCATGGAAGTTGGAATTCGACATTATATCTAGGAAAATCAAGCTACTAGATTGTTAAACGGGGGAGATGAACAATTTTCATTACTCTCAGTTAATACTTAAACCGCTTGCTCGTTAGGCGCGACGGCTGCTTTTAATTTATTCTGCCTGGAATATGATTATGACTGCGTGGTTTGATATGAAAGTAAGAGAAGATAGTTTGGCGCCCAGTGTGGGACCATTAAATTAATGTATTTTTGCTTTTAATTTATTCTGCCTGGAATATGACTATGACTGCGTGGTTTGATATGAAAGTTAGAGACGATAGATTGAAGCCGTGTGGGACCATTAAATTAATGTATTTTTGCTTTTAATTTATTCTGCCTGGAATATGATTATGAATAAACAGGTATCTAATCAAATATAAAATCATAATTACATACCATATTCACACGCGCGCAAACCCACACATACACACACACACCCACCCACACACACACACACACACACACACACACGCGCACACTCACCCTTTACTTCTACGTGGTTTCTCTCTCTCTTTCTCTGCGTGGTTTGGTATGAAAGTAAGAGTGGAGAGTTTGGCGACCATTAAATTAATGTAATTTTGCTTTTAATTTATTTTGCAGAAAATATATTATAACTGCGTGGTTTGCTATGAAAGTTATAGACGATAGTTTGAAGCCGTGTGGGACCATTAAATAAATGTATTCCTGCTTTTAATTTATTCTGCAGAAAAATTAATATGACTGCGTCGTTTGCTATGGAAGTTAGAGACGATAGTTTGAAGCCGTGTGGGACAATTTCGTAAATTTTGTTTTTAGTTTATTCAGCAGGAATATGATTAAGACTACGTGGTTTGACATTAAAGTTAGAGAAGATTGTTGTTTTTTTAAAAATAGATATCTATTTTCTGTTAAAAGAGTCGGCCATCTTATATAGCATAGAATTGACCAACTACAACTTCAGGATATATTGTAAGCAGTTAGGCATTTTAATATTTCATGATTCTAAATTACTTCCATGCTGGACTGGGGGCAAGTGAAAAACATAGAATGTGACAGCAGCATTTTCTCCTGGGCATGCTGTAGAAACCAGCTACGAGATCATAGGGTTATTGTGTATTGCAATTTATTCGATAGGCTGAAAACCTGTCACTACAGCAATACATCTTCAAATCTATCTTATATAACCCTCAAAACTTTGTCAGACGTGGCGAACGACCTTTGTTTACGTCATTTACGCTCTGCCTACCCCATTAGGGATAAAGGCGTGAATATATGTATGTATGTATGATTCTAAGTAGACGTTAAAATTATCAGTTTAATTAAAACTTTTAACCAGTATAGTCTGAAAAGAAAATCGTGCGTGGGACGATAATCAGCAAAGACTCACACGTAATAATAAAGTAAATGTTTAAAAACTAACTATCAAGTGCGTACTTTCTCTTCTCAAACCACTATCAGAAGTGTACATCTAAACAACAATATCACTTACACCGGACGCTTTGCTAATAAAAAGGCGTCAAATGATTTATCGACACGTGCCGGACAAACATCAAAAGTGTTTGAAAACACATTACATGACATTTCATGGTACAATGCCTATGAGAGTTATTTGCTATCCTGTGGGGTGTAAATTTCGAGATTTTGTTTATACAGTTGTTTTTGTAGAGTTTTGAAATTGGAGTTACAAACGCATCGAATTATGAACAGAAAAGTCTTTAATCAAACAAGTAAGGATCAAAATAAGAGAATGGGAAAAACAGTATTATCCTAAAAATGCGATAATTTTAGTAGAAATGTACAAACATACATATGAATAATCACGCCTTTATCCCTAATGGGGTAGGCAGAGCGTAAACGACCTAAACAAACGTCTTCCCGCCACGTCTGACAAAGTTTTGAGGGCTTTTTAAGATATAATTGTAGGTATATTGCTGTAGCAGAAATGTTACTTTGACATTCTGCGCTTCACTATTGGTATTCATTACATTATCTATATGTATTTGTCAATATCTTATTTCTTTTTCTTATAGTCATTGAATCAAATTGAAAACATTCCTGCCTACTGCACACAACTGCTATTTGCACTCTTGTGGGGTGCAAATTTCGAGATTTTGTTTAAACAGGATTTGTTCCGTGAAATATTGCTAAAACACATTCGGCACTCAGCGTGGTGGGACCATTTTTTGGAACTTAAAAAGAAAGTCATAGATGATTGTAGATTAATTCTATCTTCGTCTTCTTTTCGTGTGGGTATCGAGTCAAAAAATGGTAACAAAAACACATTGTATAGAATTTCATCGTACTATGCCTACAAGTACTATTTGCTGTCTTGTGGGGTGTAAATATTGAGATTTTGTTTAGCCAGGAATTGCTACGTGAAAAATTGCTATAATTATAATTTTGCCATAATCATATTTGAAAAAAAAATATTTAACTTAAAAAATTTCTATAATTGTTGTTTGCTGTCTTGTGGGGTGAAAATTTCTAAATTTTGTTTAGACAGGAATTGCAACGTAAGAATTGCTGAAGTATAATTTGGCCAGAGTGAGACTTTTTTTTATAACTTAAAAATGTCAGAGATGATATACCTCGAAGAATATTAACAAAAACACATTACATATCATTTCATGGCACGATGCCTATGAGTGCTAATTGCTATCTTGTGGGGTGAAAATTTCGAGATTTTGTTTAGCCAGAATTTACTACGTGAAAAATTGCTAAAACAAGATTGGTGCCCAGCGTGGTGGGACCATTTTGTAGAACTTAAAATTAAAGTCACAGATGATTGTAGCTAAATACAAATTTCTTCTTATTGTACCGAGTTGAAAAATGGTAACAAAAACACATACATATAATCACGCCTTTATCCCTAATGGGGTAAGCAGAGCGTAAACGACATAAACAAAGGTCGTTCCGCCACGTCTGACAAAGGTTTCAGTATATTGTAATTTAGGCGATGGGCTGACAACCTTTCACCACAGCAATGTACCTACTAATCTATCTTAAATAACCCTTAAAACTTTGTGAGACATGGCGGAACGACCTTTGTTTAGGTACTTTACGCTCTGCCTACCCCATTAGGGATAAGAGCGTGATTCTATGTATGTATGTTACCTAACAATGCGGTATTTTTAAAAGCAAACGTTAGTTTGACAGAGTCGCTCAGTAGTTGTTGGCATGTTGTTAGTCGTTCTTTTTTCTTATAGTGATAGAACCATTTCTTCTATGCTGGACTGGGAGCTAGAGAAAAACATAGAATGCGCCAGCTGCATTTCCTCCCAGGCATGCTGTAAAAATCAGCTAAGGGATTCGAGGGCTTCAGTGTATTGCAATTTAGGCTATGGGCTGACAACCTCTCACTATAGCGATAAAGATTTCAGTTTAAAATAGCCCTCAAAACTTGTCAAACGTGGCGGAACGACCTTCTCTTTGGTCGTTTACGCTCTGCCTACCCCATTCAGGATAACGGCGTGATTATATGTATGTATGTATGTATAGAACCAAATGAAAATTCAGGAATTTATTAGCTAGTATCGCCACCAATATTAAACATATAACCCGATGTGATATCAAACACGAGGGTAGTTCACTAAAGGCGCGCACGTGCCGCCTCGTCCTCATAGACGCAGTGTGAACTACAAACACCCCTGAGGCGACTAATTACATTCTTGTAATCGATGTTTACAACCTACATACTCTACGTAGTTGCAAAAGTGCGGGAAGAGTGGGATAGTTAGAGAAAGGATGTAAACTTTTTATTTGTTACAACGTGTGCTAAGATGAAAAACGAGAGCCCGATGGTGTAGTGGATAGGGCCGCTGCCTCCTGAGCGGGAGGTCGTGGTTCGAAACCCACCACGTACCAATGTGTTTTTCGATTTACGAATTTCATATGTACGTTTATTCGGCGCTTTTTCCGTGCTTCGGAAAGCACGTTAAGCCGTTGGTCCCGGTTAATATCGTTTAATACCGTAGATATTAGTCGTTCAGCCATGTCAGAGGCCAGTGCTAAGCATTGGCGGCTTGAAAACTCTGACCTAATCTAGGATTGGGTCTGGTTTCCCTTCTAGGTTGCGGAGGTCAGATGGCAGTCGCTCTGTGTAAAAACCAGTGCCCTCGTTCAATCCCCTAGATTAGGTAGCCGACCCCGTGACATACGGGATAAGGCTAGGGAGATGATTATGTGTGCTAAGATGAAAACACTATAGCTAAATATTTGCTTCAAGAATTCAAGAAACCCACCTATTTTATGAAAAAACCTAAAACAAACATATTTCTAAAGCACTTTTAAGTGCTTTATATATACTGGTACCTTAAACGCATTATTAATATACTGAAAACTCAATCGCTGTATCAAATATAGGGTCATGAAAACGATTATTGCACCATTTTAAGGAAAAAAAAACCTGAAATTCTCGTACGTGATGGTGATAACCATTTTAAAAAAATTAAGGAAAAGAAAATGTATTTTACCTAACTAAAAAACTACTCGTTTCTGTGGAAAACAAGTCACGATTCATACATCATCTCCCTAGCCTTATCCCGTAAGTCACGATTCATACAATACTTTAAAAAATCTCTTCTGCCATCAATCTGAAAAGCATAACGTGTGAATCAAACAGTATCATTTCCCAAAGGGATTCTAATTTCAAACCCTGACGCCCTTTCCTAAGCTGTTGACTCTGCAAACTTAAAACTACAAATAAGATTTAAATGAGTACTCTGACAAATGTCTCTTGGGGCTTACACGTGTGGGGTTTGGGGTTAGTCATGGTTATCCATCGTATAATCTATGGCACTTTTAGATGTTTAGTGTACATTACTGGCTTGCTATGTTAGAACTCATTTCCAATAGTTTTACAAATTTAATTAATAAATAGAATAACGTACTTTCGAACAATTGCAAGCTTAAAGTATTTTTGTATTAATAAATTATCTTTGAAGTAACGAAATAATTTTTAAGACATATTTTAAGAAATATGAGTCAAAAATAAAGTTAAAATTAGGTATTTTGAATCTATTCTTCTTCTTCTGTCGAGTGGGTATCGAGTCTATCGACCCGATGAGCCCTGGTGTCAGAGTTTTTAAACCGCCTAGTAGCACAACTATAAGGCCTCTGACATGGTTTTTAATCTATTTTCTTAGTTTATATAAATCGCTTGTCACGGCGGTTTATATTGTTCGAAAAATATCAGTCACTTATTTCACTGATTAGGTATTAATATTATTCTAGGATTCTCGGTTACTTCCAGTCTAGATACATAGATACATATAATCACGCCTTTATCCCGAATGGGGTAGGCAGAGCGTAAACGACCAAAGAAAAGGTCGTTCCGCCACGTCTGACAAGTTTTGAGGGCTATTTTAGACTGAAATGTGTATCTCTATAGTGACAGGTTGTCAGCCCATCGCCTAAATTGCAATACACTGATGCCCTCCAATCCCGTAGCTGGTTTTTACAGCATGCCCGGGAGGAAATGCAGCTGGCGCATTCTATGTTTTTCTGTCGCTTCCAGTCCACTCTAGATTACAGAGATAAAAAAATAAGGTTTGCTTTTACAATACTGCAATGAAATACAAAATAATTATCGCAATCTCGCCAAGCAGTACGCACTAATAATGGAGCCCCTAATATGACAATATTAGGGATATAAATAGGGGTGATACGAGTATTAATATGATATTCAATTTTATTTGATCTATAATAGCTGCTCCTGACCGCTGCCAATACTGTTATTAATGTTTGTGTAAAATGAATGAATGTATTGAATAGATACGGATTTTACCAGTAATGGTCTAGATTAATTTCATCTGTCGCTCTGTTTATACCAAACTGTCCGTATTTTCGCATTATTTCAATGTATTTGATATATTGCTGGACTGGGAGTGAGACAAAAACATAGAATGCGCCAGCTGCATTTCCTCCTGGGCATGCTGTAAAAGTCAGCTAAGGGATCCGAGAGTTTCGGTATATTGTAATTTAGGCGATGGGCTGACAACCTGTCACTACAGCAATATACCTACAAATCTAACTTAAATAACCCTCAAAACATTGTCAGACATGGCGGGACGACCTTTGTTTTGGTAGTTTACGCTCTGCCTACCCCATTAGGGATAAAGGCGTGACTATATGTATGTATTTGATATTGATTTAACCTATCTGAATAGGCCATAAATAAGATCACGTGCCTTTGCTATACGGAGTAAGAATAGAATAAACAAACTGTTTTTGGGATATTTGTCGGCGCCCACCACCCTTCATCTCCCTAGCCTTTTCCCGTATCTTACGGGGTCGGCTACCTAATCTAGGTGATTGAATGAGAGTACTAGTTTTTACACAGAGCGACTGCCATCTGACCTCTGTAACCCAGAAGGGAAACCAGACCCAATCTTAGATTAACTCAGTGTTTTCCACTAATGCTTAGCACTGGTCTCTGTCATGGCTTAACGACTAATATAAACCAACAAATATAACGGCTTAACATGCCTTCCGAAACACGGAAAAAGCGCCGAATAAACGTACATATGAAATTCGAAAAACATATTGGTACGTGGTGGGATTCGAACCACGACCTCCCGCTCAGGAGGCAGCCGTCCTATCCACTACACCATCGGGCTTCGGCGCCCACCATCCGTCACCAGAAAATTCATTCAGAAAATGAATTGAAAAATTACTACCACACAAAATGACTACCCCGATCAGTAAATTTTTGTGGAAATGCAAACAAACAAGTCACTTCCTGAAAGTATTTCCTGATGAAAGTTGTTCAGTGTTGTTGACATAGCAACACCGTTCAGTTTGCTGCTGCGGTCTGCGGTCCCTTACACCCGGTATTAACAGCAGCACAGGGTTACGCTACATACCTAATGCTTATTTCCTGGATTCATCCCTAAGTCAACTTGTATTCTTAATTACCCAGGGAGCGGTAATTTGACGTTATTAACTTCTAATTACAACTTACCATGTTTTCTAAGCTGGCCTGGGAGCGAGAGAAAAACATAGAATGTACCAGCTGCATGTCCTACCGGGCATGCTGTAAAAACCAGTTAAGTGATCTGAGGGTTTCAGTATATTTTAAATCAATATATTTTTTTTTTTAATAAAAATAATTTAATTTAGGCGATGGGCTGACAACCTGTCACTACAGCAATATACCTACAAATCCATCTTAAATAACCCTCAAAACTTTGTCAGACGTGGCGGAACGACCTTTGTTTAGGTCGTTTACGCTCTGCCTACCCCATTATGGATATGTACCTTGTTTCCTAGTACCTACCTACCTACTTACAAGAGAACTTTGTAGAACTTCATAGTACTATGAACGTTCTTCAAACAAGAAGTTGCAGAAAATCCTCAGTGATCCCACAAAACCGCTACCTTGGATTAATCTCACTCGTGCCGCGCTCAAAGTCCACTTCAAAATGTGTCATCTCACTGAAAGGCACTATTTTCATACGAATACAGCTCATCTGAACCGTCTTGGTAGTTTAAAATAGGTAGAGTCTTAAATAGGTAGAGTTTACTACAATGAGTTAAGAGGCGTCACCGCGACCGATGGCGACCTCATTTGTTAAAAAATCATAACTCGCATAATTTCAAAACTTTTCTGTCATTTTCTTAGAATTAGACCTAAGGATTTTTTAGAAGTAATAAATAGCTCGCGGTGAGGCGTCTTAATGTTTTCAGGATACTGACTTTATCGCCACTTCTTCTTCTGTCGAGTGGGTATCCAGTCTATGGACCCGATGAACCCTGGTGTCAGAGTTTTTAAACCGCCTAGTTGTGCTACTAACTATTAGGCCTCTGACATGTTTTGAGTAACGACCACTATCAAAGACAGCGACCGGGACCGACGGCTTAACGTGCCCTCCGAAGCACGAAATCTTTTTCGTTTTCGGACAATCAGTTGATTTAGCCTGCAATGTCCTAACCAAACTGGGGAAAAATACACAAAGTGATAAATTCTCAAATATCAACTTTGTTTTTCCGCCCTGGGAATCGAACCCAGGACCTCCGGAATCGCCACTGAAATAGAAAATTTACAACATATCTAAAAAAATATTTGTCAGAAATAAATAAATAAATGTTTGGGTCTTAGATCCCTTTCATTACAATACAGCATACTTTTTTCTATGTCGTGTCCAAATTAAGCCGAAACTTTGATGCAGGACCGCTCTATGATGAATCGGTGCAGAACTTCTTTCGCCAACCTTCACCAGATCCTCGTCCACCATGTAAGGGATTTACAAAAACAAGTATCAAGACTATATATCCAGGTAACCTCCCCGGTTATATCCGGGTGAAGATCCGGTTTATTTGCGCTTATATTGTGTGGACACAATACTTGAGCGGATCATGTCGCGTTGCGAGAGCTGGCGTTATTTACGTAGTGTTTCAGCGGAGGCTAAGTATTGCTGCTTAGTGGAATATTCTAGATGCAACCTCAAGTATGGGACTGACTTTCTATAGGTACAAGTATAGTCGCTACTTGATGTCTTTTGTCTGTATTTATCACAGAAAAAATACTTTCGAAAGTCACGCTGATAGTCCTGGCCACTGCTGTGTTTGAATGTAGTTAATGTATGAGCCACGTCATACGCCTATTAGGTGCAATAATTCTGATACCTCTTAATCATAACAGGTTTGCTCGATCCGTGAACGCTATAGAAGAAGAAAAATACCCCATAAAGCAAAGGTTGCCATGAATAGGCATTTAGCCTGAGTGTAACCTTGAAGTATCCGGTTATATCCGGTTTATTTGCGCTTATATTGTGTGGACACAATACTTGAGCGGATCATGTCGCGTCGCGCAGAGCTGCCGGTATTTACGCAGTGTTTCAACGGAGGCTAAGTATTACTGTAGTGGAATATTCTAGATGCAATCTGAAGTATGGGCCTTGCTTTTCATAGGTAAAATCGCTATTCGGTGTCTTTTGTCTGTATTTATCACAGAAAAATACTTTCGGAAGGCACGCCGACAGTTCCGGCCACTGCTGTGTTTGATTGTAGTCAATGTATGAGCCACGTCAAAGGCCTATTAGGTGCAATAATTCTGATACCTCTTAATCATAACAGGTTTGCTAGATCCGTGAACGCTATAGAAGAAGAAAAATACCCCATAAAGCCAAGGTTGTCATGAATAGGCATTCAGTCTGAGTATAACCTCGAGTATTTCTTCCATGCTGGCTTGGGAGCGAGAGGAAAACATACACTGTGCCAGCTGCATACTCCCGTGCATGCTGTGAAAACCAGCTAAGGGATCCGAGGGTTTCAGTATATTGTAATTTAGGCGATGGGTTGACAACCTGTCACTACTGCAATATACCTACAAATCTATCTTAAATAACCCTCAAAACTTTGTCAGACGCGGCGGTACGACCTTTGATTAGGTCGTTTGCGCTCTGACTACCCCGTTAGGGATAAAAGCGTGATTATATGTATGTATGTATAACCTCGAGGTATCCGGTTATATCCGATTTATTTGCGCTTATATTGTGTGGACACAATACTTGAGCGGATCATGTCGCGTCGCGCAGAGCTGCCGGTATTTACGCAGTGTTTCAACGAAGTCTAAGTTCTAGACTAGCATTATAAATTCTTGTGTGCCTATATCACTGCCTTAAATGTCCAACTGCGAAGGGACACATAATTGTAGCGTTATGCCGTCGGTCCTGGCCAATGTCTTTGAGTGTGGTCGTTGCATAAACCACGTTTGATGTAAGGCAGTTTAATTAATCTGACATCAGGATTTATAGATTCGACCAACCAATCCACGAGATAGACGAGGAAGAAGATAACAGATGAAGCTATCTTAGGTTCTTTTACCATGTTTACCATGAGTAGGCATTTACTTCTCGAAGTATCCGGTTATATCCAGTTTATTTGACGTGGGGTGGACCTTAAAACAGCCAAGCTGTGTCCACACCTTTTTCCATACATACAGACACATAATCACGCCTTTATCCCTAATGGGGTAGGCAGAGCGTAAACGACCTAAACAAAGGTCGTTCCTCCACGTCTGACAAAGTTTTTAGGGTTATTTCAGATAGATTTGTACGTATGTTGCTGTAGTGACAGGTTGTCAGCCCATCGCCTAAATTACAATATACGTTAAATTTTATACAATAGGTTAGATACTCATATTTCCTTTCCTTGCGAAGGAATATGGCAATTATGAAATCAAACTCGGACAAGACTTGATCATGTGACCTACGGAATGCTGCTTTATTGCTTCCCCAATGGTTCTACGGCAGTCCTTACCCTACCCAACCCAGAAAAATTCTTGGCCGCATAGCAGTTATTAACCGACATCATATTATGTTTCGAGAAAAACATATTTCATGCCTGATAGAAACGAATATTGTACTTATTTTTATTCCACATCTTAATAAAACTGTAAGTTCATCGTAAAACTTAACAATTACTTGATATCCGGAAGTCAATAAACAATAAAAAAACTTGACTGAGCGTAGGTACTTATTTTAGCGTATAGTATTTCCAACTCAGTTTTAGAATAAAGGTAAACAGTAAGTTTTTATGTATTTTTATTCAAAAAAACATTTCAAAAATAAATTAAAGGTGTAGGCAAATTAGTTAAATTACTAAAATGATTGTTTACGCTCTGCTTATCCCATTAGGGATAAAGGAGTGATTATATATATATGTATGTATTAAAACTACTGTTTCATTATGTTGTCCTATCTAATAGCTAAAATTTATTTTAGAAACAAAATCTTCGATTATAATATATGAAACTTTGTTTACCTTTATTCTAAAACTAAAAAGACGGCCAAAGCCCGAAGCTAACAGAACAGACGATTAAAAAAATGCTGCAGCACAAAAGAAAAATCGGTTAAAACTATAAACAACGGGCCGTGTTTGGCGATGTGATTTCCACCCAGTCTGAGAACGGCCGACTGCAAAGCCGTATGGCAAACAGGGGTTGAATATATCTTAATGTGGATGTATTGGTGATTGCGTTTTTGAGTCTGCTGGGAGGAGAATTTGGATAGGTGGTAGCATAAAATCAAAGACTGATTTGCTTTGTTTTTTGGCTAGGAAGCAAAACCCGGGTCTTTTTGTAATTTGACTTATAGTGGCAGTACAATACTACATACATACATAAAATCACGCCTTTATCCCTTACGTGGTAGGCAGAGCGTTAAACGCCTCGTAAAAGGCGTTTTCGCCACGTCTGACAAAAAATTAGGACAATTTTAGATTGTAATCAGTATTGCTATAGTGATAGGTTGTCAGCCCATCGCCTAAATTATAATACACTGTAACCCTTGAGTCCCTATTGCTGAATTCTACAGCATGCCCGGGAGGAAGGGCAGCTGGAACATTCTATGTTTTTTTATCTCTCCCAGTCCAGCATGCAAGAACAATACTACATAATAATAATAAGGTTCAAAACCACATTAACTAAGTAGTTAGGAAATATAGTACGTACTCACATAAGACTCAACTCAAGGTTCTATTTATCATTAAAGTTACTATCACTATTTTTTTTAAAAGAATATTCGTCTATGCTGGACTGGGAGCGAGAGAAAAACATAGAATGTGTCATCTGCGCTTCCTGCCGGGCATGCTGTCAAAACCAGCTAAGGGATCCAAGGGTTTCTGTATATTGCAATTTAGGCAATAGGCTGACAACCTCTTACTACAGCAATTTACCTACATATCTATCTTAAATAACCCTCAAATCTTTGTCAGACGTTGTGGAACGACCTTTGTTTAGGTTGGTTACGTTCTGCCTACCCCATTAGAGCTACAGGCATGATTATATGTATGTATGTATAGAAAAGATCTTTTTTTAGAAAATCTCAATAATACAAAACCTTCTGGCTAGACCTAAAGGTTTGACGAAATAAACTCAGATGGAGACACTGCGAAATAGGCTATGTAATTTTGTACACAAATGGCCTACCTACATAACATAACCTAATACACAGAAGGGACGGCTTTGTCAATCTAATAAACATCCCTTTCGGCGGAAAACAATTCGAGATGAGACAGGATTCAACGTCCTATATCGGTCCGGTGATTTTCACACGTCCAAGTGACAATAACCTAACCTTTATGTGTTTGAGGAATTCTATTGATCGGCAGCTTTTATAGGCGTGCAAATATTTTACATTATAAGTGCGTTCTTCCTTAAATGGGTGTCTATAGCTTGGAAACAGAATTTGTTACTGGTTAGACTGTTCTTCCATGCTGGACTGGGAGAGAGGGAAAAACATAGAATGTGCCAGCTGCATTTCCTCCCGGGCATGCTGTAGAAACCAGCTGTTTCAATATATTGTAATGTAGGCGATATGCTGACAACCTGTCACTACAGCAATATACATAAAACATAACATAAAAATACTTTATTGCACGTAAGAACACAAATTCTTCCATGCTGGACTGGGAGTGATGGAAAAACATAGAATGTGCCAGCTGCATCACCTCCAGAGCATGCTGTAAAAACCAGCTAATGGATTCGAGGGTTATAATATACTGCAATTTTAGGCGATGGGCTGACAACCTGTCACTAAAGCAATATACGTCATGATCATTTGTAATAATCCTCAAAACTTGTCAGACGTGGCGGAATGACCTTTGCTTAGGTCGTTAACGCTCTGCCTACCCCATTAGGGATAAAGGCGTGATTATATGTATGTATGTATAGAACACAAATCATACAACACAACAGATAACAACAAAAAACAAGTACAA